>WAAB01012996.1:25632-66025 GCA_013389865.1 Piaya cayana | reverse complement strand
CAGGTGAATATCTGACCCTCTTTGTCAGCCAAGCTGCTGCGCAGGAGGCAGCGCTGGGGGGTCTCCTCTCTCCTGGAGGGATCAGGAGTGTCGCTGAGACGTGGCCATGGGGCTGATCTATAGGCACTGGCTGTGGGAGAGGAGCAGGGGCTACCCACAGCCCTGGGCTGGGTACCTGGGAGAGGCTTTCAGAGGAAAGGTGTGTTTGGGAATTCCTCCTCAGCGGGATTTACCAAGGGCCCGAGGGCCGCACCTAATCCTCCGTGCCCAGGCTGCTCCTGTTCTCTTCTTTCACCTCTTGACTACCAAGAGCCCTTCTTAAATAACAGTCAATATTGTCCTACTTCTCGACCAAGGGAAGAATAAATATCCGGGGACACCCTGCCGTTCCCGTGGGAATGTGCCCGGAGCAGCTCGTCCAGAGGCCGAGGGAGCCAGCCGGACACCGGCCGTGCCCAGCGTGGGGTCAGCACCTTCCCCTCTGCGGGGTGAGAGGGCGACCCAGGAGTTGGGAAGCAGGGGCTGGTGACTCTCTGCCTCTCAACCCACCCAAGAAAGTTGCTGCAGCTTGAAAACTTTAACCTGAAAATGGGCGTCTAGTGCTGGAGGAGACTCTGAAGATGTTTTCACCTAAGATACCACCTCACGCAGCAGCCTGGTTGAGACGTGGGGATGAGCCGATGCCACGTGCCAGCGGTGGGACTGAGCCAGTGGCCGCTGGGCAGACAGCTCAGCCCATCATCCCTGGGCAGGCGCTGTCAGCAGGCGCCGGCTCCTCTCACGTACAGCCAGGAGAACTCATCCCATCTGCCTGGTGAGAGCGGCCACATGGGTTTCCTAGCTCTGTCTTCACTTACGTGGGTGCAGCCACTCCTGGTCTAGTCCCTAGAAAGAGCCGTATCCAACAGGGAAAGGTTGTGCTGCTTAAATCTTTGGAAGAAAAAGGTCATTATGGTTTTTCTGGTTATTTGTCAGATGTTCAAAAAAGGCCTGGTTCTCGAGCAGGTGCTCTGAAGGGGAAGGAGTTGATGCAAAGCAGCATTAGCATTGCATTTCCATCCTGTGGTTATTGCAGCACAGGGACCAGCCCCCCTGCCTGTCCCCAGCCTGTCCCCATGCCCACGCTCACGTCTCCCAGCCTGCTGCGCCCGGGGAGAGCCAGAATATGTGTGAACAGGAGAGAAACCCCAACCCCAAGGTCCAGCCCAGCCTTTCCATCAGTTCTCGAGCAGGGCATCCCCCTCGGTGGCTCCCACTGCCACCCCAGGCAGGTTTATTGTGCTACATGGAGATAAAGCGGAGAATTAGAACCACCTGCTTTGGTGGTTGATTTGGGTTTTTTTCCTTAATGCACTCTGCAGGAAAGCTGGAGAATTCCGCAGCGCAGAAGGCTGAGCAGGGAGCGCTCTCCCCGCAGGCGTGGGCTGCTCGAGAGCCTCTGCGGTGCCCGCGCTCTGCTGCCAGGGCTGCTCCTCGCAGGGCTCCTCTCTCCTCTCTCAGCTCACACAAACAGGGGTTTGCTCCCAGCTTTTCTCTCTGCAGCTGATCCTGCTGAGGGGATTTCTACCTGGAAGATGGGTTGGAGGGTCCCCCTACCTTTATTATAGGGGCAACCCCCAAATTTCTGCAGGAGTACCCACATTCTCTCCAACCCCTGTCCTCCCTGTTCTCACCCAGCTTCCACAGGGGTGACAATGAACCCCCCAAGCTGGGTTAATTATGAAGGGACACGGCCACAGGGACCCCCTAAACTGAGTCTGGGGGCTCCCACCAGCGCCCAGCCAGGAGCAAGAGGGGCTCCCACCCTCGCTCCTCCGAGCGCAGCGGAAGGCGAGCCCATCGTCTCCAATCCTGCCACCCTGCAGGCTCCAGCCAAGCGCTGTGGGTGGGAGGAAGCTTCCCAGAAGACGGGGAGCTAAATAAAGGCGAGGCCTGGAACAACCCAGGGCTGCCAGCTATTTATTCTAGCATGCCTGTAACGCTGCAGAGAGGAGTGATATTTTAAAGCTGCTGCAAGGAAGCTCGCCTGCCCGCCTTGGTTTGTTGATGAAAAACCTAATTACCAACCTTCCCCACCAACATCTCCGAGCCCTGCATCGCTTTCAGCCAAGCATCCTCCTAAACCCACATCCCTCAGGCAGCCAGCCCAGCCCCTCCACCAGTACTTTACTGATGCAGATGCTGAGAAGAAAGGCTTTATCATATACCGAGGAGTAAGAGCATGCAAAGCATCCTCCCCCCTGCACTCAGTTCACTTCTAGGCAGTGAGTCCAGCCCAAATAAGAAATTTCTAACCAGCTTTTATCATGTGGGGCTCACCCTTCTCCAGCTCCCGTAAGTACTGACTCCTCCGGGCTTAAAGACCTCACCTCCTATTAAAAAAAACCCCACACCCCAACCCCCTATAAAAAAGGCAACCACCGCAATCTTTGTTCTCGAATATGTATTTTTTACTGAAAAAATCATTCATAAATTAACAAATACAAAAATGTACAAACACATGGGTAAATAAATGTAATGACACAAAGGATTGCTTTGCTGAGAAGTGTGTGTGTTTCAAAACACTAGTCTTCAGTGCAAAAATGTCCCCCTGGCACCTCTTAAAAACATAACCGTAAGCTCAAAAGCTATGATGATGGAAAGCTACTTCAGAGTTTAAAACCACTTCTGATGGTGAGCGACCCGAAGCGTGTGGCTCTTGCTCAGATGGTACCTCCCTAAGAGCAGCAGAGCTTTACAGATAACCAGCTGTCAGTTTCCCAAATAAAACCCACCTGGCTCATCTAAGGAAAAAACAAAACAAAACAAAGAAATCAGCATCGAACAGGACCTGCCCTCCAGCGGGGCTGAGCGATGTGTTGACATGGAAGGGACAGACGAGTGGCCTTGTTGAATTTCAGCTGCCAGAATATCTACAAGTTCTCCTTAATACGAGAATTTTTACACCATAACAGCACATGCGCTTGACAGTATGTTTTTAACAGTTACATTTACTATACAGTATTTGACATAGCTGATAAGATTAACAGTGCACATTTTCAGATATTCCACGTTTTAAAAAGGGGGGGGGGGGAAATTCAATGTGATTAGAACAAAGGAACGATGAAAAGGGACGCTGCTGGGGGGGGAGCGGATGGACCCTCCTGTGCCAACCGTAGAGTGCATTTCTGAGCAGAGGTAACGGCTTTTTGTTCAACACAAGGTGCGATGGGTGTCAGGTACACATCGAAGGCTGAGGATCCCGGCTTAAGGTAGCTCAACACCTACTCACACACACACATGCACGACTCCTGGGGGAGTGGATTAGTTGAAATACATTCCTTGTTTGAAGCACCATTGAACAAAGACAGACTCCTAGCAAGGTCTCAAGATGAACGAGAACAGGGTTCAGGGCAACATGGGTTCAGCATCCGAAAAGGGTCCACGTGAATCAGAGATCGAGATTCGGAAGCAAAAGTCTTTATTGCTGTATGTGCCGTAAAAAGCAAAATCCTCACCTCCGCCTATAAACAACCAAGCTGAATTCCCTCGGGACGCGAGTTTAAAGCACATGTAAGTTCAAAGACTTTAAATCTAACTTACAAACTTATCAGCACTTTTCAAGGGCAGCCTTGCTGTCCTCTCATGCCAGCTGATAAGATCTACATAACAAGAACTCTTGTTTTCTAAACTAACGTTTTCTGGATACAGGTTAGGAATGCCCTGGGCAGTCACACCCACAACAGATGCGTATGGGGATCATACGTCCACGGAACCGAGAAAACAATGTAAACCATGAGAAGTTAAGGAAACCGAAGGCAAACAACGCAATAAAAAGAAAGTTAAAGCACTTTGGAGGGCAAGTACCCACCGTTGTTATGTATAAATACAAATTAAAACAGCAACCCCCAATGTATTTAAGTCAGAGAGGTCCAGTAGAAGTGACTGTAGGTGTTGTGTAGGGACTGGATTGAGGGCTGGTGGGAGCGGAGCGTGGAGCCCAGCCTGCCCACAGCAGCCCCGGGGAGGAGGGGATGGCAGATGGGAGAAGGGAGGGTGCACTCCAGTCTGGATGGGGCGTCAGACCAGGCTCTCGGGTTCCCGGTCCTCATGTTTCCATCAGCTTGATTCGTGTGTCCTTCATTTCTCTCACTCTCACTAACCTGCGACAACCTGCCCCACCAGCTGGGCCCGTCCAAGCGCTGCCGGATGCCGACGGCGACAACCACGCGGTGCCCGGCTCTGACAGCGCTCGGGCGCGCTGCTAGATTTACACAATAAATACAAAATAGAACCAACTTCCAAACCGCGCCACCGTGTTACCGCAGCGACGGCAGGTGCTGCTGGTCCGGGGTGGGCTCGGGGCGGTGTGGCCAGCTGCCCCATCCCAGAGGCCGCACAGGGCAGGAGCAGCTGGCCCAGGGCTGCGCTTCCCCCAGCACCGCGGATGAGAGCTCTGCAGCAACCTGCCACGCTCACACTTGCCATAAGCAGCATGGAGAGCAACAGGCAAGGGATTTTATTCCGTATGGCTTTTGGATTCGTTTGGTTATCCTGTTGCAAAAGTAACAGAAAGGGGAGTTTTTTCCATAAATATTCCCATTTCCTTGCTCTCCCTGGAAAAAAGCTACCCCTGTGGATTCTGGAATGAGCGATGGCATGACCGCATTTCTCATCCGCGACACTGGAAAGTTTAGGACCCCGTCCCATGAGCGTTTCTGCATATGCACAGCTTAAATCATGCAAGTAGTCTCATTGGCTTAAAGGGAACACCTTGCACAAGTACAGTGATGCACACACAAGTGTTTACAGAATTCAGGACCAAAATGAGTGACCGTATGTAAACCTCTAGCTTGGATTTGACCCATAGGAGAAAAATAAAAAGGGGCAATTTACACAGCATATTTACACTTACACTTCTTTAAGAAGCGATTCTGTTGTATATACTTCAAGCGGGTAATTTAAAAAACCGCACAGACATAGAAGAACGGTATCGGAAGTCGTCTGATCTCCCACCAGGGCAGTTGCCAGCTGAATTGCTCCCGACGCTCGCCGTCAAGAAGCCAGAGTCCCTCAGCTGAGCCGGTTCCTGGAGGAGAAAGCGTGTCCGAGGCGAGTCCCGGTGCTGGAGATCGCTGGAGGAGGAATGTGGAGACGAGAGCAGCAGGTCAAACCGTTGTCCTGAAACCCAGAAAGCAAGTGGCGGAAAAAAACAAAGAGACTGCTGAGCTCGCTGCACGAGTATCGGGCTGGATTGGTACAGCTGGGCAATTTGTGCGTGCACTTTCAGCCTTATTCTCCAAAATACTGTGATCCTTCATTAGACAGTGTTGCTTGTTCTCAGAAACCCTTGGAAAAGGAAGTCTAGCGTGGTGCTTTCTTGGTGAAGGGCAGAGCAAAGTTATTTTCTCCTCTTAATATTCGGTCACCAGAGCCAGCTCCGGTGTCAGGTTAACAGTGATGTTCTTATACAAGGCGTCATACGTGACGTTTGGAAAATAGTTCAAGTTATTGAGGCCGTCCAGTGCTTGCCTTTCTTTCGACTTCCTCAGCAAGGCGTACCTGCGCAACGAGAGCCAGAGGCCACAGTCAGCTCCACGGACCCCACAGACACCTGGCAAAGCCCTCCCGATGCCGCTAAAACATCCTTAGAACAGCCAGTCCCAGCGGCAGCTACAGAACAACAAATTTCTGAACCCGTAATAAACACAACCAACACATTTTCAATATTCTAATGGAACGCATCCCAAACTTTGGAAAATTACCCTCCATCATTTGATGAAAAGCAGAACGCTCTCTGCGCCACCAGCAAGCACTCAGCTCTCAAAACAACCTGTAACTCCTGCCCGAAGCCTGCAGGCCCCAGTCCCAGTGTGGGGCTGAGCTTGGGGCCTCCTGCCAAGCCCTCAACAACCAAAGACATCCTGGAGAAAGGCAGCTGGTGAGCGATGTGGTCCTTTCCATTCTTGAGAAACTGGACCACAACCAAGAGCAGAACTAAATGGTTTTAGTTGAGAGACTGGGGATGAGGAAGTAAAACCAGAGTGGTGGTTGGAGAAAGGAACTGCAGCTGGTGCACAAAACCAGCCTCAAATAATTTAGGAGCAGAATGATGAGATAAGGGCTAAGGGTGGGAGGGAAAGATTAAAATAAGCAAAACCATCTCAGCAGTGATAGGGCCTGGCAGCGTCAGGGGGGGACTGAGACCTAGGGACAGGGAAAGCACCAGGGAAGGAAGAGCCAGGAGGAAGAGGAAGATGCTGGGTGACAGCAAAGAGGAAAGTGCCCAAACTGGCTTCAAAGAGGTGACAGCAGCAGGACACAGGCAGGACACGTAGCATCTACACAAACACTTTCCTCCTCCACGGTGAGAAGTGCTGGGTCCCCCAGTTCCCTGCTGCATGCAGAGCAGGGAAGCAGAGATTTGAGAGGTGGGACACTAGAACACCCACTGCTAACCCTTGCCTGGGCTGAGGGTCAGGCACTGCACAGCACTCAAGGCAGGAGGGCTCAGCACCAAGGGCATCAGCCTCACCAGAGCTGCCTGGCCCATCTCCACTGCAGATGCCCCCTCCCACGGCACCGACCCACAGCTCCTGCTGACAGAGAACTAGGGCTCCAGGCTGAAGCCAAGAGATGACCAGGGAAGCGTCAGGAACAGCTCAATCCCACTGCACTCCAAGACTTCTACGCTTTGAAAGTTTGACTAAAAGTGTCTCTGTAAGGTAAAATGGACTTCCCTTTCACGAGTGAAATGAGAGGAAGCATCTCTTACTGACTTCATTGTCTGACAGAGAAATGAAAACCAGGGCTAAAGATGACAACCTCAAATGGAAATTCTCCCCAAACCAGAGTCTTCTATAAAAAGAGACAAGCAGGATAGATGTGGTGCTTAGGGACATGGTTTAGTGGCAGAGTTGGCAGTGTTATGTTTACAGTTGGACTCGATGATCTTAAAGGTCTCTTCCAACCTAAACAATTCTATTGTTCTGTGACCAACCCTCATACTCCCCAAAATAACCCTGGCTCCTAGATAAGGGAGTCAGAGCCCTCCTGGAACGCTCCAGAGGGAATGAATCTTTTTGAGAAAAAAGACAAAACGATCATGCAGAACTTGTGTTCCTCACACACAGGGGACAGTTACTGCTCCTGATGGATGTCCAAAGTCTCACGAGAGCGCAAACCCTGAATTCAGAGACTCTGTACTCCCAGCACATCATGGAGCCAAGAGGAAAAAACAGAAGAAAGAAGAAGGATGAGTTGCTCTATCTCAGCACCGTGGTGACACGTGCTGGAGCTGCTGTCACCTCCCTGTTTGCAAACACCATGGGATGAAACCTCTGACTCAAAGACCCTCTGACTCAAAACCCTGATCACTGGCTCAAAGCCCTGATCACTGATTCATGAGTCAAGACTGTTACTACCCTCAAAGAGCTGCAGGGAGCCCTGTACACAGTAAAGACGCTTTGTGAGGGCTTTGGGATCCTTAGGAAAAAAAAAATCACTTGCCTTCCTAGGAACTGCACTTCTCCCCGGTGATGGTGGGGAATTGACTTGTATTTCCCTGTGTCTCCTTCTGGTCGAGTCACTGAGTAGCCTGCGTACTGCACTCTGCATTAGAAAGGGGAGAAATAAAATAAACAATAAAGGTCAATTGTATTTGCTGTGCCACCAGCGCTTGCCAGGACTGCACAGTCAGTGTGCTTGGGGCTCCAAGAGCAGCTTTGTCTTTCCACCCAGCAGATAAGCTATGCAAACTTCCCCGCTCCAGCCCGGTTCTCCCAGCAAGTCACACAGCACTTCAAGGTTTCAGCTCAGCCAAGATCAGTTTGACCTCAGCAGCGTGGGATATTGCACATAAACCCAGTAATTTCCCAACCAGTGCTGGTCTGTTTGATTCCAACCCACAGTTCCCACCGAGCCACCACAGCCGGGCCGGCTCTTCCCCGTCTCGTGTAAGTGAGAGTATCAAGCCCAGCACCAGATGTGAGGGTGACAACAATTCCCCCTGCAGCATGTGCAAAGCTTTGAGGCTGCTGGCTGAACCGAGCCCGTACCTGTTCCAGAGGTCATCATCTTCACCACCCCAGCCCCAGAAGGCGTTAGGGAAACCGTTGATCTTCTGAAACTGCTCAACAGTCAGGCCACTCACCCCACCAAAGAACTCGTTGTAAGGGAGCCTAAGCAGGAGAGAACAAATCAGGGCAGAGCCGGGGCCGTCGCTGCCACTCAGGAGATGCGGCTGCTCACAGAGCCCATCAGCAGCTGCAGTGGGGAAAACCTCATCTGTGAAGGCACTTTCTGCTCTTCTGCTCACTTGGCACAAAGCACGAGAAGCAGAGAGAAGCAAACAGAGATTCACCTTCTACTTTCTAAAAAGAATAACCTAAAACTGGCTCCTTATCTATTCTTGCAGTACAGAGGAAGAACAGTGCTTACAGATACATGTACTTGTCCAGCTTCGCTGCGAAGTGCCTGGGCATCTGTCCACACCCGTAATAGTTACGGTCATTTTCTGGTATGTGGTCCACGTCATGAAAGATGAGACAGTCCCAGTCCAAGTCCTTCATTGCTTCCCGAAAGCCAACGTTGAAGAGCATGGCACGGTTAAAGGGTTGGTTTCCAGCCTAGGAGGGAGAAAGTTCCTTCTCAAGGGGAGCCCCGTGCACTTCGTGCTCTGCATGTGGGTTCCCTGTCTGTGGAGAGCAACCAGCTCCCCCATCACTGCCACAAATGGAAATGATGTATTGGAACAGACAGACTGGTGAGATCAACCGAGATTTAAATATTCCATTTACTGTGCAGGAACAGAAATAAAGATGCTAAAGACATATTACTCAGACATTTGGGAAAAAAAACCCCAGTTTTGATCAATCTTTGCTATACAGAGATAAATACGGTGATACATTTCCTGGGTGGATGAATTTCTCTACTTTATTTCTGACAAACCCAGTTATTTTTTAGTATCCCCTTGAGCTATGCCACTTCTAGGGAGAATGGGACAACTCAGACATTGCAACACGAACCCCAAACCTTTAAATTATGTGATCTGGCAGGTAGATGCCTCAGGACACAGCGCAGAGCTACGCTTGCAGCTCAGGCTGAGGCTCAGGCAGACACATTTCCAGTGCAGCACGTCCATGCCCCTGCTGCCCGGAGCACCCCAGGCCTCACTCACTTGTTCCACAACATAGAAGGCGAACTGTAAACGTTGTCGCTGCAGCATGGGAATAAGGTGTCTGAAGAGGACAGGAAGATGCTCGTATCGATTGCGGAACGGGATCAGGATCGCCACCTGATGGGGAGAGGACACGGCTCCTACTGCACTGCACGAGAGGCTCCTGCCACCGACCAGCGCTTGGGCTGGGGAGCAGCACTGGCTGCTGTGACAGGCTGGGAGGCAGCACCAAACATGGTGTTCCAGCTCTCCCATGTAGAACTGGAGCAGCCTTTCCAGCCCCGTATCACAGCTTCCCTATCCACTTTTTGGGCACTTGTTGCTTTGGGGAAATTCAGTAGAACCTTGAGCAGGAGGGAGACCTGCAGCCTCCCCCTCTCCACCCAGGCTGGGCTGCTGCTACCACAGTGCCCTAAGCCACCTCCTTCTGGGGATCAGAGTCCCCAGCAGCGTCACCTTGCTTCAAATCCTACCCTTGACAGGGCAGCAGGACGCTGAGCAGCTGGGGAGCAGGTAGTCGAGCTCCCTGCCTCAGTAGTCCACGCAGAAGCTCAGAGCTGACTTATGCATCACTAAAGCAGCTCTTGAGCTCAGCTTTTCACCCCCAGGCACTGCAGTCCCACGTGTGGGGAGTCTTATATTCATGACTCTGGATCTGCAGCACATCACAGACACTAACATCTTCCCATCACCAGGACCCTCTGTGCCCCTGTGCTCAGCAGGGACATGAGGCCCCCCAGTTACCTTCCAGCGAGGCAGGCAGTCACTTGGCTTCCAGTGGCCTCCTAGCTTGATGGAAGGGTCTTTTGCAAAGAACTGGTGGATGTCCTCCATCGTGATCTCGCTCATATTTACATCGATGGGGCCCTCTGCAGAGACAGGAGCGAGAAGCAGAGGAGGGGTCAGGGACCGCGTGGCCCAGGGGTGCCTCAGCGCAGTCCTGCTGCACCCCCGCCTGCCGTCCCCAGCACTGAGACAGCCTCTTCTTCTGCCCAAGCACCAACAAGAACAATTAGGAAATGCTGTTAGCATGACTTGTAACACCTCCAGCTCCTTGACAACTGGGCTCTGCTCAGCCTTTGGGGCCACTGGTGGGTGCAGCTTTCCAAACCCACATGGTCTGGGGTGCCCCTCTTCCCATCAATAAAGGTTTCCAGCAGACAAAATAGCCCTCACCTCAGGAGAGAGCAATTTCCTCCTCTTAGAAAATACTCACCCCCCCAAAGCCCCATTTTCCACCAGAATATTGCTTTGGTGGAAGTTTTTCTCCCAGCTCCCCTGGGCAGTGCAGCCTGGCTCCTGCGCCAGCCCCTGCCCAGCCTGGGACCGGGACCAGCAGCGCTGCCAAGGGACGATGCAGCCATCCCACCACCGCTGCCCTGGAACAGGGCTGGCTGAGCTTTTCGACCGGTTCCCAGTGCACAATCCATCTTTTGTCTGCGTTTGCCAAGGGATGGGCTCCTGCTTCGGCAGGGAGACGTGCTTCCCACATAGCAGGGATTAACCCATGTGAGTGAGTAAACTCTGATTTCCCATGAGGGGACCGGGCTTCAAACAGTGCTCCCATTCATCCCCAGGTGCCCAGGAGGGAAAGGTGCAATCCTAGCAAGCTGGGAAATGCCACAACGTGACCTCCAAAGCTACGGGGAAGCAGGGGCTGGCAGGATGCTACTTACTCATAGAAGGGAGCCTCTCGGGACAGGTATGGTTAGGGAAGTAGGTAAAGTCTTCAGGAAGAAACGTTGTGGCTTGCAGAAAGGTGTCATTGTGATTCAGATCAAGAGGATAATCTGGGGAAGGGAAATGAAAATAAAAAAGCCAAGCCTGAGCGGCAGGTCTTTGTCTCCAAAGCCACCTGCAGCTGGGGGTGTCCCCACACAGCACGAGTCCGCACCCCCTCTAGGTGCTTGTCTCCATCCTGGGTGGGGTGGCTGCGAGATGGCTGGAGCAGCTCCAGCTGCCTTCAACAAGAACATGCCAAAGGAACCTTCATGTTTTTCTGGTCAGAGGAGGAAGCACGGGCATCACCCTTAGGTACAACAAACAGCTCGAAGTGAAGGAGCACGGGGCCCTTGGAAGGAAAAGCTCCTTAGCACCTTGTCCCTGAAGGACGGTGGCACAGGGGGGTGGGATTCACTCCTCATGAAGGTCCTTTCACACCGCAGGCTCAGAGAGGAAAGTCCCTAGACACGTCCCACTGCCAGCAAGGACTGTCACTGCAGCAGCCTGAGCAGGGAAATCCTGCTTTGTGTCCTCCTCAAAGGATCAATAAAAACTATCGCGTTACACACAGTATTTCCTTCAGTTCGTACCGTGCAAGAGCAGAAGGGCCCCTGCACCCCAGCAGGTCACAGCAGTGCCCAACACAGCACATTTCTCCAGCCCCCACATACCCCCCCCATAATTTTACCTCCTAGGTGAAACCTCTCCACCCTGTTTCAACTGTAGATGTTTTAAGCAGGTGTTTGCATAACCAGGAACTTCTGCTCTCTACAGTAAAGTCACCAGTTTTGCATAAGGTAACCTTAGCCAAGCGTGACCTTTATTTTAGGCACTAGAAAGAGTTTCCTGCCTGCACAAATGCACCAGTGGCCACAAGAAGATGCTCCCTCTCCACTTTCTCTGCTTAGCAGAGTCTTTCGGTCTCACAGCACACGGGGCACCAGCATCAACCTCGCACCCTGCAGAGGTCCTGGAAAGAGGCAGTTTAGGGTTGAGGTCACCCCCTCCCATCACAGGCAGCTCTCAGACCTACCAGGACAAGAAGGTATCGTCCTTTCCAGTTACCTAACAGGGACTGTTAAGGCCTTTGCTGTGTCCCTCCCTGCAGCTGCACCAGGCAGGTTTGCTCTCCTGGCCATCGTGCTGCCGTGCTGCCTGCAGCAGCGTGGGGACGATGCACTAAGCAGGCAGTGTCACCCACCCAGAGCCCACCGAGGCACCCAAAACCAGAGAAGGGAAGCGAAGACACTGATCCTGGCACACATATAATCTTGTGGCCACACCACACTGTAATCTGTCGTGTGTGCTTCACCTGCCTGATGGGGAAGGTCGAACAAGGACAGTATGTAGGGCTCAAATATCCTAAAATGACCCTTGCAGATGGAGCTCTGAGGGCAGGAGGAGTATCAGTCCACACCTGCAGAGCCAGGGCAGACCTGATGCCCGAGGAGAGCTCGGTGTTTCAGTAGCAGAGGTACTAATTTCACTGCTGCTAATGTGGTAACCAGCTCCCTGTGTGCTGCAGGCAGCAGGAGTGCACAGCAGAGCTCTGGAGAGCTCAGCGCCCCGAGGGCTGCAGCACGCACAGCGGCCACGACCACAGCAGGACGGAGGCTCTCGTTGCCACAAGTGGCAGTGGTGGAGTGTCTAAGCCTTCTCCTCTCAAGAGATCAGCCACTTCCTCACACTGCATCTACTTTACGTGATGTTTCCAGCCTTAAAAATAGCCCGGGTTGGCAGCCCTGGCCAGCTTTAGCGTGGAGAGGAGCTGAGCCAGGGCGTCAATCTCTCGTGCGAGTTGATAATCCACCTCCCGTGCCCATCCCCAGGCAGAGTACAGCTGAACCAGCAGCCGCACCACCTTGCAGGGCTGGGAGGCAAGGATACAGCTTGGTTTTTTCATTAATAAGGAAATAACCTTGCCTTAAAAGACTATCAGGCCCTGATAATGAACCTCCACAGCAGAGACACTGAGATGACCTCGCCGGTACTGCCACAGCCTGATGCCAATTGCATCAGCAAGAGGCACCAGTGTCATGTCAGCAGGGAGGGGACACGCTCCACGTTCACACCAGTCCAAAGGCTTCACGCTGGCTTACACACAGGCACGTGCGTTTATGCTTTAGCTCTACCCTCTTTACACCAAAACTTGCAACCCTGTGATCAGCTCCATGTGATGGAGGATAAACAGCCTGGGAGAGGGAGCTGGTGACTGCAGCCCTGCCTTCTGCCCAAAGTTCAATATATTATTTGTGGCAGATCTCCAGCCAAGGCATCTCAGTTCATCCTTGCACGGGAAGAGCAAAGCTTATGTGCACAGGCTCTTCCACATGCGCGGAGCCAAGGCTCTGCACACACATGTGCCTGGGAAGTTATTCCTTTAAATATGAAACACGATCCTTTCACTGAAATTTGAAAGCGTTTACCCTCAGACTGGTTGACACTAACAAGCTGAATTCCTGGAAAGCAAAGAGGTTTTCAGCTCCACATACCATCATTGGAGGCTTTTAAAGATTTTTGCCCTTTATATAAGTTCGAAACATTTGAATTTTTTTATATACGTAAAGAAATGAATGTAACTTTTATTTATAATGTGTATATATACAGTAATGCTATATATAATGCATATTTTCATGCTACGTATAATATATATTTTTATATATATATATAACTTTGAAAAGAAGCAAATTAATCAATGTTCCCACCCTGCGTTTACCAGCATAAATGAATTCCTTCAAGCAAGAGTGCTACAGGCCAACTCAATTTCCAATGGAAACGGAATCTTTGATCAAAACGACAATTATTCAAGAAATACCTGAGTCATTCACGCTGCTGTTCCTCTTGGCATAGGCACTGCGGACCACCTGCTCGTACACCTGAGCTCCTATTGTTCGCATGTTTTCACGAATCATGATGCCTTGGGCTTGCATCATGAAGAGGTAGGTGTTCACTGCAAGGCAGAAAAAAAGGAATATTTCCATGAGCACCAGGTTTTGTAGGAAAGAGAAAGAGGTGCCTTTTGGAGCCGTTCCCAGCCTTCCGCTGGGTTTCAGCCGCCTCCTGCCAGGAGGATCGCTGGGTTGCACGTGCGTTGGTTGCCTAAGAGGAGCTGGGAAGGGCACAGAGCTGGGAAGCGGAGGTGTAAAGTGCATTTGGAAACCCGGCTGGTTAATAAGGGGAACATACCTAGCCAGCCCTGACAACACAGTCTGTGACGCAGCACTGCAGCTCCAACAACATCACCTTCTGCCGCCTGAGTAGGGAGGTTTCATTAGGAAATATCATTAGAACAGGAAACTAAGCCGCACGCCTGCAGGAGGGCGTTCATCCCACACCACACGGACCATCCCGCTGCCAGTCTCCGAGCCCACCACGTCCCACAGCCAGCAGTATTTTGCAGCAAGAGGGTCCCCAGGGTCCCCTGATCCTGTGCCCTGGCACGGCTCAGCCTGAGCCCGCTTAGGTTTCAGTTAAGCCACCAGCAGGTGCTGGTAGGGACAGGGACCAAAGCAAAGAGCAGCAGCACATCCCTGCACACCAGCAGCAGCCGCAGGGGCAGGACGGCCACCCGCAGCCCCACATGCCCCACCAGCCCCTCCAAGAGCACAGTGCCAGCCACTGCCCCACTGCAGCCAAGCTTTAGGGCTAAGAACGAAGGAATAAAAATAAATCTCGAAAACAGGGAGGAGGGGAGATTTAGAAAGCCAATTCTACACTAATAACAAAAAAAACAGGTCAAAAGACACTCCGGGAGGGATGAAGAGGGCACCAGGCCAAGGAAACAACAGAGACCCTGCACAGAGCAGGGCAGGCACTGATGAAATGTCAGCAGGGAACAGCCCTGTGGGCAGGTCATTTTCTACTGCAGGCGGATCGCAAGCTGCAATAGTCTGAAAGAGGCGGCTGCCAGCGCCAGGAAGGTGCAGTCGTCACCGCAGTCACGGGGAGCACAGAGCAGACACAGCCAGGGTCCCCCAACACCCCCACGTGCTGACACACTGCCCAGCCTCCCTGCCCTGCTTTCCCTTCTACACGCACAGATCAAGCAAGCCTGAAAACCTTCACAAGTTTGAACTCAGAGTCAGCTCCTGCGTGGAGCTCAGCATGAAACCACATCACCTGCCAGCCCCAGCAGTCCAGCCCCAGCAGCCCTTCATGCCCCAGCTTCCCAAAGCAGCTGCCAACCAGGACTCAAATAAATGGGAGATCCTGGGGTAAAAAAAAGAGTGGAAATGGGCTATTTAGGAGTGAGCAGTGAATAAGCAAGAGATGTGATCAGGTCTGGTATTTAGGGCAGGACGTGCAGGGCACCTCTGGACCGAGCTGCCCCGGCAGGCCAGGCAGAAGGCAGGGCTCCCAGATGACTACAAGATGTGGAAGTTGGGCAACCTCCTCAGCTCACCAGCCCACGTCACAGCTCTGCCTCACCTGCAAATGTGACAGACGGATGCTTGGGACACACAGCTCCTACGGACACATTTGTAAGAATCTGTCCCAGTGACACCACCCCAAGCTGCACTGAGAGGCACTGAGGCTCTGCCAGGAGCAGCACAAACCAGTGCACCCAGCAACGGGAACAGCATCCTCCAAAGCCAAGCTAGCAGGGCATGGAGAACAGCATCCCACAGCCTCACCATGGTTATCAGCAAGCAGTGAGGACTGGAGAGCACCCAGCTCCCTCTCCAAAACCCAAAAGGCTCATCAAGAGCGAGGGCACAGCTCCTCTCTTTGCAGAGAGCAGAGGACAGCTGGAGTCACTTGATTTGAAATGCTTCTCAGGCCCAGGCTGTTGGTAAGGGAAGAGGGGGCGGCAAGCTTGCATTTTCCGGCTCGCGCCGTTTGAGTCAGTGGCAAGGCATAACTCGCTGATGCTGAACAAGTCATTTACCTTTCTACTTCATTATCCTTCTACTCGCTGAATAAAGCAGAACCAGGTTTGGCGAAGCATGAAAGAACGAGACGCACAAATCGTCATCCAATCCCTGCTTCACTGGAGGGAGGTTTGTGGGGCGCAGTGAAAGCCTCGTTTGTTCCTGCGCCCTGGGCAGGCAGACGGAGCAGGGCCTCCTCGCCACAGCCACATGACACGGCTCGCTGGGTCGGACCGCGCGGAGCTGCAGTGGGAATCCTGAGCAGACTGTCACGGCACCCCCATCCCAGGGGAGCAACACCACAAACAACACCAGCTTTGTTTAAGGCAGCAGTTGCCTTTTCACGTACTAACCCCTCTACTCTGGTGATGGAGATACCCGGCCACGGGCGAGCTGTGCCATCAACAAGCCACATCCCAACCCTGAGACCCCCACCCTGACCACATCACACCCAGCCCAGGGATGGGAGCATCTTCTCCTGCCTCTGCAGTGACCTGCCGCCGTGAGACAAGCTTCATTAACACATTGCTTGTCCAGAACACTCAATTCTGGGGTGAAAAAAATCAGATTTAACACATATTATTGAAAACGTTTTGCTCCCTACGCAGCACTTAAACTAGCTCCATGGGCCACCACAGCCAGGACTGGGTCTGGACCAACATTTGGGAATCACTGCACTGACCTCAAGCCTCATTCCTCTTTGCTTCAGATGAGCAAATTGCCCATGTTTTACATTTATTGAGTCTGATCTGGATAACCCTACAGAGCCCAGGGCCCCTGTACCCCAAAAGCAGCATTTCCCTGAGCCACAGCACCAGATTCTCTGCCAGTGAAGGAAGGAGCTGCTGACCATCCCCAAAAAATAGCCCTGTGCCAGGGGAGGAGCGCGCTCATGCACGCTCGCAGCACACTCAGCCTGCGCCAGCGCTCAGCCGGAAAGCAACTCTTTATTGCTAATCTAATCACACAGGATGATCTCGAAAATTACACTGGCCTTTTGCCTTTATTCCATTTGAGCACGCAGCACTTCAGACCACAGACATGCAGAGATAACAGCTTAAATAGGACCACTGAGCAGCAGGACAAGGAGAAGAAAGGGACTCCAGTTGCTGTCAGTGCAGGGGAGATGCCTCTTCTGCAAATTTCCAGCAGACCCTCCCTACCCACACAGAAAATGAACAAAATCTCCCCAAATGACTGCCTTAAGTTATTCTTGCGAGTTTACTGAAGGAGAAGTCAACCCTGCTGGGATTTAAACACATGGAAACCACAGTATCAGCCCTACAGCTTGTCAACAGCTCCAGCAGAGACACACAGCTGCAACCTAAGGGCTGGTGCCCCCCTCGGGATGCTGCACCCCAACCTCCCAGCTCACAAGCTACAGGGAGGGCAAGTGCCCATCCAGCCCAGGAAAGGATGCAACAGCTTCAGCCAGGGAGGTCAAATGCAATTATATAAATGAGCGTGGAAGTCTTCCTGTAATCATTTCTCCGTCGGTATTTTTGGAGCACTTCTAATCAAGAAACAGCTGACTCTCTCATGGAAAATTAATTCTCCCATGATGATATGTAGTAGGAGAGGCAGCAGCATAATTTGTAGCTCAGGAGTTGATTCAGAAGAGGTGTGAGCATGACCCGTGCCAGACACCGACGCAGGAAGGGGACGTATCCTGAAGCCAACGCATTTCCACCATCTGTGGAGAGGTCCTTCCTCCAAAATCCCTTGGCACAGGGACAGTGTGACACCCCAAGCCCATTAACGAGAGACAGTCGCCGGGGCTGGGGTCAGGAGGAGAGGCCAGGCAGTTCACAGCAGCCTTGCACACCCTGCAGCACTATCAGCGCTCAGCACGCCAGCCAGGCTTTCCTGAGGAAGGAGCAGCCTTCCTCAGCTTTGAGATTTAGGGGTTTCTGTCACATTCAGCATTTTTCCTGGTTCATTAATCCATCAGCACTGCAGGAGCGCAGAGGGGCTGGTTTTGAGTCGATCAGCATCTCGCTGCAATACGCTGCCTTCTCCTGCCAGCACCCAGGGCTCTGGATCCCATCCCGGCAAGAGCAGCCACTGCAAGCCCCTGCTCTGCCCCACGAGCACACATCTCATAAATCACGGTCATAAATCAACGTAAAAACAGGGAAATCGCTGCCAAACAGTTTTGCCAGATGTTCAGAGCGGGTACGAAGCAGCTTACGCTCGCAGGACGTGTGCGCACAGGAGACCTAATGATGGAGACTCCGACTCCTCTACGTTAAGCCTTTCGTTAAGCTCTTCCAGCAGATCCTCAGCATCAATTCAGGTCCATTAGCATTAGCAGCACAAAGGGGTTTAATCACACTAAGCCTCCAAGGAACAGATAGACCGTTAGGATAGTCTTAACTCATAAACAAGCTAACTAGGAAATGCAGCAGCATCCCATCGCCACTACTCCATGAAACCTCTGCACCAGTTCCCCTTCCAGTGGCACCGAATTCCCAGAGCGACAGAACAATTAAGTGAGAGGTTCCTATTAGTTTTAGAGAATTTAATATGAATACTGACACTTACTTAGCCCTTCACCTATAAATAGCACAGAAAGGAATCATTTGATATGTTAAGAGATCTAAGAACGACACAACAGCAGCACCGAACTGGTAATTACAAACCACCCGTCCCCCAAACTGGGAAGTTCACAACCTGCACATGCATGAAGTGGAGAAGACTGGAGACTGCAGCGATGCTCAACCAAAACCTGGATATTGGTAATCTGCATCTGAGCTGTCTTAGGCAAAAATGACCCTAGGGAGTCTTGGCCAAGGGAGGGAAAATCATTACTCTAACAGACCCAAATACTTAATCTACACATTAATTTTCAGTTGCAAACCCACGTCTGGCTGGGTGAAAGTGTTTGTGCAACCTACTGTGAAGAACACTGCACTGATTTTACGATACCTGGCAAGAGCAGCACAACATGCCCCGCACACATGGGAGAACTCAGAAAGCCAAGGGGACTCATGGAGCATTTGCAGCACCAACGCAGCCAGGAAGGAGTCCTGAAAGCCAGAAGCAGCCAGAGCTGGTGGGGGGACTGAGGTCCAGGTTGCTGAGACAGCGAGTGGCACCTGACTCCATGCAGGTGATGCTGTGAGTGGGGAAGCCAAGAGGACACAGTTTACCCGAGCACCAGGGCAGTAATTCTGCTGATGGCTGTAAGATCACACGGGACTTTGCAGATCCCAAGAACAGCTCAACTCCCTGGCTCCGCTGCAATTCTTCTTGGCGAGGAAGGGCACAGTGACATGTGCAGGCTGGAGCACAGAGGATAACAAGCATTTGCCCAAGTTAAATATTACCCTTCCTAGTAAGATTTGGACTCTCCTACTTTAATTGCAGTTCAGGAGATGCAATTGCACATGACTACATCTCCTGTTTATCTTCCATCCCCCCCCTTTTTGTGGTGGTGGGCAGCTCTCCCCACCTCGCCTCCCTTTGCCAGGGTCAGCGCAGCCGCTTCCAAGGAGAAAAAGAACATCAGCTGCCAGCAGATTTCTCCACAGGCAGAGCATAAAAGCACAGCACTTGCTGGGCACTTGTGGGCACTGCACAGTTAAATGCACAATAAAAGGCTCTTCAGCAGGCACAGTGAAATGGTTGCTAACCTCTCCGGCTGGCAGCACTCAGAGGCTGCTGCTGGCTAAAGACAGCAAACATTTACAGTCCAGCATTTGTTCCCTGGGTGCATTAGGAAACAAAGCGGCGCAAATTCCTGTGTCCCAGACACCATCTCGAAGTGTCAGGAATCCTAATGCCTGAGCCCCCTGCTCACGTAGGATCACAATGAGGAAACAAGAGGGTTAAAAAAAAGAAAATAAAAAATAATGAAGTGAGTGCTTGGGCAGCCAGGGAGAGTAAGAGCAGGCAAATACTCCCCAGCACTGACTCTGAAGCAGGACGGCAGGGAAAGACGTTGGCTGCTCAGGATAACTCCTCATCTCCTGGGTCATGGGAATCCCACGGCTGCTGGAGACACAGGAAATCCTCTGC
The DNA here is from genome assembly GCA_013389865.1 of Piaya cayana. Taxonomy (NCBI): domain Eukaryota; kingdom Metazoa; phylum Chordata; class Aves; order Cuculiformes; family Coccyzidae; genus Piaya; species Piaya cayana. The sequence goes on along the minus strand of WAAB01012996.1, from coordinate 46,255 downwards.
TGCAGGCAACCCCCGGCACCAACCCCAGCATCCCACTCATCAAACAAGCAGCCTTTGGACGTGCCGGAAAAAGGGAACCCGGGGGTGGTGCTGCCCAGGAAACACATTCAATAGGGAGTTTTCATCCTTCCCCAGTCGAAGCCATCTAGAATAAAACCAGACCCAGCAGAGAACAGAAGACAAGCTGGGCTTGGATTTAACATTTCTTTATATATCACACATCAATTATATAGACTGAAATTACTGATTTGTTAGTCTTCCAAATTAGAGATTAATAATACGCATTGGAGAGTATAAAATTGTCAAGATAAAAACAACTTAACAGTCATGGATTGTTAGACTCAGTTCACACAGTACGAGCTGTTCTGTCCGAAGCTTAAGCTTTAACACCCTGACTCTGATGGCGGAAGAGAGAATGGGACTGTTGTTTTAGGATATTCCCCAAAAAACAGACAAAGACCTGATTTTTCAAGCATGTTTTACAAGTTCAGCGTGGCTGAACAAAAAGGGTTATCACATGTGCAGCCTTGTGTTGGCTGCAAGTGAGCTGTTCCAAACAGGGGGCTGAGACGTTGCTTCTGGTCAGTGGCTTGTCTCTTACATCAGGCTGGATCATCCCAGTTAACGCTCATAAAACAATACGACCTCTCAGTTGCCACACTTAAACGCATCCAGGATGCATCCAGGATGGCGTTTGCCCTCTGCTCAATTCAGCAAGACCTGGAGCACATCTTCCACTGCCATTTATGGCTAAAGCGCGGTCCAGCTCTTATTTATATCTTTGTCTCAGAAAAAAAAAAATGAGCACAGGGAAAGTCCTGCTCCCTGCATAGTTTGCCAGTGATACACAGATCCCAGGGGAGTGCTTCTTGCCACTGGAATGGCAAAGCCCAAGGCAGATTTTTGCAGTGGGTCGGCCTGTGCCCAGCTGCTGGCTGCTTGGTGTCTCCCTCCTCGGCAGCGCAGGACATCAGCAAAAAATATTTCACAGAAAGAGTCACTGGGCAGTGACAGAGGCTGCCCAGGGAGGGGGTTGAGTCACCTTCCCTGGAGGGGTTTAAGTAACAGGTGGACGAGGTGCTGAGGGACATGGGTTAGTGTTTGATGGGAACAGTTGGACTCAATGATCCAGCGGGTCTCTTCCAACCTGGTGATTCTAAAATTCTATGATTCTAGGTGCAAGACAGATTGCAGAGTGCAACCCTGTTCTAGGGTGTTTACCCTGGCAATGTCCACGCACCACGATGACCACCAGCAGGGAAACATCAACCATCGAAAGCTGCAGCTTGGTGACATTGAGTGTTTTGGCTCCTCGCTGGGTGTAAAGAGCCCAGAGCCAGCAGGAGCACACGCTGCGATACTGCAGTCAGTACCTGCTAGCAAAAATAAAGCATCCTGCAAATGCTCCAGCACTGGAAATATAAAGGCTGTTTTGCAGCAAGCACGATTTGCACTGTGCAGACTGCAATTAGGAAGACATCCCTCTGTAGCAACACTCCAAGACTGCCCCTGTTGCAATTTCTTTCCCAGCCATTTCCAGATACTTGGGAAACCAGTCACTTCAGGGAAGAAGCACTGTGACAGCCCCACCTCCACACATCAGCCTGGCTTGCCTGCTGGCGAGCCCAGCAGCCCTTTCAACTCCTAAAAAATTCTCCAAGCTGAAATTCTTCAATCACGTGGGATTATTGTTGTCCCAGATTTTAAAAGGCAGCAGCTTGGAGCTCCCTGCCAAGGGTACTCTCACCAGGCAGGGCCATTAAGACCCACAGCAGCTCAGCCTCTGCAGCACAATTAGAGTTGTTCTTGCCTGCAATAATTAAAGACTGTGCTGCAAATAGTCGGTGCAACTGCTGTGTTTTTACAGGAAGAAAAAACCTGTCAGAAGGAAGATGCAACTTTGAAGTTCAAGCGTACAGACACCATAACCTATGGGATTTTGTAAGAACTCTGGTGTCCCGAGACATCTATTAGCTTTTTTGTCAGCCGTGCTGCCTGGGAACACCTAACACTTTTCATATGGTTTTCTTCTGCCTGATAAGCAAACTGGTAATACAGCTGCTGTAAATAAATAAACCAATTCCATTAGCAGCATTTGGAATGACTTCACTGGAAATAAACCATGCCTCTATCTATGAACTCACTTAAGCACTTAACTAAGTGACTACACATCACATCACAGCCTGTGGGACGCCCCTCCGCGTGCCAGCAGAAAGCAAGGGTACGAGCGGCTGTTTGGGAAGCAGAGAGAAAAGGAAAAAACCCTTCTCTCCATCACCCTGTGCCACAGCCCTCTGCTGCACCCTCTGGGACCCCAGGAGAAGAGGGCAGGCAAGTGCTGTCCCCCAGGGTTTCCCTCGGGATCTCCCTCCTGCCCAGACAAACAGCTACTGGCAGCACGGCCGCCCTGGCGCCAGTCATAAGAAAACCCTAAACCTTATCACAGAGAGCAAGGGGAATAAAGTGTCCTGGCACCAGAAACCAGATTTGCACCACCCTTCACCACAAGCACGACGCTTGCAGATCGGTGCCCAGCGCACTCGCCATTGAAGTTACACATTAATTCTAGATAAGCAGAAACAAGTGAGTGAGCTCAGCAAGAGTCCACAGCCCCAGGCTGAAACCAGGGTTCAGGATCCACCACAGGGCGATGAGGACATGGTGGAATGCGAAGGGCAGGAGGCTTGTGGCCTCCAGACTCCCACCAGGTTGGGTTTATACAAACGGGGGCAAAGCCAGTGCCAGTTTGGTGGTGCAGGCAGCCCATGAGCAGAGTGTGAGGATGGGGCGCTGGGCACCACGCCTGGCTGCCCCCGGCCTCCCAGCAGCCAGCGCCGCCTTCTCCTGCCCCGAGCCACTGGCCCTCATCTCTGTGGTGGCTCCTCAACTGCTTAGGGACCTCCAAGCCGAAGTTCTTCTGTATCGGCCCCGTCTCACCGGCCTGGATAGGGACGAGCAGACACAGGGGCACATTAGGGAACAGCAAACATCACCTCCCTCCATCCCATACCCCACAGAAACACCTCTAAGTTCCTCACACGCAGCAGCAGCCGATGCTTTTTAGGGTTGCTGTTGCCTACTGAAGGATCTATGAGCAACAGGGCAGGGAGGAAAAAAAACAATTAAAAAAAATAACAAACTAATCAGCTCCAGCTCGCCTGCGCCCAGAAGTCAAGCTCTGCAAACAAGAGTCAGACATTCGGCTACCTTGGAAAAGACAAACACACTGGGAATGAGAGGTCAGCGTTCCCCAGACTGGGCAGCCCTCCCCGGCCCCATGTGGGATCATAGAATCATAGAATAACCAGGTTGCAAGAGACCCACCGGATCATGGAGTCCAACCATTCCCATCAATCACTAACCCATGTCCCTCAGCACCTCGTCCACCTGGCCCTTAAATCCCTCCAGGGAAGGTGAATCAATCAACTCCCTGGGCAGCCTCTGACACTGCCCAATGACCCTTTCTGGGAAGGATTTTTTCCTGATGTCCAGCCTAAATCTCCCCTGGCGGAGCTTGAGGCCATTCCCTGGGCTTCCCATCTCGCACACAGAGGAGCTGTGGTGATCCCAGCATGAGCTCCCCTGCCCTTACCCAAGCAGCTCCCTGTGACCGTACACTGAGCCCAAAGGCGTCAGCCTCCAGTTACTGTCCCCTCTCCCACCCAACTCCCACTTTAAGAGCCTCCTCTGCCACCCATTCCCACATTGTTAATGGGAAGTTAAAACTCACAAGTGCATTGAGCACACTGTGAGGTCTTGGGGATGGCAAGATTCTTTTGCACCATAAAAACAGCCACTGAAACACCGTGTATCTTGATGTGTGTGTGATGAAGATGAACCAGAGCAGCTTGTGGCCGTCCCAGGGTCAGGACAAGCACAGGGCAGCGTGGCTCTGCCTTGCCAGGCACGGGGAGAGACCCGTGCAGTACAGCTGGAGGCAAAGCTGGCCTCATCAGGGGCTTAAAAATCTCTGGTTTTCCCTCTGCAAACATCCCTCACACTTCAGATGGGCAGGGTTGGCTATTGCAGACATTCCTGGGTTTGAGAGGGCTGCAGTAAGGACTTGGGCAGGCAGTGAGGGCAGGACCCCTCCAAGGCAGCCCCAAGGGGTCAGGGGGAAGTGGCTGATCGGGGCTGCTGTCCCTCGGACCCTGCCCACACCAGTCCCTCCAACCCACCGAGCACACACCACCCTGCAGCAACACAGCAGCCCGTCCTCCTCCTCCTCCTGACAAGGCACCAGGCATTTCCCTCCGTGCGGGATAACGAGATTTTGGATTACACCAATCTAGTCACTCAAGTTACCCAATCTGTGCAGGTCATGCTTGCTTCTCCCAAGTGTTACAGCTGAACACCACCCTCCTCCTCCTCTTCCTCCACGCAGCCAAGCCCTCAGCAGCACTTTGCAGACACTGCCCTGCAAACATCTCGATGCTCTTCAGCAGCAGCATCTGCTCTTTGGGGGGGACTGACCCACTCCCAAGCCAGCCCCAGATGCAGTGCCCCACACGCAAAGGTGGGGAGCAGCAGAGACGCTTCATTCAGGCTCATACAAGTTGCTCTTCTGCTAGCACAGCCCTTCCCTGGCTGGAGTAGCTACTGTGCTGCAAGGAACTGCAGCAGAACCCTCCTCCATCAGGGCTGGCTTTTAGCTTGTCTGTAGGCTCAGGAGCTCACCCAGCACCAATTCCAAGAGCCTCCTACCATACCAGCATGGAAAAAGACCCGAGCCTCGCGTGGGAGCTTCCACCCACAGGGTTTTGGTACCTATTGAATGCAAGTGACACCAGCCAGTCCCTCAGCACAGCCTGGGGATGTGGAGGCTGCGCCCCACCTCCGGGGAGGGCAGCTGGGGGAGGGCAGCGTGGGGGAAAGGGTTGGTGTCAGCACCCACTGTGAGCCCGGCGCTGCTATCGGCTTTCTGCAGCGCAGCAGCAAACGAGACAATTACCCTGTTGACTGGCATTTTTCTCTTGTTTAATTAGGTGAAAGCAGGGTTAACCTAGAAGTACCCCCCAGCACAGCTCCCTCCTACAACCCTTCCCAACCCAAAGCAGAACAACCCTGGAGCTGCTTAACAGGGACCAGCAGACACCCCCCTGCTGTGGCCTAGAAATTGTAAGACCACTTGATCCAACCCAAGACAACAGAAAGCCGGCGCTGGCAGGATGATTAAAGCCAACAAGACTGACGAGGACTCTGAAATGCCAAAGGATGCTTGACCAGTCCTTGTCTGTAATTACTGACACAAGTTGGGGCAGAAGGACACATAATGGGCTCGGGCTGGAGGAAGACTGAGGCAAAGCCACATCTGCAGGTTTGATTAGCAATAAATTAAACATGGGAACACACTGAACCTGGCTGTCGCACAAGAAGTGCTGGCAGCTCTGCATGAGGGCTCAGGCCACATCCAGAAAGGATGGAGCAAGCGGGACCCCCTCACCTGTGGGGCTGAATTTATCTCCCTGCATTTACTCTGACGTCGTCTCCACTGCAGCACATGGTGAAGTGAAAACATAAGGAGAAGAGAGAAGTTTTTAAAACCCCAATGCTGCTTTTTTACTAAAAAAAAAAGGGGAAGGAGCAGTGATGCTGCTGTGATCGCTGGCACCTGCTGCTGTGAGAGAACTGCACAGGTTGGTTCACCTGAAAGCAGAAGTCGTCCTCCAGACAAACCATTTAGTTGTGGTATTTTCTGTTCCGCAGGCAGTTGCCAACAGTCACGTTTGCAGAGCAGGAGAGGCGCGAGCTGCGGCCGCCCTCCTTACGTCAATGGCAGCGAGACAGAAGGTGCTTACTGGAATAAACTTCTTCTTTCTTAAAAAGAGAAGTGATCCGAACAGCCGGTGTATTTTCAACACTTGCTTGGCTGAGTCAGGGCAGCTCACCGCGTGCAGGTAGAGTGGCACAGAGTGTGCTCGCAGGGCACCTGTGAGCACCAGCACAGCTCTCAGCAACAAACACCAGCCCTGCAAGAAGGAGACGGCCATGTGCCCTTGCTCTGCCACTCCAGGCAGACCCCGGCAAGCGTAACAGCTTTTTACTGCAAGTCATTTCAAACTGGCCTCGCTGCTTACAGCAACGCTTCCTTCCTTCCACCTCAGCACGCACACAGAACCCACCCCGCGCTGCCACATCTGCCACCTGGCCCTGTCCCGCACACCCCTCACCCCGCAGGCAGCACCCGCACACGCCGAGGGAGCCCCACGGCCACCAACCTGCTACCCTAGGGAATGGAGAGAGCTCTTCTTGCTGCTGGAGCATCTGCCTTGCAGAGCCTAGCAAGCTCACAAAAAAAGCCACAACTGCTTTTCTAGAAGGTGAAAGCCTGCCTGCCAAACACCAGAATATCCCCCTTACCTGCTAGCATGAAGTTTTATATATTTGGAAATGTGTTTGCAAACTGAATCCTAGAAAAGGAAGCCTTTTTACCCCAAACCCTTCAGGATGCTGAATAACTAACAACATTCGCGCGCTCTTATCTTGTTATCACTTCAAACTTTTCCCATCTGGTTTTGCATTTGGTCACTGCTGCAGTCTTGAAACCTGCCCGATAAACCACAAAGGCTTAACCACACAGAAACACGTCCGAGTAATATTCTTGCTCAATAGCTGGTCTCCAGGCCAGCATTTTCAAGGGCTTTCATCCATTTCAAATAAGGCAATGAGCTTAGCCCTTGATTAAATACATAGCATAATCCACCTAAATCTTGTTAGCACAGAAGCAAGTCGCTTGTCTCACTAGTTGTGGGAGGCACCGCATCGCGCTGCCAGGCAAGCAGGGCTGCCTGGAGGGTGAAGGTGCCCCTTGGGGCACATCCCAGGCAGGCAGAAGCATGGGGGCAGCTGGTGACCAGAGCAAGGAGGCACATCACTCACCACCACCGCTCCAGTAAGCCCCTACGGATTCGAGGAACAGAAGTTTCATAGAATCATAGAATCACCAGGTTGTCCCCTCCCTGCAGGAGGGCACAGGTAGGATGACCCTCCAGGTTTGCTCTGCTGCCAGGGCAGTGGGCACCCAGCAAAGCCCTGGAAAAATCCACAGCAAGAGAAATCACTGACCTGGAGCATGGGAGCCAGGCAGCAGCGTGGGAGGAGGACACACTGCAGCTCTGAGGGAATTTCACATCAGTTGTGCTTCCCTTGGGAGGAACAAATCAGCAGCACAGCAGTCGTAAAGCCTCAGCAGAAAGGCCTGGGTGCTGAGTGGGAAGCACGGCGTGAAAAGGACAAGTACCCCAGGGAAGAGCCTGGCTGCGGGAGAAAGCAAGGTGTGCAGCCAGGGTCAGCCCCACGCACACCCTGCTCCCAGGGGCAGCTCTGACAGCTGGGACAAGGCAAAGCAGAACCACGTCCCTTCTCTGGTCCCAGGCTCCTCTCCACACTTCCCAGCACACACCAGCACGAGTGCACACATGTTGGTGCCATCGCCAGCAGCAGGACACGGAGGAACACGGCAGTTTGAGAAGCCTGGCAAAACCAAACCCTGCTCCTCTCCTGCCTGGCTCTGGGACACCTGTATGAATTTACAGGGGAGCCTTTCAAAGTGCACAACACCAAGCAGGGGAAGACTATGAGGATGCATTTCCCAGCCCAGAGGATGCTCTTTCCCATCACGAGGGGGTGTGATCCCACTGCCCACCAGCAAGTCCCCCTGCAGCCACTTCCAACCACAGAAAAATCACACTAGGATGCGGGACAGGAGAGATCTGCTCCTGAGATTACAACATATTTATTATTTGAGAAATTAGACAAATTCCCTGAAAAGTACTCTTGCTCCCTTTCTCTGTCTAGTTTTTGGATGCTGAAAGTGGGGACCAGCTCTGCAAGGAGGTGACACCCCTCTCCCCAGGGCAGATCCCAACCCAGAAGCAGGAGGCCTGCAAATCCCCCTCTGTGCTGCATGAGCAGCTCCAAGGCCTCCTGCAGCAGCCAGGCACGTTTCAACAGCCACTGGAAGGCTTTGGAGTTAATTTAACCATGTTAACACATTATGTGGCTTCTGTCATCTCAATTACCTTAAAAAGCCCAGGCACAGATCTCAGGGGGAGTGCAGGGAGGAAGAGAACAAAAAATAATTTAAGAATTAGTAAGAATGGAAGAAAAAAAAAGTGGGAGGCGGAGTGGGGGGGCTTGGGCACAACTCCAAAGAACAGTCTCTGGCGGATCAGGAAAAAAACTTCACGGGATTTCAAACCCCAGGAAAAAAGGAGTCAAGAGAGGCAATATCTGCTTTAATCGCATACTGGCCAGAGCAGATTTTGCCAGTCACCAGCTGGCGTAGCTGGAATCAGCCTTTTGGCATCGGTATCCTCACCCAGAGCCGGGCAGGGGACAGGGCTGCCCGCAGAGGAGCCAGGGTGATAAATGACAGCAGTTGAGCATTGCAGGGGCATTTCACTGCTTCAGAGGTTGCTGCTATAACAATCTTCTCTGACTCAGCAGCTGAAAGGGACGCTGGGAAGGAAGCACCATAAAAAAAAAAAAGTCATGCATTATTAATATGGACTCTGGCAGCAAGACACGAGTTGGAAAAACACTGAGGAGGAAAAAAATATGACTGCAGAATAAGAGCGAGCTGCGTGTGTGGAGGCATTTCACACTCCTACGGGAGCTGGCTGCGCTGGCAGCCGTGGCTGGGGACCACCCTGCAGCCTCCACGGGGACCCCAGCCCCAAGGGAACCTCGCGTTTGCTGACAGGAACGTAATATCCAGTATCTTCTCTCTGGAAGCAGGTTGCTGCAGCCCTAGTACAGCAAACACCACACGCCCTGGGCATGGCCACACCAGTTCCAAGCTGTGACAGCTCGGGGCTTCTCCTCTTGTGGAACACAGCCCTTGTAGCTGGTTTACTTATCTGTGGTCCGTGCATCACCTGGTGACTCCCAGCAGCTTCCCCCTTAGCTTCCCACCCCACACAGCCGCGCTGCCGTCGCGTTCTCGGGTATTTTAGCAAGAGCAGCTGTTGTGCAACGTGCCCAGGGCTCCTGTGCCACAGCCTGCAGCCTCCTGCCAGCCCGGCTTCTAACACAGAGGGGGTGCAAGGCAGAAACGGGACTGAAACGCTTGCCTTTATCTGCTAGGTGAGCGAAATGAAAAGAAATAAACAGTTAGCATTTGGCTACCTGGTGCAGTGCAGTGTTTGCTTTCCTCTTTTATTCTGTATGCTTTGTACATTTTTTTGGAGGAGCTTTGTAAACATCAGCATTCACGTACCCACCTTCATCACTTCCCATCTAAAATCCTTGCTTAAGACACAACCTCTTCCAACCTGCTGCTGAGGAGAGACACCATAAACTAAAAGTACGTGTGCCCCTATTGACCTCTGACCCCTGCACAGGAGCCTTCTGGCAGCACATCAGCATATTTAAAGTTTCAGCGCAGCCTCTCCAAAGCAAAGGAGGTGGCTAAGGTGGTGCCAGGATTCAAGAGAGTCCTTTGATCACTTGTGCAGCGACAGCATTCAGGTAAAATCTACTACTTTGCCATAAAATTCCCTAGATACGCAGACACACACTGGGCACAGACTGCTTACAGCACAGGGCAGCCTGCAGCTGTGGAATGAGGTTTCTTGCGTGTATCTGCTTCCTTCCACTCTGTATGCAATGGCATCCTCCATACAGAACTATTTCCCAACCTTTACCTTTCAGATTAAAAAGGCACAGAGAGCGAACGGCCTCGCAGGCGCCGTCTCGCTCACAGCCCTCCTGCAGCGGGCTGGGAGCCCAGAGCCAAAGCAAGCACCGCACCGACATACACCCGCTCGCCAGGGCAGGGAATCAGCAGTCAACAAGCTCCCACCGAGCAGGGAAACTGAGGCACAACACAAATAAAAAAACCATAGTGCTGTTTGAACCCACATCCCCTGGAAGCAGCCCTTCCCCTGCAACGAGAGCTGGGGGGACGGGTGCTCTGGCTTGGGGGCTGCAAGGGGGGCTGGCCAGCCCCTCGACAGCATCTTCAGAGAGGCCCTGGGATGAGACTTGTGTGCAGGGCAAGGACTCTGCAGGGGCTTGTGTCTGCCTGGGGAGGCCACAAGCAACCACAGGCTTGCAAAGGAAAGAGCCCATGAGCTTCGTGTCTCAAAACCAAAAACCCAGATAAATGAGCTGTAGAAAGTCACGCACGTGGCCACACGCTATCAGCTAAAGCCCAGCCCAAGCAAGCACCAANTACTACTTTGCCATAAAATTCCCTAGATACGCAGACACACACTGGGCACAGACTGCTTACAGCACAGGGCAGCCTGCAGCTGTGGAATGAGGTTTCTTGCGTGTATCTGCTTCCTTCCACTCTGTATGCAATGGCATCCTCCATACAGAACTATTTCCCAACCTTTACCTTTCAGATTAAAAAGGCACAGAGAGCGAACGGCCTCGCAGGCGCCGTCTCGCTCACAGCCCTCCTGCAGCGGGCTGGGAGCCCAGAGCCAAAGCAAGCACCGCACCGACATACACCCGCTCGCCAGGGCAGGGAATCAGCAGTCAACAAGCTCCCACCGAGCAGGGAAACTGAGGCACAACACAAATAAAAAAACCCATAGTGCTGTGTGAACCCACGTCCCCTGGAAGCAGCCTTTCCCCTGCAACAAGAGCTGGGGGGATGGGTGTTCCGGCTTGGGGGCTGCAAGGGGGGCTGGCCAGCCCCTCGACAGCATCTTCAGAGAGGCCCTGGGATGAGACTTGTGTGCAGGGCAAGGACTCTGCAGGGGCTTGTGTCTGCCTGGGGAGGCCACAAGCAACCACAGGCTTGCACAGGAAAGAGCCCATGAGCTTCGTGTCTCAAAACCAAAAACCCAGATAAATGAGCTGTAGAAAGTCACGCACGTGGCCACACGCTATCAGCTAAAGCCCAGCCCAAGCAAGCACCAACCCCCCTTGCCTCCCCCGTCTAGCCAGGAGCAAGGCCAGAGTTCAAAATGAGCTTTTGGCACCCCTGAAGTACTATTTACAGGCCTTGGAAAAATCATAGTGTCAAATAAGGTGAAATAAAGCTTGTGAGTTTATACAAAATATCTGCAGTCACTACAGAGCACAAGGTTTCCCCCAAACCTGCCTGCCCGCAGGGACAACTGCCAGCTCCGTCTCTCTGGGATTGGGCAAGAACAGAAAGCCTCAGAAAATTCCTCTTATAAAGGAAAAAGGGCACCAGAGCCCTGCCCATCCCACTGGGATGGGGATTACACACGCTGTCCCTGCTGTCCCTTCTTCACCCCTGGGACCCTTCCAAGCAGCAGATGAGGATGGCCAAGAGCGGTTTTCCTGCCGGGCACTGACATCACCCCTCAGCCTTCCCATCTACCTCTCCTTTCAAAATAATAGCAGCTCTGGAATAATGCTAAAAGCCCTGGCATTCTTCATCTTCTCAATTTCACGTTCTCCAAACACACACCCATAAACACCTCAAAAATTTCTAACTTGGGCTTTTTTCTGTTTTGCATTTCAACAGCAGAGCCAACTGTAAATTTACTGCTCCATCTCCCAAAACAGGACTAATACCCACAGGATTCAGAGCAAGTGCTAGAAAACCTTGAAACAAAAACTGACCATCCTAATGGGCATGTTCAAAACACTGTCAGACAAAACCACAGTCAGAATAGTCCAAATGCAAAGGAGAAGGAAAAACCAGTATGAAAACAAACCCTCCTAAAATAACTCAGCAAAGGTTTTGTCAAAGTAGACACACATTTTACTGTAACAATGATGCTTTAAAAATAAAGCTGCTCAGGGAAAGATTTTCTTGCTCTGTATAGCTGTGAATCTGTTTCTCTCTCAGACTATTCATCCCTTGGTGCTGCCACGAGGAGGGAGAGGGCTCTTCATAGCGGAAGCACCATAACAGGACGCAGGTTCCAGCCAACACCACCAGCTGGGGGTCACCAGTGCCACCCTTGCAAGGTTCCCCAGAAGTTTTGATAAAATTAAGCATTTAAACACTCCGTGGACTGCTTGGACATTAAAATCCACCACCAGCATTCAAATAGGAACAAGAACAAATACACAGCTCCCCACACTGCTCATCTCCATTCCCTGCAGTGTCCCCAGGGTGTTCATTGTACCCTGCAGAGCAGATGCTGCCCGAGTTAATGCAGTTAATGAGTCCACCTGGAAAAGAGACAGACAGTCAGCTCAGAAAACAAAGCAGCAGCATCAGAGCCCTTATCTCCACCTGAAGTGACTGAACGCCTGCTGAAGCCCTTCCACAGCTTCCCAGCCCCATGAAGATCCGCTGTCCTGGAAGTCTGGGCTGACAGCACTAATTATTTTGCTTTAAGATTTGGTCTACTGCAGATCACTGAAGTTTTGAAGCATTTATCTTGCAGGAATGAATAGTGACTGCTGATCAGCTCCCACAAGGCAGGCCTTCCAGAGATGAAACGTGAACTCCTCACGTACTCTCTCCACGGTTGCAACACCCAGCGAGCCACCAGCAAAATAACCCAAACCAGACGTGCCTGACAGACAGCAAGGGTGCTTACAGGCAAAGAAAACCCAGTCATTAACTTGCCCTCAAAGAAACCTTTTAATTTGTATAAAGCCTTGGCCAAAAGGTGGTCTCCAACCAATGCTCCACACCACCAGTGCTTGGATGCACTGGCACTGGAGCAGCTCTGTGCAAGCAGGGCTGCAGACACTCTCCTGCCCGTGTGTGCACTCTAGGAGACTGACGTGCTAGAAGCAAGCAGTGCCACCAAAGGAACTGGTTCCCACGGCTGTCACCGGTTTCACAGAATCACCAGGTTGGAAAAGACCTCTTAGATCATCGAGTCCAACCATTCCCATCAATCACTAAGCCATGCTCCTCATCACCTCACGCACACGTCTTTTAAACCCCTCCAGGGAAGGTGACTCAACCACCTCCCTGGGCAGCCTGTTCCAGTGCCCAATAACTCTTTCCATAAAAGATTTTTTTTCCGATGTCCAGCCTGAACCTCCCCTGGTGGAGCTTGAGGCCATTCCCTCTCGTCCTGTCACCTGTCCCTGGGGAGAAGAGCCCAGCTCCCTCCTCTCTACCTTTCAGGTAGTTGTAGAAAGCAATGAGGTCCCCCCTCAGCCTCCACTCAAATTCTTGTATTAAGGAGCACTCAAGGATTTCTTACCAGCCCCAGCCACTGTTGGATCCAATGACTGCAAACCCCTCAGCGTGACATGCTGGAGGCCTGAGCCATTCCTTCCTTAGGTTGTGAAATGCTGCTTGGCAGATCTTTTCGGGAGAGGAGGGCAGAGCTGCAAGATACCACACTCCCTTATGCTGCAGAGGGAAGACCTAGGAGATGAAAACCAGGGCTACAACAGCACAAACCTTATTTTGTTATTCCAAGCTGCACCTTCATCATTTTTTCCTGCTCAAGCAGCATCCAGCCACCCAGCAAACCACTGTCAAATCCAAAAGGGCGCTGGCACACCACTGCCACTCAGCTGAGCCAAAGCCACCNCCATTCCTTCCTTAGGTTGTGAAACGCTGCTTGGCAGATCTTTTCAGGAGAGGAGGGCAAAGGAGGGCAGAGCTGCAAGATACCACACTCCCTTATGCTGCAGAGGGAAGACCTAGGAGATGAAAACCAGGGCTACAACAGCACAAACCTTATTTTGTTATTCCAAGCTGCACCTTCATCATTTTTTCCTGCTCAAGCAGCATCCAGCCACCCAGCAAACCACTGTCAAATCCAAAAGGGCGCTGGCACACCACTGCCACTCAGCTGAGCCAAAGCCACCGCACCTCAACAGTGTGGGCACCAGCACCCTGCCCCCTTGCATGGAACTCTGCACTGCCATCCCTCTCCTGACNCTGGCACTGGAGCAGCTCTGTGCAAGCAGGGCTGCAGACACTCTCCTGCCCGTGTGTGCACTCTAGGAGACTGACGTGCTAGAAGCAAGCAGTGCCACCAAAGGAACTGGTTCCCACGGCTGTCACCGGTTTCACAGAATCACCAGGTTGGAAAAGACCTCTTAGATCATCGAGTCCAACCATTCCCATCAATCACTAAGCCATGCTCCTCATCACCTCACGCACACGTCTTTTAAACCCCTCCAGGGAAGGTGACTCAACCACCTCCCCGAGCAGCCTGTTCCAGTGCCCAATAACTCTTTCCGTAAAAGATTTTTTTTCTGATGTCCAGCCTGAACCTCCCCTGGCGGAGCTTGAGGCCATTCCCTCTCATCCTGTCACCTGTCCCTTGGGAGAAGAGCCCAGCTCCCTCCTCTCCTCTCTACCTTTCAGGTAGTTGTAGAAAGCAATGAGGTCCCCCCTCAGCCTCCACTCAAATTCTTGTATTAAGGAGCACTCAAGGATTTCTTACCAGCCCCAGCCACTGTTGGATCCAATGACTGCAAACCCCTCAGCGTGACATGCTGGAGGCCTGAGCCATTCCTTCCTTAGGTTGTGAAATGCTGCTTGGCAGATCTTTTCGGGAGAGGAGGGCAGAGCTGCAAGATACCACACTCCCTTATGCTGCAGAGGGAAGACCTAGGAGATGAAAACCAGGGCTACAACAGCACAAACCTTATTTTGTTATTCCAAGCTGCACCTTCATCATTTTTTCCTGCTCAAGCAGCATCCAGCCACCCAGCAAACCACTGTCAAATCCAAAAGGGCGCTGGCACACCACTGCCACTCAGCTGAGCCAAAGCCACCGCACCTCAACAGTGTGGGCACCAGCACCCTGCCCCCTTGCATGGAACTCTGCACTGCCATCCCTCTCCTGACTTTCTTTCCATGGAGTCCAACCAGGCCTCTCCTGCCAAAACCCCCATGAGAAGTGCACACAGGGCAAAAGCAGCAGCTACTCACTCCCCTCACCCAGACTCATCAGCCTCAGCTCTGGCCCCACACTGCCAACCCCCTCCACAGGGCCATGGCCACCACTTTTCTTCCGTTGCTCATCACCAAGAGCAGCTCAACCACTTCCCACAGTGCTGTGGTCCCTGCAATCCGTGGCAATCTGGCAGCAGCAAAATCCTTTTGCCATTTTCACCCCTGGAACTCCTCTGTGCTAAGATTTGCCAGGCTGATGCCAATAATTAACACCCAAACTGGATCAGCCACATTTGGCCACGTAAAATCCTCGTGAGGGACCAAAGCAACAAACAAGCTGCACAAAAGAAGCTGTTGGTCTCCCCAGCACTGCTCTGCCGTCCACCAAAGCGCAGCGTGAGGGAATAGCGTTCACAGCACTCCTGCCTATCAAAGTCGAGTTCTTGCGCCATAAACATAATTGATGGTTAATGTTGCTACCTCATGCCCTGTATGACCGGTTGGGAGCAATTCCTGATAAGTTTTGAGGAAGTGAAGCCAGGGTGAATTACAGCTCTCTCAAAGGTAACAATCCTTCACCCAATAATTTTAATTCTCTGCACTATTTTCCTACATCAGATCCAACCAAGTCAGACTCCTGTGCAAATCTAAGTTCAAAACGATAAAATAAAAAGGTTCCAACACCTGGAGAGAGACAACAAGGGACGAGCTGGGTGCAGCCACCAGAGCACCTGGGAGGGCCCTTGCCCTCCCTCACCCAGCCACGCAGCCACTGCCCTCTCCACGAGGACCAAGTCCAAGGCTTGAGGAATTTCTGATGTTGCAGAGTCGCCAAGATGAAATGGCAACTTGCAGTGCAAGCAACTTGTAAAGGCATTCCTGTTTTCAGCTGCAGGAAGGAATTCTCTCCATTTCCCAGACCCTGTTAAAAGAACACAAAACCAGCAAGATATTTTCTGTGACTGCAGCCTAGCTCCCAGGAGAAGCTCCAGCACCAGGGTCCAGGCACTGCCAGAAGAACCTGCAAGCCCATTTCTGCCCATCACCTCTGAGGAGTGAAAGGCACGCGGGGCGGTTATCCTGGGAAGGAGAGCGCCTCAGTGCCGGGAAGGAGCCTTGCAAAAAAACCTGGCGAGGCACACGCTGGATTCCGGAAAAGGACAAAAAAGTCTGCTCCATGCCAAGCTCTGTTTATTCCAAAGCCAAGGGCAGTGCCATTGTACATAATTAAAGCACAATCTGCCTCGCAGCCCTTACCCTGCTGCTGCCACTCACAAGAGGTTTAAGCAAAGCAGTGAGCAAAGCAACCTCCCCACCCCGTACCAGCATCGCCTTGTACCTGCTGCCTCGCAGGGCTTCCCTGGCAGGCAGCAGGGACCCACGAGCACCAGCGCATCTCCTGGAGCCTCTAGTCGCTGCATCTCCACCAGCCCCGCCGTGCTCGGCCCCAGCTCACCGCAGAGCAGAACAATCGCCCGCCTTATCCAGTGCACAATGGCCATGATGAGACAGACCCACATAATAACCCCAGCCACACAGCAACCAGAGCGAGCAGGCGCTGGGGAACAGCATCAGCAATTTCGACTCGATGATCCGGTGGGTCTCTTCCAACCTTCCAACCTGGTGATTCTATGCTTCTATGAAATAAAAGTGGAGCCTGCTGTATTTGTGCCATCAGCCGGCTATCTGGCAATTTACTTTCCAAGGTGGCTTCGGGAGCCCAAGGACATAAATTGTAACGGGGTTGTTTGGGGAGGACACGAGTATTGGATGCGAGTGCCGGGGAGGAGGCGTTGCTGGCTGTTTACATTGGATCACTCAGCACAAATCTAAGGCCACAAGACAACTTCAGTTCTGTAGGAGGAAACCTTGGTGAAGGACAGAAGCAAGAAGCTATCCCAGGCATCGCATCAACTAGGCACAATGCAAACACAAGCCCCAGAAGCTCTGGGCTCCCTGTGGGTACCAAGCGTGGCGACTTGCTGACAGTAAACATTAATTTTTTTCCTGCGTTTGCATCTCAAGTAGACGGAGGCACTGGCATTACCTGGTCTGCAAGGAGCCAAACACAATGGCTGGTTGGGTGACAGGCCAGCACTGGGGTAGGCAGCCTAGAATCCAAGCGAGACCCCCGATCCTCAAAGGGCACCAGGAGAGGTTTTCTGGCTTTCCCAGCCAGCAAGGAAGCAGGCAAGCGTGCCAGCTCCACACCAATGCGCTGAGACAGCACCCAGAAGCGCAACTGTCCCAGTTTTCTCCTGGCACTGGCGCACAACTGCTCGAACACAACAAGCCTCAGCAACACCAATGAATTTTTGTCATTCTCCAACCAGGCTCACAGGGACTGCTCACCCCACCACTGGGATGCCCAGATTCCCACCCTGGAGGGACTGATGCTGCGCAGACAGGGCAGGCTGCCTCCACCCCGACACTGCTGGCTGCCAGACCCCACAAGGGGAGGTTTGCTGAAGATCCCTCCTGGCAGCCAGCAGCACCAGGCTGATGAGAGACCTTCCAGGCTCCAGCTGGTTCAAGCTCAGTTGCAGCTCCAGGTTCCGTTTATTGAGGTTTTTCCTTTTCCTTTTCAATTGAGTTGTGATAAGGAATGGATGAATCACTCCTCTTCCCATGGTAGAGCTGATGAGCTGCAAGTCCTTCAGTCTCTTTTCCAACACATCCTGCTACAGTTTTAGAGGAGTCTTCTCCTGGCCCTTCAGTGGCCCAAGAAAACCATCCCAAACCTACCCCACTGCCCCAAAGCAGCAGTGGGCAGGCCAAGGGCCCCCAGAACACCCCGCTGATGGCACCTCCATCACACACCCGTCAGCTTATTAAACTCCTTGGCTGTCTGTGTCCTGTCTCTCTCCCTTTCTTCCAAGCCTCTCCTCACCACTCCAGCCTGACAACAAACTTCCTCCCAGCACCAGGAGGACAAACCCAGCTGCCCTGAGAACACTGGGTTGGGCTTTTATGATGGAACATTTTTGGCTGAAAGAAGGAGCAAAAAAACCCAATGAAGCAAGCAGATCCTTCAGCACTCTATGGGGAGATGACTCAGAACATACTGACATCCACTCGAGGGTGGAGATGGGACCACCTTCACCTCCCTGCCTTCTCTTCCAGTATCACAGACAGTGAAAACACAGGGTGGGATGTGACAGTGTTATCCCAGGGCCATTTAGGGAAAGGCCTCTGGGCACAGAGCTGGTTTTAAACAGCATTTTATGCCCTACAACATCTCTAGCATCTCTAGGATGGGTGACCATACAGAAATGGCACAAAATGAATGAGACAACTCTAAAAAAGATGCAAAACCATCCTTACAAGAGAAGTTTCTTTCTGAAACTGCTCAGCTGCTCCCTGTGGGGCCAGGGGAGCCTGTCCACAGGCACACTGTGTCTCCTGAAGAATACACCCCCTGCACAGGGCTGCAGGATGCGTCTGATAAAACAAATACCAGCCCCATGGCAGCATGTGAGCAGGGGAAATCAGTCAGTGCTTATCAAGGGAGCAGGCGGCGGCTGCAGCGCCCGTTGATAGCACCAGTGTGAAACCGTCCTCCAACGGACGCAAGAGTTTGGCTCAGCAGCTCCAGCCGGTCAGGACAGCAACACCCTGAGCCAGCGAGCCAGGGAGGAGCGCGGCGTTGAGGCTCAGGGTGAGTGTCCTCGCTTGAGCTGTGCCCAGGACAGCAGCCCTATGAGAAGGGCTTCACATACCAACCTAGCCCTGCAGAAGGCTCCTAAAGCCCAGCAGCAGCCCTGGGGACACGATCTGTAAATAAACCCCAGAGAAGTCACCTTGAAAAGCACGGACAGGTCACCCTGGGATGTCCAGGCGAGGGATGTTGCACTAGCCACCCCAATCACATTCCAAAGGGAAACTCCTGCTTGTAAGATTTCTTTAGGAAGCTCACTTTTATAAAATTTCATTGTAGAAGTTCAGACAAAGGCCAAGCAGCGAGGCTTGGTTCCTGGCAGAAATGAGATCCACCAGACTGAGACAGCAGCTGCTTTCTGAGGCACGAGCGCTCCCGAACCTCGCTGGGCACAGCCCCACCGGCACCGTTCCCTGGCCGTGCTGGCACACGGCTACCCACAGGATCACAGAAGGGCTTGGGCTGGAAGGGACCTCAAAGATCATCCATTTCCAACCCTCGTGCCACAGGCAGGGGCACATTCCACCTGGGAAGCGAACTACGGGAAAGAAGAGAGAACCAGCACACTCTCCTTCTAAAATACACACTTCTCATCTTCCCACTTGACAAAAAGAGTAGGATTTCCGCCAGAGCGCGAGTTTAGACCGCAAACACTTGGCCAACGCTCCACGTCTTCACAACGAGCTCCCGGGCAGGCGGGCGGCTGGCTCCCTGCTCCCCACTCCAGCCCCGCCAGGCACCGACCGGCACCTCTGTGTGTGTGTGGGGCACGAGTGGGCACCGGGACCAGCTGGGGCACCAGGAACCCCACAATTATAGGGCATGAATGGGCACCGGGAGCAGCCGGAGCACTGGTACCCTGGCACCTATGGGGATAAGTGGGCACCGGGAACAGCCAAGGCACCAGGAACAGCCAGGGCACTGGGACCCTGGCATCTACGGGGATGAGGGGGCACAGGGAAGAGCCAGGGCACCTGGAACAGCCAAGGCGCCGGGACCCTGGCATCTATGGGGCACGAGTGGGCACCGGGAACAGCCGGGGAACTGGGACCCACACAACTACAGGGCATGAATGGGCACCGGGAACAGCCAGAGGACTGGCACCCCAGCACCTATGGGGATGAGTGAGCACTGGGAAGAGCCAAGGCACTGGGAACAGCCGGGGCACCGGGACCCCGGCATCTACAGGGATGAGTGGGCACTGGGAACAGCCGGGGCACCGGGACCCCCACAATTACAGGGCACGAATGGGCACTGGGAAGAGCCAGAGCACTGGGACCCCGGCACCTACAGGGAGAAGCAGGCAGGGGGAAGAGCCAGAGCACCGGGACCCTTGCATCTATGGGCACAAACGGGCACCGGGAACAGCCCACAGCCCATCACCCCGCAGAGCATGGGTAGCCGCACATCTGTGGCGCACGGGGGGCACCGGGAACAGCCAGAGCACTGGCACCCCAGCACCTACAGGGATGCGTGGGCACCGGGAAGAGCCAAGGCACCGGGACCCTGGCACCTACAGGGATGAGTGGGCACCGGGAACAGCCAGGGCACCTACGGAGATGAGTGGGCACCAGGATCAGCCGGGGCACCGGCACCTATGGGACACGAGTGGGCACCGGGACAGCCCACCCCGTCCCGCAACAATGAGCACCGGGAACAGCCGGGGGACCGGCACCCCCGCATTTATAGGGCACGAACGGGCACCGGGAGCAGCCAACCCCGTCCCTCCCCGCCGCAGAGCCGGTACCCCCGCACCTGCCGGGCACCAACGGGCACCGGGACCAGCCAGGGCACCGGTACCCCCGCACCTGCCGGGCACCAACGGGCACCGGGAGCAGCCGGGGCGCCGTCACCCCGCGTCTGCGGGCTACTAGCGGCCCCCGGGAGCCCCCAGCCCGCCCCTCCCCGGCGCACAGCGAGGTCGCACATCCCCCCCCCAGCCCCGGCCGCCGCAGCCCCCGGATTACTCAGCGTTCGCCGCGGAGCCCCCGCCGCCGGGCCCGGGGCCGCCGCTTACCGATGCCCGGCGCCACATAGACGAAGTAGAGGAAGGAGGAGGAGAGCGAGAAGAGGAAGAGCGCGGCCAGCAGCGAGCGGCGGGGCAGCAGCCGCCAGGCGCCCCGGGGGCCGCGGGGCCACCGCATGGCCGATGCCGCCGAGCGCCGCTCACATGCGCCCAGGCCCGGCGGGAGGCGCCGCCCGCGCCC
>WAAB01012996.1:0-25377 GCA_013389865.1 Piaya cayana | reverse complement strand
GCAGCGCGGGGGCAGCGCGGGGCGGGGGGAGCGGGGGAGGGACCCGGAGACCCGGAGAGGGCACCGAGCAGGGACCCAGGGGCTCCGGGCACTGACCCGGGGACAACAGGCACTGACCCACAGGCCTGGGGCACCACTGATGGGCCCAGGACACAGGATAATGGACTTGGGGCACCACTGATGGGCCCAGGATACTGGCCAGTCATAGAATCACCACGTTGGAAGAGACTCACCGGATCATCGAGTCCAACCGTTCCCATCAATCACTAATCCATGTCCCTCAGCACCTCATCCACCCGGCCCTTAAACCCCTCCAGGGAAGGGGACTCCACCACCTGCCCGGACACAAATACGTTTGGGGAACTCACATCTGGCCGTGGTGACCCCCCAGCCGCTGACGTAGCAGCTTCTCAGCTTCCAGAGCTGCAGGGAGAAGTCCGGGACGCAAGCGNAGCAATGGCCACAGGAGACTAAGCAGTATCTCAGGGCACTGAGCCATGACCCTGGGACAGCTGGTAGTGAACTCAGGACATGCAGCACCAGGAGGACAAGGGCTCACACCCCTGACTCCCAGCCCACTCGTCAGCAAGGCTCTGTCTGGGTGGGTGCTGGGTGCCCCCCAGACATTGAGCAGGAGGTGATGGGCACAGATGGGTGAGAATTAAGAGGGGGCGAAGTAATCACGGTCAGTGCAATAATCGGCACTAGCATCAGTCAGCAGCCCAGTCAATTAAGGAGTAATTAAGTAGTTTTGCACATGTTTGTGGGCAGTTCCTCCATTGCGTGTAGGAGGAGTTGGAAGGAGATACGGAGATGCCTGAAAATGAAATGATGGGAGAGAAGAAATGCCATCCCCATCCAGGGAGCCAGGGAAGTAGCTGAAGAGCAGATGGTGTCCAGTCCAGCCAACAGACTTGTGAGTTTTTCCTCAATTGTGGTTGCAGGATCTGTGCAACTCACTTTTTTGATGGGGGAGCTGGAGGGAGAGGTAATTACTTATTTCACCAATAGACAGAGCTGAGAAAACCAAACCTGGGCTCAAGACCTAGTTGGGAAGCTGAGCTGTGGATCGGGTGTGCGAAGAGAGGCTGTCGCCTCTGCCTGGGGTGGGCAGCAAAGGCAGCAGCACCTCTAGGAACAATGGTGTGGGGTGTCCCCAGCTGCCACTGCACCCTGAGCTGAGCCGCTCCCTGGAGGGAATGAAGCCTTGCTTGAGTCAGACTTCCAGCTGCCCGGCCAGGGGGTGATGGGCTGGCTGGGGGCTGCCCTCCAGGTACAGCATCCTCCAGGTTCAGCTGTGATTCACAGTAACCTTGTGAATTATTAGCACGCCTCCCAGAACAAATGCAGTGCGAGCAAATAAAGAAAACAATTCCCACTTTGGACAACTGGCAGAGAAATAACACTCCTCTCAGATACTTACATTCCCAGAGTACATATTCTTCCCCCAAGAGGAGATAAAAATGAAGCTAAAGTAAACAAGAGCAGGGATTAGCAGAATAGTGGAAACTTCTTTTGAAAGGTAAGTCATTAATTTACTTAATGTGCCAAGGCGCAGGAGGATCTCAAGGACAGGGGATCCTTAAGAGCCAGGAAGGAAGAGGAAAGCAGGGATTTCCTCAGAGAGGCTACAGAAACTGTGCTGACTTTAGGAGCGAGGAAACTAGTACTTGTTCTTGTTTGCTGGGGCTGCCACTCCACCACCACCTTCATTGAAATAAATTAAATCCTGAGCCCTGTTAATTCCTGGGAGCCCACGATACTCCAGCAGAACGACATGGCCGAGCTGTGTGGAGATTTTATGTTTGCAAACCAGCTCTTATCCAGCTCCTGAAAGAACACCTTGGGCAAGGAAACCCAAGATTTCTCTGTTGGTTTATCATTTCTTTGATGCAGACGTGGTCAAAGGTGAGACATCGTCACAACCAATAATCTAACCTTTTGAGCATGTTTAATTAGCAATGACATTGCTGGAGGAGCCACCCAGAAACTCACTCCCAGGCCCAGGCGGCCACAGTGGGGACTGTCACAGAGCAGTGAAGTCAGAGGAGGCCTGGAGCCACAACAGGACATGCCTGTCCCACTGCCCCAGCTCTGACTCACCTCCCGCTCCCTCTCTCCCAGGGCTCAGCTCATCCCTGTCAACACACTTCACTTTCCTTCCCTTTTTTTTCATTTACTCCCTCTTCCCCTCTTCTCCCAGCCCTGCCTCTGCTGCATCTCTGCCAAGGGATGAGAAACATCAGCCAAAGCCGTTCTCCCTTCCTTTACTCGCTTCCAATTAAAAAAAAAATAACAGGAAGAAGGGTTTAAAAGTCTGGGATGGTTCCATAGGGCCAGGTTAGGAGTTCAGGGTGGGAGCACTTCCAAGCGGGGGTGTCACAGGGAGCGTGCAGGTGGCTCCTGTCCAGGGAATCCTGGCTCTGCCCCACCACCTTCGTCCAAGGGCTGTGCTCCAGCCTGCACCAGCTGCTCCAGCCCTCCCAGCCCGGGGGGATAAGCAAAGTCCCACTTTCTGCAGTGTTCAACATGCCGACAGTGCCTGCGACGCTTTAGGAAGAGCTTGTGTGACTACCTTTGCCGGCAGCCCGAAGGGGAAGATAAGGTCTTGGTGCGTGGCCATGAACAGGAATGGAGGGACAGGTCCTGCCAGTGCACCTACACTCCCGAGAACGCGCAGCTGCACCCTCAGAGCACGTCTCCACATGAAAGACATTCTGCATCACTGGAGGGAGAGCTCTTTTTTGATGGCTTAGGGGTGCCCCGGTGCGAGCACAGCACTCAGAGGAAGGGTACAGACAGTACTGCACCACGCGCAGCCTGGAGACATTGGAGCTGTGTGTTCGCAATGGTACCAACATAGCTGCTCAAGTTTTGTGCGTGGGAGACCAGCCTGGCAGCTGTCATGGCTCCTTCCTGATGAACTCTGGCTCTGCCAGCCCAGATCCTGCTCCAAGCCACAAGAGCACTGGAGCTGCCATGGGAGAGGGAGGCCAGGGGCTGCCTTGTACCCTGCAAACAGCAAACTCACCCACCCAAGAGCTGCCCCGAGCTCGCAGACCTCAGACACGCTCCCGAGGGCCAGCGGGGAGCACTGCCCAGCAGGGGCAGAAACGGAGCCTTATGCAGAAGCTGACCCCAGAGCTGGCAGCCAGTGTGGGGAACAGAATCCTCAGTTTGGGGGGTTGGAACAGGGCTGTGCTGCTTTGACTGCGCAATCTCTAATTGTCACTTCACAGAGAGGCTCAATGTAGGTGTCTAATCTAGGAGGATCATTTTTGTTCTTCCACTTTGGCAAAGGACAGCTTGTAGAAAGGATGTCTCAGCCCTTGCTAGGGTTTTGCAGTCTTTGCCACAGTCTCTGGAGCTTCTGGCACCTTCACCCCCAATGGTAGAGACTTTCCAGAACAGACTCCATCCTGTGATTAGGAAAATGCCTCTATTTTCAAAGGTGAGGACAGTCAGCATCGCACCGTGTCAGCCCTCCAGCTGCTCAGCAATACAATTTGCTTTGGGTCTTCCCTGGAGTTTCTGCTGCCAGACCGTTTGTGAGCAAAGTGGGAACCTGAGCTGTGTTGCTCAGAGGGAGATGGGGCTTGGGGCAGGCTGGATGCTGAGCAGCTCTTGCCTTGGCAAAAACAATGCGCTCCATCTATTTTTTTTTACTAAAAGTCTCTTTGCAACACGGGGTTTGCTCCAGCTCTGTTGAAAGCCAACATAGTGTCATCACCGCTTTGAGCAGGAGCAAGCCCCAGAGGATGCATGCATAGCAGAACTGTAAATATTTTCTATATGTACACCCACAGCATAAGCAACAAATACTCAGTGTATCGTTTGCTGTGTGCCAGAACACAGACATAATCATCGATGCAGCAGGTTTTCAGAAAGACAGAACAGGGTGTGTACTGAATTTGGCAATGAGAGCACACCTCACTGGCCCTGGCATTTTCATCTGGGTGTGAGACCACTGCCACCCTTGGGTGCTGCTATTTTATCTCACACCCATGTGTCAGCAGTGACAGAAATGAAACCTAAGGCAGGCGTTTGTCTATGACGATGGAAAAAACCCATCAAATGCTGTAAGGTGCTCCTTGCAGGCAGGATTTTGCTGTAGAGCAGTTCTCAGATTATGCCACCCACCCGCTGCACTTTCCAGGAAGACTAGTAGGGCTCCATACACATACCTGACTGCAGGGATGACTCGTTCTACCACAGCCAACAGATATGTCACAGCTCCCAAAAGGAGAAAAGATGAACAGAAATTATTTTACAGGGCTCCATGTTCATTTGGAAGGTAGCTGTCATCAGAAACACAAGCTAAAATATTAAGTTTATCATGTCACTTTGTAGAGATTGGGTTGAATTTGTTGCCTTCGTGTCAGCTCACCTCCGAGGGCTAACGATTTATCCCAGTCAAAGTGGACTTGCACAAAGACTCATAAAATGCCTTTAAGATATAATATACAGTTGAGGGGATACATCGGGCTGTACTTTCCAAAATTTCCCAAGGATGGAAAGTTCAGCAGACAAGAGATAATATTATTGAGTAATTTAGTGTAAGTAATGGATCCAGATTTTAAAGTATCACTTAACAAAGTCCCTCTCACAAAGCTATGACGACAGCTGGAGTAAACCACTGCCAAACAGCCCAAACTGAGAGTTGGAAAATAAACAGGCCATTTTCAGCACACCGGGAGGTCAGGATGGAGATGCCGGGAAATTCTCCATGGGGGCCCGCAATGTTTGTAGAGAGTGTGGAGGAGTGCTGCTCTTCCCCAACTGCAAGGGATTGCAAGGATGTCAAGCAAAACCAGATGAAAGAGCAGTGCAGGCACAGATAAAACTCTGTCTAACTCCTGCCAGGTGACAGGGATGGAAAAGGAACATCTGGACTGTTCAGGCACAGAGCTGGATTCCCAAAGTAACAGCAGAGGCAAGAAAATGGGGTGAAATTCTGCCTCTGCTGAAGCCACCTGTAAAAAAAGACTCCAGGACTTCACACCACATCGAAATGTGACTGCCTTCCAGAAATCTGGTGACAAGGGCAACCAGGAACAAAAGACATTTCAGAGGAAATTGCTTTCTATTAACTCATAATTACATAATGCAAAATTAACTTCCAAAGGCCAACAGCTTAATTGGATTCCCAAGGGGGGAAAACAGTTGTGTGGTGAATAAGAATCTTCCATAGCTACGTTAAATATGATGTTTCAAATACAGAATACAAATTATTCTGCTGTGCAGCAAAAAAATGCCCATTACTTCAAGAGCTACAGCCAAAGGATTTTAACTATTTTTTCTCAATTGCTGACTGGTGTGAAACTACCCAGGTGACCCTACAAAACAGCTCCCTCACGGATACCAACTTGCAATTCCAGCCACACAGCTGATTAATTCTGTGAATATGTTCAGATATTTTGCTGCAGCAAAGTATAAAAGCTTCCAGCCATCTTAACCTTCTTCTCAGCTTGGATTTTGATTAACTGGAATCAATATTTAATTAGAAAGGCAAAGAGCTGAACCTCTTGACCACCCAGGCGTTGCTTCTGTAGTCATTGCTCTTTGATGTACGAGGAAAGGGCTTGTAGGACTTTCTTAAACATGTGCAGCCTTTCATTTCCCTTAAAATTGTAGCAAGACCGGGCTGTTTTGGGGTTTTCCACTCAGAATCAGCGCAGTTAACATTGAACACAGTGATTCCTGCTCATCTTGGTCTGATAAGTGGGGGGAGGCTTGCTTTGCCTTCCCCAGCCAACATGCTCTTGGGAATTTGTTTTCCAGGTCCCCCACGTCTTTCAGGTGCCAGTGAAAACCATTGGGCTGAAGAAGCTGCCCCTGCTTACCTGCCTGCTGCCAGCTCCTGCAGCAAACCCCAAGCAGAGGTTGCTTGGCTCAGGGTTTGCTGAGACTGAGCTGCAGTGCAGCCACGGGAAGAGCTCCTGGTCTCGGCCACGGCTCTGTGGGAGCTGCCAGCTGCAGCACGACAGGTACCAGGCAGGACCACACGCTGGGTGTTTTCCCCCTGTGCAAAGCACTGAGGTGATGCTAACACAAGGCAGCTAACACCAACAGGACCAGGACACATGCTGGGCTGCACGTGGGTGATGGTGCTGAGTGAGAGAGGTGCCCATGTCAGCCGCGCTCCCTTTCCCCTCCCTGTAACCTGCAATTCATAGAATCATAGAATCATAGAATAACCAGGTTGGACGAGACCCACCGGATCATCGAGTCCAACCATTCCTATCAAAGATTCCTATCAAAAATTCGACAGAGCACTCAAATACCTGCTTAAAAGTCACTGACTTCAGCAGGGCTTAGGCTCGTGCAGAATCAAGGCTTAGGAAGGAGCTTAGCTGCTGAGGTTGATCTGCTAAAGCCATCAGTGTTGCCCCTTTTGTGTTCCGCCTTCTCCCAGCTTTATTGCTGCCTCCTTTTGCACTGGCATCATCTCTGCCATATGCTTTTATCTTTTTCCAGACAAAGCATTTACACCCTTTTCTATATTCAGTTTATTCTGAGGAAATCCTAATGATTTGCCTTCATGCTTGATTTTGTTCCTGTTTGCTGTGGGACTCCTGCTGTTGCTTTATAAATATCTAACCGAAGTCTTTGCAGGAGTGAGCATGATTGAGAGCAGAAAAGGTGAAGTCAAGCTAAAGAGACCTTTACCAACTCTAAAAACAGCTGCTGCTCTTGCTCCTGCAACTGATTTATACCTCATCTGGAGAATCAGAGCCTAGAATCGTTGACTCCAGTGATTTATTTGGCTGTGCTGGAGTTTGGTGATGTGCTGTATAATGTTTTTTTGCATGGAAGTGTCACTTTGAGGGAGTTTTAATTGCTTTCAATGTGGATATTGATGAGAACGCCTTGGGAAAGCTATTTGCATACATTTTCTTGAATGCCAAATGTGTTAACATCCTCCACGCTCAGGCAGTCTCAGGCTGCTTCTCTGCATTACTCAGCTTCACTGGGTGCCTCCAAAAAAATTAACAATCAGAAATCCCCCAGCATGGAACAGAAGGTGAAACTCCAGGCCAGTTGGTTTTGAATGTAGGGTTATTTGTAACAGCTAAAGCAGCAGGACTCTGAATATGAGGTTGCAAACTATAAACACAGAAAGCCCCAGGCCCCCAGCATTCAGGACTCTCCAGACAGCTGCTTGCAGAAGTCCAGGACAGAGCAAGGGCAAAGGCTCAGCGCTGCCTGCTCCCAGGGTATTGGCTTGACTTCCTGAGCAGAAGAAGGTAAATGAGCAAATTCAACATTACAGAGATGGAGACAAAGAGCTGCCACCAAGGGCAGGGCGCACACCTGCGCCGTGCAGTGCCCGCACCACCGCTCACACACCATCCTCACAGTATTGGTTCTGGAAATTGTTCACCAGTCACCCCTCTGACCACCTTCACGCAAGACCAGGAGGTGCCACACACAAATCCCTTGTCCTACTTTCTCTCCAGAATTCAAGGGCAAACTATCTCTCGAGTGGCCTCAGCAGTACACGCAGCATCAGTCACAACAATCTGGTCTAAATAGATCCTTACTTCAATGCATTTCTCACTCTACGGGGCAGCTCATCTTGTAATTACTTAATGATTTACAGCATCAGCTGTTGACAAAAGCAGGCCCCTACCTATAGGAGTGAAACAGGTATTGATTTAATGCCCTCAGCGCAAGGGATCCAGAGGCACCTGGAAGCAGCTTATTACTGAGCTGCAGCCATCCCTGGAGGCAAGCTTGCTCCCCGCCTGCATTTCCCCAGATACATGTTCTTTTTCAGCCTAGACGTTGTACCTGGAGACAAGAGTTATTTACAGCACTCTGGGGTTGGCAGGCTGGTAGGCAGTGCTGCACGGCAGCCCCAGCTGTGCTGCCTCACGCAGCAGAAATCAGGAAGGAGGACAGTGTTTTTCTGCCCGCCACGCAGTGCATTGCTGCAAGACCAACACCTTCTGGAAGCATCAGATTTGTTGTGGAGGTGCTGTGTGTGTACATGTGCGTGATGGATCAGCACCTTTCAACTGTGCTGGATTTGCTGAGCACGTACAAACCATCTGCCCAGGAAAAGCCACAAAGAAAGGCACCAACCCTGGTCCCACACACGGGGTTTGTGCAGTCGTGATCCCCCACAGGGAAAGACAGCAGTCCGGCTGGATCCCGAAAAAGGCAGAGTGTTTCCTGATGGAGACATTTCTGATGTGATGTGTTGTTTGTGCCAACCTGGATACTGCAGTGTGGCACCGTTTGTGCTGCCAGCCCAGTTTGGTTCCGGTTTGTTTTCGCATGTGTGGCTCGCTCTGCTGTGTATCCACCTGAATAAGGGGAACAAGGGCTGTGATGCACAGTCAGGCTGAGATTGCTCTGATATTTCCTCCAGGGAGCTCAAGAGCACAGCCTGAGCCCACACCAGCATCTGACAGGACAGGCTGACCCAGGAGCGCAGGGCAGGGAAAGCAGAATATCCCCAGCTACCAGGGAACTGGTGGAAACTGCAGCAAGGCAGAACGCAATCACCTAAACTGGTATTTAATCAAGACAACAGGCCTCCTACTTGCTTCTGATGAACAACCTGAGTGGCTACATGATGTAACTGCAGCCAGAAATATTCCAGTGAAAAGTCAGGCTGAATTTTGTGCAACCAAAAGCAGAAGCGATAGTTTCTTTATTTCTTGCTGTCACCTAGGCAAAGCTGTATAATTCTCTGCAGTTTATGTGTCAGCCACACATCCAACCTTCCTGCAACACAAGCTATGGGGCTCACAACTGGCTTTTAGAGGTGATGCTACGTGGCCTGTGATACAGAGGCGGCCAGTCTAGGGGACCTAATGGGTCTGCTGGCCCTAACTGCTCTGTGTCCCCAGTCACCACCTGATGATTCAGAAGGACGCGAGGCATTCCCTGCATTACCAGTGTGACAGCTGGTTTCAGACAGGTTGGCAGTTTCTCATCTTATGCAACCGCCATTAGTTATTCACAACAGTTGACTTGCGGCGAGCCAGTGAGTTTGCTAAGAACGGTGCCTAGTTACAACAACAAACCGTGCCTGGCTTGGCCATGGGCACATTTTTCTCAGATAAACCAAGAAAAAAAATTTACAGCATGCAGTTCATTGTATGCAACCTGGATTTAAGCTGTTTAGTTTGCAAAGGTATTTTAAGCTAAACAAACAGCTTTTTGTTAACATTTTCACTGGCACTGCAGGTTTCTAGGTTTAGAATAGCACTGACCACTCTGAGCCAGTACTGCTTCGCTGGGACAGAGGGATGGGATGTTACATATCTCAGACAAAACCTGGAGACAGCGCAATCAATTTTTTGTCAGTGTCCCTGAAATTAATTGAAGTGATTATCAGCTGTAAGCCTGACCCTGGGGCTTTGCATGGCTTTCAGAGCAGGGGGAGCTGCTTGGTTACGGCTCCACCTTGACCCACAGCCAGGGAGAGACACGGGCAGCAGCGTTAGGGCAGTGGGCAGGGCACCCACGTAATCCGTGTGCCACGGCTGGATGGGTGCGATGCAGAGGAGTGGCTGGATATGTTGGAGTAGTCATCTCAGGGGTAAAGGAGGTTGCCAGGGCTGACCTCTTCTTGAAAGGAGAGGAGGATCCAAAGACAACGTCCTTGCCAAGGAAAAATATTCCCTTGCCCTCTGCTCCTGCTTTTTCTTTACCAGTCTATCCTTCTCCAGTGCTGCCAGCTGCCAGCAACTTTGCTGCTGGACTGGACCTGGATGGGGTGAAGTTTTTTCAGAGGCGCTGGTAGGGAGCCGTGTTTTTGATTTGTGGTTAAACCACTGTTGATAACACCCCAGTGTTTTAGCTGCTGCTGGGCAGGGCTGGCACAGCATCAAGGCCTTTCCTTTTTCCCACTCTGTCCCCGCAGAGAGGAGGCAGGACGGGTGAGTAGCTGGGAAGGGGACACAACAAGCGCAGCCGACCGCAGTCACCAGTCATAGTCCATGCCGCACGATGTCATGCCCAGCAATAAAAGCTCAGGGACAGGAGGAGGAAGGGGGGATGTTCAGGGATATGGCATTTGTCTTCTCAAGTAACCCCTATGTGCTTCCTGGGAACAGCCAATGGGAAGTGGTGGATGAATGCCTTTTTTTCCTTTGCTTGTTTGTGCAGCTTTTCTTTGCTTTTCAAACTGTCTTCATCTCAACTCCCTAGTCTTTTCTTGCTTTTGCCTTTCTGATTCTCTCCTCCATCCCACTGGAGGGTAGTGTGTGAGCAACTAGTTGTGAGCTCACCATCTCACCACAGCCTGGCAGGTTCCCTTCCAGTCATCCTTTCCATTTCTTTTGTCATATAGTCATTCTGGCCTGTGAAATAGTTACTTATTTTATCAGTGTTAAATCTTTATTATTGTTGCTTTGTTCACTTTACCTCTCCTAAGACTGTACTTCTTGCCTCATCTCTGCTCCAGGAGCAATGTTGCTCTATCCAGAACAAGAAATGCCACAGGGGCACAGGGAGGGATCCCCCCTTTATGGTAGGGGGCCTGCACGTTGAGTGCCAGAAGTGATTTGTGGAGTACATGAGAACAGGAGCCGTGTTGTATCAACTAGGCAATTGCTGCCCTGATGAAGGATTACAGAGATAACAGAAGAAGCAGAACATTCTTCTAGGGAGCCACTTCAGAGGAATGACTATAAACATCACCAGCAGCTGCCTCTGGTAGAAAGGAGATGGGAGAGGAAGCTTGTCTCCCTGGTCAGAGCAGGAGTCAGAACTTGGAGTTTATTATTCCTCTCTCTGCTATCACTTTGCTGGATATTTGAACATCTGAACGGCATCATTGCAGCTGTGAGAATTCCCTCACCCACCACAGGCAGGGTAAAAGAGTGAGCATAAAAAATATAGATCCTACTGCTTGGATTCCCAAAAATCTGCTAAACAGCACCCGGCAGAGATCTCCACTTCTCTGGCTGCATCAGGGCTACTGAGGAGGCTGGGAAGACCTGGCTGGTGGATGTCTTTGTGCACATTGGCGTTAAATCACACTCAGGAGTGTGATCACCCCAGGTGCCTCCCAGTGTCCCAGCTGCCTCCGTCACACCATCCCACTGCTGGCAGAGGGCAGAGAAGACCAGCATCCTTCTTGGAAGGGGCCTGCACTGCAAGGGCTGGCAGGTTTCAGAGGCAGCTCAAAGTGCAGGCTGCTCATGAGAGCATGAGGTGACAGTTCTGGGAGAGCCCAGTGGCTCCAGGCTACACCTGTGACACCGCTGCTTGTACCATTGTTCTCTTTTCCCGTTGCCATTTGTTTGCAGACATGTCACGGCAGATGCTTCTCACCAGCGTAACAGATACTGGGACTCATTTGGGGCTGGTACCTGTAAACATAATCCAGCTAACAAAACACTCTGTTTAACAACATTGTCACAAAGATTTGTTAATTCCCATTGACAGAAGGGCTGTGGTGGCAGTCTCTAATAAGGAAGGAGGAAGAACTTTTAAATTCTACACCAGCAAGAATGCAATGGGGAGAATACCTAAACAGTGCCACTCAACAATAAGATATTTACCATTGAAAACAAGCCCTGGTGGAGGGGCAGGCGGTGAAGGATTGCTGCAGGAGGGAGGAAAGCAGGGGACAGGCAGGGCCTGCAGCTGGTATTGGGGTGATGAATGGCTTCTGCCTGGGCAGCAGCTGCTGCCTGGCCCCTCAGAGCAAACGTGGGCACAGAGCTCATGGGCCCTCCTGCACACGCCAGCATCTAAGGAAGCTGCTAACAGATCCAGAACAGAAAAGGAGGCAGCTCTGCTCACAACCCAATGCAGACAGGGGTTGGCTGCCAGAGGAAGCTGCAAATATATAAGTTTCTACAATTTCAGTGAACTGAAGTGCAGCTGCAGAGGCTGTCAGGAGTAGGACTGCATCTGTGTGCCCTGCTTTCTGTCCCTTGGGTTGTCTGCTTACAGCATCTAATGGCTTTTTTTTAGGGGGGGACACACAATATTGTTTTCTAAAATTCTAATACTAGCCTGACTATAATTGATTTTTCCATTCTTGGTTATTTTGGGTTTTTTTCTTAATTTACTAATGATGATTTCTGCTGCTGGCATCTCCTTCCCCGTCATACCCTCTCCACATGCACACATGTGAAGTGCCATCAAATTCTGGGATGGATACACCTGCACCAAATAGATGCACTTCAAAAATCACACCCATGTCAGGGTGCAGAAAGCTCAAACCCACAACACTTGTTTGAAATTAAGCATTGAACAGCCCTTAAAGCAGAAAGAAGACTGACTGGAGGAAGACATTCAGGAAAAAATGGAAAAGACTTTGCCATCACTGCCTTCCCTTGCCTCATTTTCTGAGCGTGCAGAAATATCCAGGGGCCACGGTTGGAAAGAAGATGAAGGGTCTGCAGGAGCCATTGGCCTGACACAGTGAGGCTACATCCCTGGGCCTGGCAGAAGGCTTGACAAGACACGACTGTGGATGCCCCCAGCCCGACATGCTGGGCTCCAGCCTGTGCTAGTCAGTTCATGTGGCTGGTTGCCTGCAGTGCCAGAAAGGTCAGATAAGGAAGAGGTGCTAGTGAGAGCTACCTGCGCTGATCTGGAAAGGGAAACCTGTTCACTGGATGATAGGGGTGAAAAAGTGGGAGGACATTTTCCCAGTCTTTGTGGGTCTCAAGATAAAATGGTGCTCAGAGGGCAAGGGACCCCGTGGGATGTGCCTCCCAGCTCACCTACTGCCTTGCGGTCTGTTTCAGGGCTGTTATTCCAGCCTCTCTGTGCCTCATTTTAGGTATTTGTAAAATAGCAACTGCCTCCTGCCGAAGGCTGTCACTAAGCATAACCTATTCACGCTGGGAGAGTCACATCCTGAGACAGAAGGCTCATCACACGATGCTGCGAGAGCGGCTCGGATGAGTCACAGCTCACAAGCACAGCACCAGCTCTGAGACACATGAAATTCCCCAGTTCTCAGATAAAAAAATACACTGTTTAAAAGCAAAACCAAGTTAAGACAATTTCTCTATGTCCTGTCTCTGGGCCAGCACCTCCTGTCCCCACATGACAGCGTTTGAACCATTTACCCAGCAGAGCCTGTCTGTTGGGAAGCCAGCAGGTGCCACAGAAGGGGACCATGCTCTGTGTTGTGGAGGCTCATTGGAGCATGGCAGGGGCACGNTTCTCTATGTCCTGTCTCTGGGCCGGCACCCCCTGTGTCGTGGGGGCTCACTGGAGGCTCATGGCAAGGCACAAGCCAGCATGAACAAGAGTCTGACACAAAAAATGAGGAAGTGAGGTTGGGGTCAAGGGGGCTGCATTTCCCTGAAGGGCAGGCAGGATTGGAGAAGTCAGCCCTTGCTTCTCCACAATGTCCTCCTCACCTCATTCCCATGTCCGAGGCAAGAGCAGAGTTCAGTCTCCTCAGCCAGTGCATTCAGCCTCTTGCCTAGCAGTGCAAACAGACCACGTGACAATCTCCTTGGGAATATTCCCCTCTGCTGCCCTTTGGGTCCTTGTTCTCAAGGGCTGATCCAATTTGTTCACATTTCAGGTGGACACAACCTCTGGCACCCAGCTAGAACAGAGCATCTCGCTGGGCATTGACTGCAGCCATGTGCAGTGCTTCCCTCTGTCACTTGCTTCCTCCTGGATAAAATCCAGATTTAGCATGTCAAAACCAGACAAAACATGAAATGAAAAGCAAATAAACCAAGTATCCGATATCGTCAAACAACAAATACCGAAGCAATAGGGGAGACATTATCTGCTGTGCACTAGTGCCTGGAATTTGCCTCTCTAGATATTTGTTTATATTTGCACTTAAAAGTGTGTGTATGTGTATGCACACAGGCATATGCCTACTGCATCTATCTAGAGAGCAAGAGAATAAGACACTATATATACTAAGACCCATTAAGAAGATATAAAACCAGATCTATATAGTAAAGGATTTAAAACAGTTTTCAGAATTTCCTCAGACATCCTAAGAGAATCCTTCCCATCTGCCCAGAAACAATAAAACAAGCACATTTTACAGCTGCCTCTTTTCCTACCTTTCTAGGGGCATGTTTAACCTTCACCTGTCTGATACATAAATGTCCTGAGTTTGATAACAAAGATCATTTGTTATTCCTTTTGAAGCACAATCAGTTCTTTCTTTCTCAGTCTCAGACTGGAGTGCAGGAAAATCAAGAGAAGGAAGTAGGAGGAAATGATCTTTTTGCGCAGAGGCTGTTTTCAGGCTGCTGCAGCCCTCTGACATTCACATCCCAGCCTGCCAGCATCTTCAGGAGCTGTGATGGGACTGATCCTGGGGGATGACAAAGCCCTCAAAAGGCAGTAAGTGTCCTATTGGCACTTCAATGCAGTAGCCACAGGCATTTTCTCACAAGCAGCCTACAAATACTGACATTTTAAGGGCATTGCTGATTTCAGAATTGTTGATATTGCTATATTTGCCAGATGTTCCTGAAACTCCAGGCTCATCTTGTTGTTTGGCCCATACCATATTCCATACCAGAATCAGAATCTGGCTTTAGGTGAGCTTAGAGCTCAACACCTCTCCACACCCTGGCAAATATTTTATTTTTACTATAAAGCCGAGAAGGTGATTTACATATTTAAATATTTGCAGGATAGTTCTAGAGTAAATCTAGGTGAAGCACTTGCACCTTCCCTACACCTGGCAGTCTCCCCCCATTGTCTAACTGCCCTACACTGCATCGGGTAGGTCAGGGCTCTCGCTTTCAGGACAACTTGAATCGAGGGTGACTGTCAAACCCACCTGAGATTGTCACAGTGTTCATAGACAATCTAAAAATTGAACCCAGATCTCTCCAAGGTCATAGACTGTCATCACTGTTAAACCCACTTCCCTAGAGTAAATCTTGCTCTTTGGAGCCAAGAGCCTTTACTTGTAAGAGAGAACAAAGTACTGTTCCTGTAAATGAGCACCTGCCCTTATGTTCTGAGCACAAGGTCACAGCTGGTCACTTACTCATCCGTGCCTACCCTTGGTGCTCCACATAGCTCTCTATTTAGGCCGCTCTCTATAATTTAAGAATTAAAACTAAACACTGTGTTACCTACAGCCGCATCATCTTAGATGAGCTTAAACAACTGTGAAATTCCTGGGATCTATTAAAAGCAACATTCAGCACACAAATTAATCAACAGATGCTCCGTAGCTGTGCATCAGAAAACCACAAGTGAGAAGCAGGCTGAGAGCCCTCCTGCCAAAATGATTACTTTCTGTTGCAACCAAGTCCTTGAAAAACCATCTGCACGGCGATGCCAGACTGCTGTTTGGTTTAGTAGTTATCTCAGTGGTACTAAATCTGACTGACTCCTCTCCAGTAGCAACAACAGGTCAAGCAAGCAGTGGCGCTTCCTGCTAATGAGTCAGAGATGAGACACGAAAATCACTGTGTCTCTATACAGAACATTTCAGATGTTCCAATTTGGTATCACCTGTCGCTATTTCATCCCCAGCAGGCTGCTGGGAGTGATAACGCTGCATTTTGATAGAAATGTGACAATTCTCAGTAGGTGACCAAATGCATCTCCTGGTACCTGGGGCTCCCTGCTTGACCCAGCAGCCCTTGATCCCTCCATCCACTCTAATGCTCCCCCTCCTACGGGGGCCACTGGTATCCTTTTCCTTCCACCTTTTCCCCTTTGTTCTTTTATCTTTCCCCTTCAGATCCTGGCGTTTATGAGGTTCAGTCCTGTGTTTGTGTTTCTCTAGGTTCTCAGGCTTCTGCTTTCCTGGCTCAATCCTCCTTCCTTCCACATCCCTTCCTGGACCCTCTCCATGGCCCCCGTCTGTGTTTCCTCTTTGGCCAGGGCCGGCAGACCACAGGCACAGTGAGGAGAAGGTCAGTTCACATCTTGAAGAGTTACATCTGCAGTCATCCCTTTTCTACATCAGCCCCTCATGATTAAAAGCACATGACAGCTACAAGGCCAGTAAAACAAAACAAGTGCGGAGTTTCCTCCTTTCCTTTTTTTTCATGGAAGTTGAAAGATTCAAGGAATGAAAACAACAAAAAACCACTGAGGCCAAGGCTGAACGAAGAAAAAAAATCCCAAAACAAAATAAAAGCAAAGAAAAAGCGACGAGAAAACAAAACAGCTAAAATTTCTGGCTTCCACTCTGAGGCCAGATGACCTATTCTTCACGCCAAGTGAAACTCGAGTGACTGGGAAAGACAGTTTTAAGATTTTCTTTATTCTGCACCAACCTGGTAGAGTTGAACATGGCTGAGGTGACAACTGAAACCACCCATTGCAACAGGTGACGATTAAATGGGACTCTGCTCATGCCCTTTTCCCTGAATGACACTGCTTTGCTTTTAAGAATCGTTGCCCTTGCAGGTGGATGCAGCTACTGCTTTTAACCCAGAGTGGCATAGGCTCGGCTATAAAAATCTGGAGCACTTCAAAGACACTGGAATTAGCTGAGGCTTGGCGAACTCTGAATTTTAATTTTTGCACAAAGAAGGAAGACAGCACACACAAGAAAATGTCCTGTTTCATCAGCTTAAGCATAAGACATTCTGGATTGAGCTTCATTGCTTATGGGTGAAGTGTTGTTCATAACCTCCACTCCAGAGCATGATGAAAACTGAGATCAAGGAGCACGTGTGCCTGAGCTTCTGATTTGCTGCAGGCCCACAGTATCCCCAGTTTCCATACGGAGTAAGACATGCACATGACCTCTGGAAATCAGCTTGCACCATCCTGCAAAGTGCCACCCTCATTTCTCAGTGGCACCAGTGAGCTTTAAGTGAGCCACTCGACCTGCCCCTAAGCTGAAGTCGTGCACTCTAAACTGTCCAAACCACAGCTGAGATGGAGAGAATGAGTTAAAGCAAATGGGGATTAGGAAACGGCAGTTTGTCAGAAATTAGTCAGCGTGGAAAAAAAAAATTTGGTTATGACTGTAGAAAGACTGTGTAGGTCGCCACAAAATCACAACAGCAGATGAGTGCAAAGAAGGAGGTGGGTTCAGTTTCGTTACAGGAAACCAGAGCTCCAGCTCTGCCCCACCTGTGGCACGAAGAGAAAAGCTGCTGCCCCTGTCTCACTGTTTTCTTAAAGCTCAACCACATTGGTGCCTATTTGAATGGCTTTCACCCTCATGTAAATGGTTGATGTGTCAGTGTGTTTGTGCCATGACTCTAATTTTGATTAAAGTGCATTCTAAAGGGCCTTCAAAATGGCCTAAGGTGCACAAACCTGTACATCTATTTATACACCCCCCCCTTTTTTTTATCCTGAGGAAGTAAAACCAAAAATGAACAGAAATGCATGTGATGCTCTCATACTGCTTGTTTCCATAGTGCCTGTCACCCCTGCATCTCAAACTTTTCCCGACTGGATGGATGGATGCCCATGACTGGCTTTGTAAGCTGAGAGAGGCTGATTAGCCGCATTCACAGGTAAGAATTGAAGAACCAGAGAGTTTAGAGACCTAAGTCACAGCAGCAGCCTATGCTGGAGGAGGGCACTTGAAGCTTATACCAGGTAAGGCTGACAATGAGACAACTAGACTCATTCAGCTTTATATTAGCTGGATAAATGCTCATTTGACATGATCTTTTTGCTGTAAAGGCAGTTTCTTGGTCTGTGGGTGAGCAGTGAAAGCTGGCCACGGCTCAGCTCTGCAGCTACACATCTGCTCAGCCAGCTGCAAAGGGTTAGGGGAGCTGCAGTTTGAACACATCTTATTTACAGTCAGGATCCCTTTCCTACTTTGAGGTACCACAGAATATTTTGCCACAGTGCTCTGGCACACCTCAGAAGCCATTCGTTCTACCCAGGTTACCAGCACACCCTCTGAAACGATAACCCTGCGCCACCACCATTTCAGTCTGTTTAAGCACTAGGGGTAACGTATGAGCCTGGGTGATGGCAGTGGAACAGGGCACTGGCAGCGGAACAGGGCACTGGCAGCTGAGGGACATGGAGCCCCGGCCAACGGTGGCTGAAGGACAGGGCTCCAGGTGATGTCTAAGGGACACAGAGCCTGGTGACACTGGCTGAGGGACAAGGCCCCAGGCCGCGACCAAAGGCCAAAGTGCTGCAAGGCGACGGCAGCTGGGCGGTGACGTCA
The DNA here is from genome assembly GCA_013389865.1 of Piaya cayana. Taxonomy (NCBI): domain Eukaryota; kingdom Metazoa; phylum Chordata; class Aves; order Cuculiformes; family Coccyzidae; genus Piaya; species Piaya cayana. The sequence continues at coordinate 7,292 of WAAB01012996.1, read as the reverse complement.
CAGCGGCGCATGACGACGCGGCGTCGCTAGGCAACGGCACGGCGACTCCCGCGCCGACAGCCCCGCCCCTCCCGCAGTCACGCGCCCGCACGCGGGACCCCCTCCCCTCCACTCCGCCCGCCCTGGGCGCGTGCGCGCCCTCACGCCCCGCCCACAGCCTCTTCCCCGCTTCCTCGCGACCATCGAGATCTCGGACGTGCTCGCTAGAAGGTCGCCGCGGCGTTCCGGAAGTGGCTGCGTGAGAGGCGGCAAGATGGCGGAGTGAGTGCGGTGGCGGCTGGTGGTGGGAGGGTTTGCTCCGCTCCTCTCCCGCGGGCTCCGTTGTCCCCTACGGGGCAGGGCCACGCTGCCGTGTGCCCGAGCAGGGGCCTATCCGCTCAGCAGGGGCTGGCGGGATGGGGCGAGCTGCGGGGCGGCTCCCCAGACGGGGCGGACCGGCCCCCCACACCCCCCTTGATGGGGCAGGCCGGCCCTGAGGCGTCCCTGCATGATGAGGAGGGCTGACAAAGCCTAGTGCTCGGACACAGGGGTTTGTTACACTCGGCAGGCTGAGTGGGCTGGTTCGCTCTCTATGTGTGAGGCTGTCACCTGCATCCTAGGCTGCAGCGCAGAATATTTGGTGTCTGCAGTGCTTGAAGGAGCCCGGCCATCATCAGCTGCGTGAATCTGAGCTTCCAGTTTTTGTCTGTGATAAGAGACCGCTTCTAAAAAGCAACTTTAGCCTGTTGGTCGCTAGTGCAAACTCAGTATGATGTAGCAGATGTTTCATGTGTGCATCTCTTTAGTAGGCTAAGTCTTCATCAGGCTGCTCCATGCAGTATAATCACGTATTTTATTATCCTAACAGGTCTGCAAATGCCAGTCATGAAGTCATCAATGTCACCCTCCGCACTACGCTGGCTGCTACTACCAAGCTGGTGGTTCCTACACCCGCTAAACCTATCCTTCCAGTTCAGACTGGAGTCCAAGCGCAGCAAGAGGAGCAGTCTAGCGGCATGACGATTTTTTTTAGTCTTCTTGTATTAGGTGAATGATGAACTGAAATTCTTCTAATCTTTGTTAATCATATTTTGTATCTGAGGACATGGGCCAGCTTTCAAAATCGTAGGATTTTATTTCTCTTTTGGTTTTCTCTCTATGAAGTGGAATATTGTACAGGCAAAGGGATTTGGAAAGTTGGGTATGTAACTAACTGAAGTTTCCAAACCTGTGGAAAGCTGAGGACCATTGCAAACTTTTCACCGTGATCTCAAAGTGCAAGTGACATGTCATATTGGTTTTGCCTTCTCTATCAAGCACTTGGCATGTATTTAGTATATGAAAAAGGCAGGCAGATTTCTTCATGGGGCTTGCAGCTGTCTTTGAGGACAGTGTAATAGGTAGATATCAATTTAACCAATTCTACCACTTCTCAGCAGCCCTCAGGTGCTTTGTTACACAAACCAATAGAAGGCATTCAGATTGACCTGTGCAAGCACTGAGGTTTAGTATCGATTTTTCTGGTCTTCATGATTTTCTTACATTCCTGCAGCTTTTCTGTAAGTCTGGGCTGTTACCTTTTATTTAGTAGACAATAGTTTTCTCTTTCCACCTGATTAGAGCAATGCTGTCACCAAAACTGTAACAATAACAAAACTTTCATGGAGGGTTAAGGATTTGTCTGTCTGTCCGTGTGTGCGCTTGGTTCTTCCAGGTCAAGCTGCACTGAGAGACTTTCTGTGATAGATGGGTCACCTCATCTTCTAAGTGATTATTCTTTCCAGTATCAGATGGGGAAAATGATAGGTGTGGAGTTGACAGCAATGCAGAAACTTCTGCAGATCATTTGGGTTTAGAAAAAAATAAAGTTCTGTCTCCTATCAGTAACTATTAGGAAGTGCAGCAAAAAGTAGAAGGCTTCTGTTTATTCATAAAGTATCTCTTTGCCTTTGAAGAGGGTTAGTGTTTTCCCGGAGATCAATGGTTTGTTAGAATTTGAACAGAAACGAAAGACCAAAGCAAAATGCAATAGATCAGAAGACTTCTAAGATTAAAATAAAGTTTCTGAATATGTGTCTGTCGTAAATTTTGAAAGGGCCATTCATGGTAAAATTGTACTCCTAGAACTTAAGAACAGAGCTGTGATTGTTTTTGGCTGTGTTCCAGCCTGTTAGTGCCAGTCTGACTACTTGATGGATCTTGAAAACATCACCCTCAGGACAAGGGAGTTCCCTGAACAACATAAAGCCAATATAGAAGCTTATTGTTCATCGTTATGACCCTTCATAATCTCAGGTTTAAGGGTTTAGGAAGGGTGAAAATGCGTATGCCTACGATACTCTTAAATCTGGATGTTGTGAACTGTAAAATGGCCTTTAAACCTTCTAAACTGAAATAGGCCCAGAAGCAGATCTGTTCTGAGCTGTGTTGTGTTGAAGCCAAACCCAAATTTAAAGTGCCTGAAGTAGTACGAGTTTGTCTCTGACCCCAGATTTCTATGGCTTGTTTATCTGCTCAAACACCACTTTCATACCTCTGTTCTGCCATGTCCATATGACCATGAATTGTCTTCTGTTGTACATTTCCGCTCTGCTCTTCCTTAGGGGCACGCTCGGATGTTCTTTTAGCCTGTTCAGGACACTGATTTTTCCAGCCTCTTGCCTGACTGCTACACTCCTGATATGTCTGAGTGCCTGGAGCAGATGATGTGCTGCCAGATAGTCATGCACAAGGAAAGGGTGACTAACAGCTAAAGAACACACCAGGCTGCCATAATATTGATGGTGGTGGGAGTTACTTCTTAGACTATGGTAGCTTTTTGATTTATTGCCAAAGTGGAGTAGTCAGGAGCTGGTAGAAGGGAACTGGTGTTTATATCTGCTGCATAGGAAGCATGTTTGTGCTTGCACTGGAGTTTGCTGAAGATCCCTAATGCCCAAATGCCTTTATGGATCTATCCCAAAGAGCGGTACAGTATGCCTGTAACACAGTAATCCTAGATGTCTCTGCTGGTTGTCTATTTTTCATGTTCAACAGCCAGAAAATTGATAGAAAAACTCAATAATCCTGACTGATAGGTGAATAAAAACTGTGCTTGGGATATGTGATGAAGCTCTTGCTCCCGTAGTCTGGCAGCTGGCGGCTGAGTGTCTGAGTTGCTTGACAGCTTCTGAGCTGCTGCCATGTCTAGTACAGCATTTTGGAGTAAACATCAGTTTGAGTTGACTTTAAAGTATTGTACAGTAAACTCAGTGTCCTTGGCACCGTGTTGGGGAGCAGGACAACAAAAAGTGATATGACACTATATAGTAAATACTGATCATGTTGCAGACCCCTGCAGTTCACAGGTGGTGTGATCCAGCAAACCCTGCCAGTGCTCACAACTCCTTGTGGACGGTTTTGCACCTTCTCAGGCTATAATGGAAAGCCCTCTTCTGAGCCATCTACGAGTGGCTGTTGGGATGTTCATTAACTAGAAGGAGCTGTTAAACTAGATCCCCACGAGCAGTTTCAAGAAGCTAGTTCATTCTGGAGTTCAGAGCGTGTGCAGCTGTAGTGGGGCCTGGCACTGAAACAGGATGAGAGCCACAGACACTTGGAGGGCACAGAGTAAGAAAAAGGAAGATTCCTATTGCAGTTATGACTAATTTACCAAATACACTGTTTAAAACAGTCTCTGTTGCAGTTAATGGGCCAGAATTTGATTCCGGGGTATAAAATGCTATTGACTTTGCTTGTGATTCAATTACTTTCTGAGAAAACGCGAGCTGTAATACTGCTTATATCCCAGGACACTGCAGAGTGATTTGTTAGCAAATACAGCAAAATACACGTATTACAGACCTGCAGGCCAGATGTTGTTTGTTTATTTGACCCTTAGTTGAGCTAAATAAAAATAGAAGAGTTGTACTTTCCATGCAGGGAACATTCAGATAAAAATTGTTAAGAATTTAATAATCCAGGATTATTTGATGCTTATAGATAAGTTTCCTGTCTGCAGTGGTCCTAAAAGAATCAAATGATGTCTTCCAGTCATATCCGGGGATGATAGCCAGATCTGCTATAAATCCTTTGTAATTTGCCTTTACCATTGGCCTAGGGGATGTGATGGGATTTGCAAATTGTTGTAACCTTCACTTTTGTTGTGAGGCACAGACTTTCTCCCTGCTGCCTCAAGTGCATTACTATAGTAGAAAACTGAATTTTTAAAAACAATAAGTGAATGTTGCATCAAACTTAAATACTATTTATTTATTTTGCATTCAAGTCAAATCTCTTTTGTGTTTTTCTACACTGGTTCTTCCCCCTTGCTGTTTTAACTTTTAGCAACACTCAGCAGTAAATGTCTCACTGATTTGGGTAAGAATTTGGCTGACTCTTTTTGTGAGAACCGGGCATTTGAGCGGTTCCCTGCAGCCTCACAGCCCCCTGAATGGGAGGTGTCGAGGATATGGAGCCAGACTCCTCTGAGGCGCTCAGAGAAAAAGAAGCACCAGTCTCAACTTGCAGCAAGCAAAATGCAGATTGGAGACAAGACGTTCTTCCCGATGACACTTAAACACGAGAACTGGGGTCAGAAGGGATTGGGGTTTCTTCAAAGATTTTCAGGCTTGGCTGGACGAGGCCCTAGGCTAACTTCTTTGACTTTGAGGCTGGCCCTGCTTGGAGCAGGAACTTGGACTAAGGGACCTTGAAGGATCCCATCCAATGTAAAATTTTCTGATTCTGTGATTATCCATTTGGGCAAAGCCCATCTTCTCTAAGGGACTCAAATGTGGAAGCGTGTAGCTTTGAAATCTTAATTGAGGCCATCTGTACATGTACATTTTATTGAAAAAATACAAAATGTTTGCCAAAAACATTAAACTAGTGCATTCTGTATGACTGGCGGTTTTGTGCTCAGGGAGGGTGTTCTTGTAAGATGAATTAGGCTCTGAAACTAACAATGCTGATACTTTTAGAAGATAATTTTAAGTCCTAAAATTTGCCTTAGTTATTTTCTGTCATTTGTAGATCCATTTACATACTTCAGTGTGAATTAGGTTTGAAATAAATTTGGTTGCTTGCATTAGTGGATTTCTACTAAATCACTAGGAGAAGTTCTGCTCTCATGTATTCTCGAAATGCTACTTAAAAGTATGTTTTATTCTTTTCTAACACTTATAAACCTACATTTTTTTTTCCCTTCACAGCTATCTGCATCATATTGGTGCATTTACTGATAAAATACCGACTTCATTTTTTACCAGAGAGCGTGGCTGTTGTTTCTTTAGGTAAGTAACCGTGACATTTTTATTTTGAATTCATGTTAATTCAGGGACTCTCAGGATTCTGTACTTGAAATAATGTGGTGTTGTGTGTTAGCTGCCACCAGAAAGATGCAGCAAACTGGATGTGGTGAAGAAAACCAATTCAGAGAATTGAGTTCACAGGAAAAAAACAAGAAATGAGCACGTATGTAGAGGCTGGCTCGGTAGAGTGACACGTCCAGGCACTGTGGGGATGTCTCTACCCAAGTTCTTTGGCAGCTCCCTCTATTTTCGCAGCTGCGCTGCGGGACAAGATGCTGCAGCTCTCCTTGGCAGAAAGATCCTGGACTTCCCTTTGAAGTGGTACCTGTGATAGCATTTGTTCCAGTAAAATTACATCTGTGTGTGTGATTTTAATCTACCCAGGGAAGGTAGATTAAAAAACATCCTGAAAACTTGCCTGGACTGTGCTTAACTAAGTGCTTAAGTGCTTAACTGTCCCTGTATTACCATGACAAGAGCTCTGCCTATGACCTGAGTTATAACAATGCGACTCCTAATGAAGTGCTTAGTTAATTAGAATTAAATCTGGAGTATTCCTAAACCTGTAGTTTCATATTAGGGTAATTTCACTTATTTGTATGCTGTTGCTCCTGTTTTGTAAATAGGTAAATGAGGAGGGAATCAGGCCAAATACATCTATTTTCTCCACATACTGTTTAAAGTAATGTTTAAAAAGCCTGGTCTAACTAATCCCAGCAGTGATTCAGCAGCTGTCTCCATAACTTGTTTACAAGAATCTGTGGTGGTTTTGATTCTATTACTAGTGACACTTTCACTGACAGCTGTTCTAAAAATACAACAAAAAGAGAAAGAGGCTTAGCTATAATCCTAACACAGCGTGGAGGAGTGTAGTACTTGTTGAGCAGGTAGGTTTTTTACTATCTCCTGTGCCTGCTGGAACCTTCTTCCCTCATGCTTGACTGTATTTTTCACGCAGTTTCTCAATGGGTGGGAATAAGCTTTCTGGTGCTTGTCAGTACCTTATGTTTTCTCGAAAACAGGAATCTTCTTGCCTCTTGGGTGCTAGATTGAGATCTTAGAGCTGTTACTTAGCAGAAAAACAAAACAAAACATTTTTTTCCTGCAGGTGTGACTTCCTGAATTTTTAGATAACTCTGATGTAGGCCACATCACAGTCCTAGCGCGATAGAAGGTTCTGAAGCTTAAAGAGGCGTTCACTTGCAAGACCCTATTTGAGTTTCAGTGTTTCTGTGTGTCTGAAAAACAAATGGACCTGTAAGAAATGGGTAATGGTGCTGGTATGGTTTTCCTGGCTATTGCATACACCTCGTCTTTATAGGAGCAGCATCCATCAGACTTTTATGCGTCTGTGCTTCTGTCTACCACAGTGTGACGTAGGAAATCAGGGCTGCTGCAGGTCAGCAATACTTGTCTTTCCTTCCCTTCTTACATTATTGCTGTGGACGGGTGAGAGGCCTTGCGTGGGGTATCCTCCTGTGTCTTCGTTGTTTCTTGTTCTTGGTATCTCAACAGCAGGTTGGGGACTGTAGCTTGTGCTCCCATTAGTTCCAACACAACTGTGACTGCTACTCAAGACGGGAGAAGGAGCAGCATTTTGTATTTTTATATAGAAGGCATATAGGAAACTTATCCAGTTCAGGTTTCAGTGTGAACCACAGCCTGGCTGTAGTCCCCCTCCCAAATAGGATGAGATGATACCGATAAATGGAATTCTACTAAGTCAAGACAGTGTTATACCCAGTAGTAACCCAACTAACAGATGTTCTGTGTCACCTAATCCTTATTTATTTAGTTTATTGACTCAGTAATATTTAAACTACTGTTAGCTCTGTTGACAGGACACGGCATCTGTATAATCATTGGAATTGCCAGCTAATTGCTGGTCAGTGAGCCTCTGTTACTGGTAATGATCTGCACAGCTGCCAGAGCACAGCTCGAGTTTCAAGTATCCAGTTTTGCTAGCAGGGCCAGAAGTGAGGTGTGTGTCCTATTTTGACTTGTAAATTAAGCAAATGTTCT
>WAAB01012995.1:3959-50144 GCA_013389865.1 Piaya cayana | reverse complement strand
CACCGCGGCTCAGCCGCGCCCCCCGCGCCCCCGGCCGGTACTGCGGGAGGAGCGACACCCGGCGGGACGGGGCGGGGCGGCCAGGGGAAGGGGGAGAGGCGGCGCCATCCTCCAACGCCGGCGACGCCGGGAATACCGGGAACCTGAACACCGGGGACCCCGGGACCTCGGGGGCCCCGGGAATACCAGGGACCCCGGGACCTCGGGAACACCAGGAATACTGGGGACACCGGGGACACCGGGACCTCGCGACCACTGGGGACACCGGGACCTCGGGGACACCGGGGACACCGGCACCTCGAGACCTCAGGGACACCGGGAATACCGGTGACACCAGCTCCCCGGGACCTCGGGGACACTGGGATCTCAGGGACACCGGGACCCCCAGGACCTTAGGGACACCGGGAATACTGGGGACACTGGCAACCTGGGACCTCGGGGACACCGGGAATACCAGGGACACCCATACCCTGGGACCTTAGGGACACCAGGACCTCGGGGACGCCGGGAACACTAGCACCCTGCACCTCAGGAACACCAGGACCTCGAGGTCCCACACCCTGGCACCTTGGGAAGACCAGCACCCCAGGATCTTGGGATCCTGCACCCCTGCACCTCGGGAACACCTGGACTTCGGGATCCCTGGGATCCAACACCCTGGCACCTCAGGATCTTCAGCACCTCAAAAAACCTGGATCCCCGGGAACTCCAGGACTTTGGGGCCCTGGGAACCCCGGGATTTGCGTCACCCCCGGGACCTCCAGGACCTGGAACCCACACCTTGAGACCCCCAGGACCCTATCACCCATGCCTCAGGGTCTGAGCATGGAGCTGGGAATCCCAGCATCATCCCGAGGGTCCAACACGGAGCTGGGAGCCCTGGGAGCATGACCAGTGGTCCAGGCACAGAACTGCGGGGTTCCAGCATATCAGCTGCAGAGCCCCAAGCACCTGGCCAAGTGTCCAACATGGAGCTGGAGGTCCCAGGAGGATGACCAAAGGTCTGAGCATGGAGCTGGGGGTCCCAGGATCATGCCCAAGGCTCCAACACAGAGCTGGGAGCTCCAAGAGCACAATCCAGGGTCCAAGACAGAGCTGGGGGCCCCAGCATCGCAGCCAAGAATCCCCAGTCACTTGGCCAAGTGTCCAACATGGAGCCGGGGGTACAAGGAGCACAACCCAGGGTCCACCATGGGGCTAGGAGTCCTAGGTACTTGACCAAGGGTCCAGGCATGGAACTGGGAGCCCCAGGAGCATGGCTGAGGGTCTGGGCATTGAGGTGGGGGCTCCAGGGGCACAGCTGAAGGTCCAACATGGAGCTGGGAGTCCTGGGCATGTGGATGAGGGTCTGGGCATGGAGCTGGAAGCTGGAGGTGCACTGATACAGAGGTGGGTGCCTCAGGAGCACAGCCAAGGATCCAACATGGAGCTGGCGGTCCCCTGGGCATAACTGAGGGTCTGAGTGTGGAGTTGGGGGCCCCAGGCAAGCAGCTGAGGGTCCAACATGGAGCTGGTAGTGCCAGGAGCGTGACCCATGGTCCAGGAACAGAGCTGGAGCTACCAGGATTATGGCTGAGGGTTGGGACACAGAGCTGGGGGGCACGGCTGAGGGTCCAACATGGAACTGGGGTCCCCAGCAGAGCCCCAGCTGGGCTGGTGCCTCGCTCCAGAGCTGAGCAGCTCCAGGGTTCGCTCCAGCCAAGAGGAGCCCAGCAGAGCTCCTCCAAGCATCCCGGGCAGGGGATGGCCTAGGAGAGGCTCACGCTTTGGAGAATTCCAGGGCCTGGTGGAGGAGCTGGCTAATCTCTGCAGGGAAAAGGCAACAAGCCTCAGAGGCACTGCCAGCCTCTGCTGCTCCGTCCCGAATCAAACAGCAACTTCTTTAGTCAAGCTCTCCTCAGGAGGAATGATACAGGGGATGGGATGGAGGAGTGCGGTGCCTGCTCTGCCAGTGGCTCTTGCCTCCACCAAGAACCAGAGCTGGTTCAGAAACTGCAGCATGTGTTCTGCTTCCCTGAGCTGGGTAGTTCTGCAGCGGGGAGAAATAAGGGGGCACTGGATGGGCTGAAAGGGGTCAAACAACGTGGAGATTCCCAAGAAGGTGGTGGGGAACCTGGCTTACCCAGAGATGGAGCACTGAGCCTGCATTGCAGAAAGAAGGAGGAGATTGCCAGACGCAGAGACCAAATGAGAGCAGCGTGACGGATGGGGAAGTGCGAAGCCTGCTTCTTTCCTGGAAAGCGGTGATACGGTCAGAGGCCTGGGACTGTGCCAGGCACAGCCTGGTACCCTCCCAAAACCTGAACAAACAAGCCACAAAGCCTCTAAAAGTCAGAAACCACTCAGAAAGATTTCCATTAGGGATGGTTTGGGGTGTTTGATGCAATCGTTCTACTGCATGTGCCTGTTCCTATGCATTTAGGGAACACTTTCTGAAATGCACATCTTTTTTTTTTTTCCTTTTTTTTTCCAGCATTCCAAAAGGCACAGAAGTTGACACTGGGCAATGGTGCTTCCCTTCCCACCCCGGTGCAGAGCCCAGCAAGATGATGCGGCTCCTTGTGCTCTTTCATGTGAATGATGCTCGGAGCTGATTTATATGTAGCAGTGCAACACTGATCTCAGGCGTAATAATAGAAAAGCTGATGTGGGATTCAGCTGGTAAGGAATTAAAGGATGGGAATATAATTAATGCAATCAGCCTGGTTTCTGGAAAATAGCTCTTGTCAAACTCTGATGTCATCCTTTGAAGAGATTACAAGTTTGGCTGATAAAGGTTATGGCATAGGAATAATNCTCCAGGACTTTGGGGCCCTGGGAACCCCGGGATTTGCGTCACCCCCGGGACCTCCAGGACCTGGAACCCACACCTTGAGACCCCCAGGACCCTATCACCCATGCCTCAGGGTCTGAGCATGGAGCTGGGAATCCCAGCATCATCCCGAGGGTCCAACATGGAGCTGGGAGCCCTGGGAGCATGACCAGTGGTCCAGGCACAGAACTGCGGGGTTCCAGCATATCAGCTGCAGAGCCCCAAGCACCTGGCCAAGTGTCCAACATGGAGCTGGAGGTCCCAGGAGGATGACCAAAGGTCTGAGCATGGAGCTGGGGGTCCCAGGATCATGCCTGAGGCTCCAACACAGAGCTGGGAGCTCCAAGAGCACAATCCAGGGTCCAAGACAGAGCTGGGGGCCCCAGCATCGCAGCCAAGAATCCCCAGTCACTTGGCCAAGTGTCCAACATGGAGCCGGGGGTCCAAGGAGCACAACCTAGGGTCCACCATGGGGCTAGGAGTCCTAGGTACTTGGCCAGGGGTCCAGGAGCCCCAGGAGCATGGCTGAGGGTCTGGGCATTGAGGTGGGGGCTCCAGGGGCACAGCTGAAGGTCCAACATGGAGCTGGGAGTCCTGGGCATGTGGATGAGGGTCTGGGCATGGAGCTGGAAGCTGGAGGTGCACTGATACAGAGGTGGGTGCCTCAGGAGCACAGCCAAGGATCCAACATGGAGCTGGCGGTCCCCTGGGCATAACTGAGGGTCTGAGTGTGGAGTTGGGGGCCCCAGGCAAGCAGCTGAGGGTCCAACATGGAGCTGGTAGTGCCAGGAGCGTGACCCATGGTCCAGGAACAGAGCTGGAGCTCCCAGGATTATGGCTGAGGGTTGGGACACAGAGCTGGGGGGCACAGCTGAGGGTCCAACATGGAACTGGGGTCCCCAGCAGAGCCCCAGCTGGGCTGGTGCCTCGCTCCAGAGCTGAGCAGCTCCAGGGTTCGCTCCAGCCAAGAGGAGCCCAGCAGAGCTCCTCCAAGCATCCCGGGCAGGGGATGGCCTAGGAGAGGCTCACGCTTTGGAGAATTCCAGGGCCTGGTGGAGGAGCTGGCTAATCTCTGCAGGGAAAAGGCAACAAGCCTCAGAGGCACTGCCAGCCTCTGCTGCTCCGTCCCGAATCAAACAGCAACTTCTTTAGTCAAGCTCTCCTCAGGAGGAATGATACAGGGGATGGGATGGAGGAGTGCGGTGCCTGCTCTGCCAGTGGCTCTTGCCTCCACCAAGAACCAGAGCTGGTTCAGAAACTGCAGCATGTGTTCTGCTTCCCTGAGCTGGGTAGTTCTGCAGCGGGGAGAAATAAGGGGGCACTGGATGGGCTGAAAGGGGTCAAACAACGTGGAGATTCCCAAGAAGGTGGTGGGGAACCTGGCTTACCCAGAGATGGAGCACTGAGCCTGCATTGCAGAAAGAAGGAGGAGATTGCCAGACGCAGAGACCAAATGAGAGCAGCGTGACGGATGGGGAAGTGCGAAGCCTGCTTCTTTCCTGGAAAGCGGTGATACGGTCAGAGGCCTGGGACTGTGCCAGGCACAGCCTGGTACCCTCCCAAAACCTGAACAAACAAGCCACAAAGCCTCTAAAAGTCAGAAACCACTCAGAAAGATTTCCATTAGGGATGGTTTGGGGTGTTTGATGCAATCGTTCTACTGCATGTGCCTGTTCCTATGCATTTAGGGAACACTTTCTGAAATGCACATCTTTTTTTTTTTTCCTTTTTTTTTCCAGCATTCCAAAAGGCACAGAAGTTGACACTGGGCAATGGTGCTTCCCTTCCCACCCCGGTGCAGAGCCCAGCAAGATGATGCGGCTCCTTGTGCTCTTTCATGTGAATGATGCTCGGAGCTGATTTATATGTAGCAGTGCAACACTGATCTCAGGCGTAATAATAGAAAAGCTGATGTGGGATTCAGCTGGTAAGGAATTAAAGGATGGGAATATAATTAATGCAATCAGCCTGGTTTCTGGAAAATAGCTCTTGTCAAACTCTGATGTCATCCTTTGAAGAGATTACAAGTTTGGCTGATAAAGGTTATGGCATAGGAATAATAGACCTGGACTCCGCTCAGGCATGTGACTTAATCCATATAGTATTCTGATTAAAAATTAGCACAATACAACATCAAGAGAGACACCTTAAAGGGACTGGGAGCTGGCAAACCGACAGCCATCAATGGGGAATCCCTGCAGAATGGGAGCGCGCACAGTGGGTGTCCGGGGGCTGGATGGGAAGCCCAACGCTATTCAGCATTTCCATCAATGGTCTCGAAATAGATTAAAAGGCCCTGCTGAGAAAAACGCCGAGGCCAGGGAAATGAGAGGGGCAGGAGACACGGACGAGGTCAAGACAGCTGTAGAAAACTTCATAAGCTGAGTCCCGGGGAAAGAAAACATGGTTGAATGTGAGCAGCTGCGCAAAGATCCCGTTGCTGAGCACACGGCCCTTATGCTGGTAACCAGCGCCCTGCCAAGGAAGGATCCAGAGCCGAGCCTGGGAGGCAGGAGGGGCGGCAGCTCCCCAGGGAGGATGTCCTGGCCAGGCTGGGCTGGGATGCTACAGCAGAAGCGAATCCACCATCCGCATTTCAGAAAGGATGCTGAGAAATATGAGAGGGGTTAAACCTGACCTCTGCTTTGCAGGGGGATGCCTGAGAACCACAGCCTCCTTTGCTAGTTCAAAGGAGCCCCAGGGATGCCTCGATTAAGCGCTTAAGCAACTTCATGGGTGAGAGATGATCAGGTATTAGAGAGCTTTTCATCTCCCAGAGAAAGGCCCAGCAAGATTTCATGGCTTGCATGGAGTTTGCATGAGAAACCAGAGTTAGATTTGTCCGTGGCAAGGGGGGTGCTGAGGGGATTGGGGTGAGGAGTTAGGGTGCACCAGCCTCCTGCCAGGCCGGGGAGGTGCAGAAGGCTCTGGCCAGCCAGCGTGTCCTTGCAGCACAGGATCACTGCACACACTCCATCCTCATACCCCGAGAGAGCGGAGCCAGCGCTGCCCCATCCAGTGGAGGCAGTTGCCCCTTCGTGGGCTGGAAGGGTTGAATTCCCCACAGGCTGATGCCTCCTGGTGTCTCCATTTTAGAAAATGGCTCTCCCAGCCCTGCTCAGCCCTGCTAAAGGGCTAGAGCTTTATCAGGGCTGAGCAGGGCTGGGAGAGCCATGGGCTCCCTCTGGAGCCCTCTGCCTGCCTTTCACACCTCGGTTTGCCCATGCTGAGGAGCCCAGTCACAAGGGGCCAACATCAGTTCCTTCCAGATTGACCTGGGGACATCAAACAGAGAAAACCCCAAACTTATCATCCCTGGCTGCATGGAGGAGAAATCAGTCTGCAAGGTCTTTCAACAAAGAGTAAAGAATCACAGTGGATCATCTCTACCTTCTCCATCACCTGGAAGTGTGACCCTGCCTTATACCACCCCAAAACTGCCACGAACAAGGTGCCAGAGGTATTTTGGTGCAGAGCTGGTGCCAGTCTGGGATGCTTTATGCTTCCCAGCTCCCAGAGCACAAGCTCAAGTCCTGCACAGAAAAGCCAGCAGACGCTACTGGTATAGGAGCTGCTCTCAGTCTCTGGTCTAAAAGCTCTGAGGCTGTGTCCAAGCAACCCAATGCTTGGTCCCTGGGATTCACAGAGCCTCCCTGCAAGCCCTTCACTCCCATCTCTGAGAGCTGCAAAGGGACGTTTTCTGGTAACGCCATCTCTTCCCTGCCAGGTTGGCTGGGGAGCCGCAAGCCTTCCAGCATCACTTCTGCAGAGGCCGAAAGCCCTCAGTTCAGCTTCAGCAGTGAAAATACTCGTTTCAAATTAATTTTACTCTTTGTAGTGACTTACTGGCTTCCCTACAGCAAGGCAAGCCTGACCCAGGGCTGATGTTTGATGGTTGCTGGACTGTTAGCATCCAGCGTACCCTTCTAACGTGGGTGAGAGCCGATGTTCCTCCAATGCGGGCAGTTTTGGGATGAAGCGCACTAGATGGTGCTGTTCAACCTCTGGCTGTGATTTCACAGGACCTTGCAAGGTCAGAAGTGGTGCCGGATTTGGTTTTATTTAAAAACCTTTTTGAAACTGGAGGACAGATAGCAATACCCTGAAGTGTGAGGTACTACACCGATCGCTGGTGGAAGCAAAGGGCAGCTCACCCTCAGAGGGATGTGTACTACCTCCCTCCTCGTGCCTGGAGCACCCTCATTTCTGAGGTGGGATTCAGGTTTTGGCTACGTGAACAGCAATGGCAGAAGGGGCAGCCAAGAGAAAAATGTCCCAGGGTGAAGAGGAAGCTGATATCTCTCTTTTGGACCACTGGCAAGATGACACTTGCAGAGCAGGAGGAAGAAAATGTGTTAGCAGTCAAGATGAAAGTATTAGCATGGTGGCAGTGGAAACTGAGGGCACCCCGAAGATCTTAGTGGGGATGAGGCACTCACAGCCCAGTCACGTCACCACAGAGGCATTGAGCAAGCAGAGCCACGGGACACGTCTGGCAGGAGAACAAAGCAGGGAAGCAATCATGGGTATGGCTGGCCTGGGAGCTGGAAGACAACTCCTGTCCCGACGGCAGGGAGAGATGGAGCATCTCCTGGCATGGGCAGTGAGGATGCCCACAGGCAGCTGTGCCAGGGACTGGGGATGAAAACTGAAGTGGGCGACTCTGGTTTGAACCCTCACAGCATCCCCTCTTGCAGGAGGCACTGGTCTAAAGATATCTCCCACCCTAGCAATGCCAGTCCCCCAAAAGTGTCCTCAGAACCGCAGGACCCACTTTCTAAGTCCTCACACCGTGGCTCAAGGTGTATGTCCTATGGACAGCTTGACGTAACTCCTGCCCTGGATTCCCCACCTAAAATTTATCAGCTTGCCTTGTATTTGCTTCTAGTGCTGGACGAAGCAAGGGGAAAGAAACATTTGGACAGCAAGCTTATGTCTTTTTGCTCAGTTGCTGCTCTTTTTGAAAACCCTGAGCCTGCTCTTCCAGGCAGGTGGGAAGGGTGCAGAACTCGGCAGCTCTAGGCACTTGGGTTCTTCCCCTCCAGCAAAATCATCCATTTCCCAGTTCATTCCCATTCCCACGTGGGTACTTGCTTGCAAATCCCGCAAGGTACACCAGGGGTCTACAGGCATCTCCCCTCCTAGGTACAGATCTGGAGTGTGTGGATGGGACAAAAGTTTTGCTGCTCGCATCAAAAATAAGAAAAACTTCCAGGAAGGTAAGGGCAGGAGGGCCTGGGCCAGCTCAGGGAGTGGTTTTTGTGGCTGCCAGCATTTGCTTGTGGTAGTAGAGAAGCCTGTATGGCAGAGAAAAGGCCCTGCGTGTTACCCAGAGCTTCTGCAGCATCCCAACACCCTGGCCTGTTCTCCCCAGGGTCTCATTCTGCCTT
The DNA here is from genome assembly GCA_013389865.1 of Piaya cayana. Taxonomy (NCBI): domain Eukaryota; kingdom Metazoa; phylum Chordata; class Aves; order Cuculiformes; family Coccyzidae; genus Piaya; species Piaya cayana. The sequence goes on along the minus strand of WAAB01012995.1, from coordinate 41,942 downwards.
CAGCCCTGGCACCAGCCCCACTTGGTGTTTCCCCTCGTACCTGTCCTAGCATTGGCCTCCTGTCCCCAGCTCTGCTTCACCTTCCCCTGACAGATTCCAGAGCCCCTAAACTTGGTGTTTCCCCAAAAAAAGACTACAAAGAGCTCATGCTGTGTGTTGTGAGGCTGCTATGGATAAGCTGATCACCCAATAACCAGACAGCTCTTCCTTTTGCACAGTGATGGCACCTTGGGGTAGGTGCAATCTGCTTCTAGGAAATCGTCTGTGGTTGATGAACTGTCTAATGATGGTCTAGGGGTTGCATAAAACCCATGCAAAGCTATGGGCTCAGGCTACAAGTGAGACTTAAGGTTGGAATTCAAGTCCTTAAACTTTGAAATCACCTGCGCAGATCCCTAGTTTCTTCTGGGACTTCACTCAGGTGGGAATGGGTGGCTGGTGGCTGCTAAGCCCGTCTCCGTCAAAGGGTGAGGATGCAGCACGCACCCCAGCTCTGCCTGAGCAAGGAGCTGGTGCTGACATTCTGAGCCGTGGAGGAGTGCATGAGCCAACACCAGGACCTTGGTGTCCCCCCAGCCTTCCACCTGTCCCCCACTCCACTTGTGGGGAAGAGCTGCCCATCTCTGGCAGAGCCCTTGCAGATCCAAGACCCTGCTGCTCCCCCAGTTTTGATCGACCCTCTTAGCCAAAAGCCATCACACACTCACTCAGCCGGCATTGCCAAATCCCAGTACTCCTCATCACTAGGCAGTGAAGGTGAGCGTCCCCAAGGTGTTGTCACCCATGCATTTTCCTGCACCTACCTTTGAGGTCTGCCCCAGACCTGAGCCTTGCACGCCTGCCTCTCCATGTTCCGGACCACCAGGATCGCTGCTTCTCTTGGGGAGCCAGGGGCGAGGCACCATCCGTGCACATCCCAGGAGCGCTGCTCTGCAGAGAGAAGAGATGTCAGCTTGTTTCTTCTGGGACTACCCTGCCCAGGAGATGGTGGGAGTGTCACCCAGACTAGGCATGGACATGCTTTAGTCCCTGCTTGCAGGAGGAGACCCTGCTCCCATGGTCCTGAAAGGCTTATATTGGCCCTCCATGAATTGGAGATGTCTGGACCAGGCTCTGCTAAGCTATGCTGGGACCACACTGTCCCTGAGCGCAAGGGCTCTGGAGTGGTTATCGCTACAGAAATGGTCTCACCTTACAGATTGAGGGTGGGGTGGAGCAGTAGTACTGGGGGTACATTCTGGTTCCTGAGCCCCACTGCAGCCCCAGGGCTCACCCATCTGCCTCAGGGCATCGCTCACTCTGCGGCTGCTGCTCCAGCATCCCTGCAGTAGGACGGGATGAGGTGGGCATGCAGTGGGCACCATCCCCGGGGAAGAACATGGGGTCCAGCTGGTGATTGTCATCGTTGACAGCTCTGTTGAGACAGCTGGTTGCTGCCAGTAGGATTATTCCAGGGCATCCCATGCTAATTCAACCTGTTCGACCCTGGTGAGAGATGCAGATCTTCTTTATCAAGTGATCTTCTTTATCAGTGATCCCAGTCAGCTGGGCTACTGGAGGGTAAGGGAAGGCTGATGCCAAGAGCACTGCTGGAACTATTGGCTGCTTGACTCCTGCAGTTCTCTTTTGTAGCACTGAGCAAGAGCTTCTGGCTTAGATATGGTCACTAGCCTGGCAGGCAAAAGCCCGGCGATACCTTGATGTCTGTCCTACCGCCCCACAGACTTCCAGACTGGCTGTTCTGATATGATCCCTACCAGCAGTCCAGCTTGGAGAGGAAGCGTTTGTCCCCACACTCCTGGCTCACCTGTCCTGGAGGGGCAGCTCTCCCAGGGAGCTGGCAGAAAGTTTCGTGATAAGCGATGTCACGTTTTGGCCAACACCAGGTGACCAGGTGCGGCCAGGTGGATGCACACTGCTGGTTTTCCCAATTCTTGCCTGGGATGAGGCTTGCTGACAGTGCATCTGCTTTGACGAGGTTCTTCAGGAGATGTGGAAAATGGTCAACAAGCTCTTTACCATGTAATTTTAGTTTATTGCGAGTCCACCTAGTGGCCCATGGGTTCATGGCCAGCTCTGCTGTGTATGGTGAGGCCTGTGAGGACATCTTGGAAACAGACTCAAACAGCCAGGACCAGCGCTGGGAATCGTTTTACCTGTGCACCTGACAGGTATCGTTCAGGTCTCAACTCACCATTGTCCTTGTCCAGAAGAGCTTCCAGCTCACGAAGTGACAGCAGCAGCAGAGGTTGTAACTGGTTTACTTAGGTCCAAAACCCAGCTAGACCTGGGCTGGGACAAAGGATCCTTGTGATTGCATCGGGTGCTGCTGAATTTCCCCCTTCCATGGCACTTTCATCCCATATTTCTCCTGTGGTTTTCCTCACTGCTTCTCAGACAGGGCATTGGGTGCCCCAGATGCTCCTCTGAGAGCTGCTGTGCCTTGGAGAAGCTGTGCCTGCAGGAGCATCAGCTCTGTGTGCTCAGGCAGGCCAGCAGCAGGGCTGGGAAGCTGTTTGAAGCTAATTGCTGGTAATGAGCCCCTGGTGTCTGACGATGGGCAGTCAGGATGGTCGCACTTGCGGGAAATTGCAGCCTGCAACTGGGAGCCCTCACTGGGCTCTTCCACAGCCCAGTGTCTGCTCCAGGCAAGGGGAACAAGCCAGTCCAGTGGTGGAAACCCTAGTCCTGGCAGAGCACTTGGGGGAGCCTCCTCTCTCGTAACACAGCTGCAAACCCTCCCAGCATCTCTCCCTAAACCTGCTGAAAGCCCAGCCTCCACCACCCATTTCCCAACCTTCTTCTTCTCAGCAGCACCTCCAAAACCTTCAGCCTCCGGTGAGGGTTGCCCTACTTTTCCATCTCCCCTGTGAGGTGGCCCCTTCTAGAGCAACTGCCCTGCCAGCCTTCTGGTGGACAGGACCCCAGTGATGCCACATCACCAGCACTGACCAGGGCAGCCAAGGCTTGGTACAGGCAAATCCTGGAGTCCCCCCACCCCTGGTGACCTGCCCGTGAGCTGCACCACCTGTGGGAAATGGGTTTTCTGCAGAGTTCCTCTTTTGTGGTGGGAGTGAGCTCCTAGGAAAGGCACTAGGAGAGGCTCTGCACTGACAGACACCGGCTGAGGTCCTGAACAGGTGAGGCAAGATGCTAGACCCAGCGGTGACTCTGGAGTTCCACTCCTTCCTTCTGCAGAGAAGAGCAGAAATTCACAAAAGTGTGATGGTGCCCTTCTGCTGCACCATCTCTGCCGGGGCTGGAGATCCACAGACTGCCTGGGACACCCAAATGTGGTGATGTTGGTGGAGCTGTGGGAGGAAGCTGTGTGGTTAAACAGGCTGGTGCAAGCTCTGATGCTCCTCGGTACTGAACCAAGGCTGTGCTGAGCCGTGGATGATAAGCTGGGGGTGGTCAACAAGTACCATTTATTCATGCTGTTATGGAAGAGTTTCCTCACTCTTCTGCTGCTTTAGATGCCCCAGCATAAGCCCAACCTGGGAGATCATCTTGGTGTTGACTCATCTCAAGACTTTCCTGCATCAAAATGTGGAGATTATCAGAGTTGTCCTGATGCACAACTGGAAAAATTACCCACAAAATCATTGACTGCGGGAAGAAACTCCAAGAAGCGGGAGAGTCTTCGTATTCAGAGGGGTTCCAGACATGCTCCACAACTAGAGCAATGCTGTCTTGGTGCTGGATGTCAGCCATGAGATTCCCTGTTCCCTTCTGGGGGTATTTCTGGGACTGTCAGTGGCCCTTTTCTGCTCATTCTTAACACTTCATAGCTCTCCTCCCTGGCTGTGAAGCCCCAGGCCCCCTTTCTCCTAAAATCCTCTCCCTTTCCTGTGCCAGGGAGGGCAGGTGAATGGCAGCAGAGCCAAGTCTTCTCTGGATGGGATGGCTGAGAGCCGGGGGAGGCATGAGCTAGCAATCATGAGCACCCCACGGACCTCCCCTTCCCTGGGGAGGAGAGAGAAAGAACCGCTCAGCAGACACATAAGCATCAGGCTGGGCAGGGGTCTCAAGCTTTGCTGTGCCCCGTCTCCTGCAGGTACCAAGCCTTGGATGATCTTCCATGGAGTGGTGCTGCTTAGCTGTCTGCCTCCATCAGGACAAAGAGGCTGCTGCCATCACCTTCTGCTGTCCAGCCCACCCATCCGCAGCCATTTCATAGAATCATAGAATCACCAGGTTGGAAAAGACCCACAGGATCATTGAGTCCAACCATGAACCTCCAGTCTTCTGATTTCACACCACTAATGCTCATGCCAGCCATGTCCTTCAGCCTATGCAGCAGTTCTGCGTGGTTGGAGCAGGCAGCAGCCTGATCTCTGCAGCTTTGGTGTTTCTGCCCTTGGGGCACCAGGGTCTCCTGGTGGTCTCCCAGAGGATATATTTCCCCACTCTGATAGTCCTGCTGGGCCTTCTCTTATTAAAGCCTCTCTGTTGGAAGTCCTTCCGTGGACAAATGTTGACTGGTGTGGTGAGCAGCCTCAGGAGAACCTGCGGCTGGCAAACATGAGCAAATTAGGCCTCATATTAGAGTTCATCCTTGTCCTTTATAGTTACAACTGGCCAAAGCACAAGAGCTTGTGTGATGGTGGATGTACAATACCAAATCTTGCCTGACCTTGGACCGTCTTCCTGCAGCAGGAGGTTCCACAGCACGCCAAGGGTATGCCAGGGAGAACAACTCACAGATGAGACTGACATGGACACTGATGAGTCTTCTCACACTTCTCTGACACTCCCAGGGCCATGAGGTTGGAGGAGCACCCTTAGGCTGTGTCTGGAGATGTTGTGGGCAGCTGTTCCATGACAGTCCAGCCCACCTGAGCCTTCTTCTGCAGTGGGATGTGAAGCAGAGGTGCCTGCAGAGGAGGATCATGGCTCCCTTTTCCCAGGGGAGAGGTGTTTTCAGATCTCCAATACTGAACATATTTAATCAGCCTGCTTGGCTCAGCCTAACATTCCCCAGCTGCCCAGAGCCTGGCACCTCTGTACCCACAGCCATTGAAGTTATGTCTGGTGATGAAAATAGAAGATTTAACCTGAATTTTGATCCTGTGTCTCCCAACTGGTTTGTGCTCCTTGTCTGTCAGCCTAGCCTCCACCTGCTGTGCTGGATGAACCTCTGCATGGATCACGCAGAGCATCCAGGAGTTTCGTGGTAAAGGTTAGAGCAAGAGGCTGGGTTGGGCAGTGAGGCTCAGTGAGTCCCCGTTATGCCTCAGCCTTTGAAAAAGCACCTAGTTTAATGGGTGACATCCACATCTGTGACCTCTATCCCTCAAATCCCTTGGCGGGTCTCAGGATGGACCATCCAGAGCTGCTAACTTTGCATTTAATCACTCTGTGTGCGCATGTGTTTGCAGAAACTTTTGAGCATTGGCCAATGCCACTTGAGGAAGACTGTGGTTCTGGAGGACTCGAAGTACCTGAGAGTGTGGTCAAAGTGGAAAAGGATGACTTGGAGCTTGTGGTAACATCCAGATCCCTTGGAGGCCATTTCTTCCCCTGGTCACTTACTCCCTTTAATATTACTACAATGATGAATGCCCTGTGCCCCCATTCTTCAGGAGAGGGCTCCTCTCCTCTGCTGTCCCTTGTCATGAGGACCGAACCCTGAGCAAGCCCTCTGTGCCATTTAAATCCAGTCCTTTTGGTCCCTCTGTTGCTGTGTCTCCTTTCTGTGGTCCTACTGAAGATCCCTCTGGCTGCATCTGAGCCAGTGGCTCTGGACTGCATGGAGATTATCGTAGTGGGAGCATGGACATTTTGGCTCAATGGTATCCTGGGTGGCCCAGAAGCTCCTTAGCTCTCCAACCCTGCTTCCTCTCTGCAGAGGTCTCTGCTGGCTCAGTCCTCATCCTCACACCATGGCCACCAGCACCCAAGACGCCAAGCGTTTCACAGCCATTATCCACCAGCAGCTCAGCCTGTGGACCTAGCCTGGCCATCTCCCTCCTCTGTCCCCTCCTGACCCAGGGGAGCCCATTGGTCAGGACTGGCCATTCCTGTGGCCTGAAGGAACTGAGTGGCTGGTGTACCCTGCTCACCATCCAGTATCTGTAGCTGGCAGCTCACCACTGGCTACCTTGACCCTTCTCAGCTCAGTCCCACCAGCTCCCACCTCCTCCTGCCTGAAGGCCCCACATCGGCTGGGCTGTGTCCGTGTGGTCCCTGCTCACATCTCACCTGCCCTTCAGTGCCGTTGTTTTTCTATTTGTTTTTCAGGTTCCTCGGCTCTGGCCTCTCTTTCTCTCAGAATGGGAGGGCAAGTTCTACCCACTCGCCACTCTCTGACTTGTGGTGCCGGCAACTCTTCCTTTGCATCAGTTGTATCCCACGTCCTTGTGGGAAGGCGACTCCCCCATCCCAAGGCAATGACACTTCCCAAGGTAAATCCCGGGACGGCTGTTTTGGGGGCAGCCCCCCCAGCTTTGCCCTGCTGCCCATTGAAATCATCATCCCCAAACCAGGCACAGGGCAAACCTGCCCTGGCAGCCCTCCCTGCCGCCACCACCCTGGTAGGAGGTGAGGAGCGAGGGTCCCGCTGGGGTCTTGGCAGGATCCCAATGAGGATTCGGGGCTGGCCGCTGCCAGGAACAGCCCTGTCCTCTTTGTGCTCCCTCTGGTAAGCGGCGCAGTACAAATATCAGCCAGCTTCTTTGAAATGAAAATAAAACTGATAAAAGTCAGACAAATCCTCCGCCCCAGCCCCCGCCGCTGGCCCAAGCAGTGGCTCTTTCTGCCGCCGAGCCAGCTCCCGCAGTTATAAATACATTATGTATGCCGGTGTCCATCGGCCAGCGCCTTTTGTTGCTGCTGAATATGTCCAGGCCAACAAAAGTGGACTGGATTAGCCACAGTGGATTAAAAGATTTTCTTCTTAGAGTTTACCTAATAATATAACAATTGACATAGAAGGTCTCTTTGAACTCTACACAACTCTCTTATTTTACCATCTGTGAGTTTGCTTTCCGTGCCGCTGATGGGGCACCCGTCTGCCGATGGTGCTGGTGTTGGGAACGCTGCCTGGAGCTGAATTTGTCGCGGAGCAGAAGCAAACAGCCCGTCTTTGAAGGGAGGCAGCGGGAAAGGAAAGTGGCACAACTTCTGTCCTCCTGCCTTTGTCCTCGGCCCTTCTGCTGGTGGCCACCGAGCTCATGATGCTGCGGCACAGGGAGGGAAGAGACCCAAGGAGTGGGCTTGAGCGATGGGGAAGCCACCGGTCATCCGCAATTTGAGGTGTCTGGAGAGGTCTTGGGCAGAATAAGCTCTTTCATTCATCACAAATTTGGGGAGAGTTGCCAAACCGTGAGCTGATGGAGTTTGCTCTTCTTGGTTCAGCCGTTGGGCTCTGGCCACCGTCCCTGGTCTCCATTGCAAGATGGGTCAGACAGCGGCAGCAGCGACAACGGGAAACATGGAGGGCAGCGACAGCAGGGGAGGAAGGCTCCCCCCACCATCCTGCGGTGCCGCCGCCGCTCGCCCCCTCCTTCGGCACACCCCGCCATCCCAGCCCTTGGGCTTTGATCCCGTCCGGGGGGGCTCCATTCACAAATCTTTCATAGCTGCCTTTGGAAATACCCGTCTTCAGAAGTCACGCGTAATGAGATGGGGAAGACGACGAGCAATTTAGGCGCTGCTCTTTCTGGCTCGTAGGGATTTTTTTCATCTCCATTTCCCCTCCTTTTTTTTTTTTTTGTTCCCCCATCTATTTATTTTTTTTGCAAAGACACTTTTGGAGCGGCACCGACTTTACACGGGCTCGCCACACCACCCTAGACCCACTGGGGGGGCAGGAATATGGGGCTCGCTCCTCTCAGCCGGGGGCCTTTGATGAAGCTGCTTTGCGAAATTTGATTTGAAAGGCCTACGATGGCAATTTGGGGAGAATGGTGGAGCCTTTCTCCACCCGCCTTTCTTTGTCTCTCGCCCGAAAGGGGGGTTTCATTGTGGGTGCCGGGGTCGGGGTGGTGGTGTGGGTGGGGTGGGGCGATGGAAGGGACCGCGGCGCAGGAGAACAATAAGCGGGGAGATGGGGAGAGTTGGGATTTCTCACCTGCCCGGGCGTTCGCAGTCCGCCATGACGCGAGCAGCCGCCCTGTTCGCCGCTGGCCGGAGCACTTTTTTTCCCCCAGACTCTTGAACCTATTTCCCTTTCTTGGCAAGTGCGTGGCTGGAAGATGGGAATCTTTACTTTATATTGCAGCTTGGGCTTCCCAGCCTGATTGGCTGCGGTCAGGACCAAATGCTGGTCCTTCCATCCCATCGTCACTATGGCAACCAGTCCCGTTAGGCACCACCGATTTACTTATAATTACTGGGTAAATAGTCAAGACAGGCCGCTTTCATCCCACATCGAGAGATTGCTCTTCCTCATCGCCTCTTTTCCCTTCCCCTTTTTTTTTTTTTTTGTTGGAGGAGGAAGCCCTAAAGAGCAGCAGCACTTAAGGAAAACTCTTTGAAGGCTGTTGCAGAAAGCGGTGCCTCCCCTTGGCCAGCCTTTTCCCCCATCGCTCCTGCTGCACAATGTCTCGATGTCAGGGCTTTCCCGCACCATCAGGCAGCCTTCACCAACCTTCTCCTCCAAGAAGCAACACTGGGTGGGAATGGATGATGCCCTGAGAGTGAGAGGGTCTGACCACAGTGGGCTCTGCCACAGCCGTTGCGTCTGCCTTGCATGGGGACCTCACATTGGTTCCTCCAGAGAGCTAGGATGGGGCCGAAGAGTCCTCCATCACCTCCACTGTCCTTCACCTCCGCTGCCTTTAGTGATTCATGTTTGCAGTATGTGGAGTTTGTGCCTGGGCACCAACATTGCCTGAGCATAGAATCATAGAATCACCAGGTTGGAAGAGACCCACCAGATCATCGAGTCCAACCATTCCCATCAATCACTAAACCATGTCCCTCAGCACCTTGTCCACCCGTGCCTTAAACACCTCCAGAGAAGGTGACTCAACACCCACCCTGGGCAGCCTGTTCCGGTGCCCAATGACCCTTTCTGTGAATTTTTTTTCCTAATGTCTAGCCTGAACTTCCCCTGGTGGAGCTTGAGGCCATTTCCTCTTGTCCTTTTCCCTGTCACTTGGGAGAACTTCATCACCGCCCGGCTCGGTCAGCCCTCTCGCCAGCTCTGTGGGACCCAACGGTGACATGAATCAGGAGAGGTCAGCTTGTAACTTTGGCTCCAGCTCCTTCCTCCAGGCTGGAATGCTGGGGCACCTTCCTGCCACGCTGCTCCTTGCCAGTTCTGCAGGGCATGGGGCTTCTCATTACTCCTGGTGGGTGTTTAATGACGAGGGACCCAGCGATACGCACAGGTCTTGTTGTCAGATCTGCGAGCACCAACGACTCGAGCTTGTGGCTGGAAAAAGGGGAACAAAGGGACTTACGAAAAGTCTAAGGGCTACAGAGATCCTGCAAAAATGAGGAGCTCATGGGCAGCAGGCTGAGGAAGGAGCAGGGTCGTCTTCCCATTCCCTTCTCACAGCCATCCAGAGGGAGGGGTCCATCAGAACAGCTGCAGGAGGAGCAGTGGGAGATGTCTGAGCTCCTTGCTTTGGTGGGAGGATGGGGTATTCCCGCCCTGCTTGCCGGGGAGTGCAGAGGACAGGGGTGATCACAGACAACAGCGTGAAACCATGTGAGGAGAGGGCAACAAGGAGCCATGGGGACAGGAGATGCCTCCAGGGCTTTTGAAGGAACCAGGGGTTGCCCTAGCTGTCTGCTCCTAGGGAGGACAGTTTGGAGCCTGGCAGATGCGATAATGATTTTCTTAACAGGGAACGTGTGGGCCTGGGGAAAGTGCTGACTGATGCCCTGCGCTGCAGCTTATCCAGGTGCCCAGCCAGCCAGGTAAACAACCCATCCAGGTGCTGGGGATGAGCAAAGGGAGGCACCAAGCACTGGGCTGGTGTCAACAGCTGGGAAGGTTCAGCTTAAACAAACACACCAGGCAGCTACACGCAGGATGCAGCCGGCCCCAAGTCAGCTGAGCACCTCAGCACCCAGCTCGCTGCAGGGCAGTAAAGCAGCAAGCAGAGCAGGTGGGTACGTACCACGCTGCCACCCCAGGGAACGGCGTTACAGCCCTGCCTTTAAATACGCTTTCTGTTGCTGGGGCCAGGAGATGGCCTGCTCTGGGCTCTACAAGGCACAGGGGTTTGGAAGCACTGCAAGGTATGGGGGTGACTGGCTCAGGACCCTGGGGCCACGGAAATCAGCACAGCCTGAGCGCTGCTGTCTGGCTGTGGGTCTCACCACACACTGGTCTTGCCTGGGGTTGCTCTCCTGCTTATGCTTTTCCTATTTGAGAAGCAGCTTCCCTGTGAAGCGCTTTGCAGATCGCTTCCTTTCTGCTGAAGACAAGCTGGTACCTCTCCAGGGACCTGTGGGCTCAGGACCCTCCTGCCCGTACAGGGGACAGGACGAGAGGGAATGGCCTCAAGCGCCACCAGGGGAGGTTTAGGCTGGACATTAGGAAAAAAAATTTTACAGAAAGGGTCATTGGGCACTGGCAGAGGCTGCCCAGGGAGGGGGTTGAGTCACCTTCGCTGGAGGGGTTTAAGGGATGGGTGGACAAGGTGCTGAGGGACATGGTTTAGTGATTGATGGGAATGGTTGGACTTGATGACCCGGTGGGTCTTTTCCAACCTGGCGATTCTATGATACTTCTGGCTGGAGACCCAGGCACAGGCACTAAGGCCACAGCACCACGCCAGCAGAGCCTCCTGACCATCCTCCAGTGGTTCCCATGGTAACTCCCAGGCTCTGGAGCAGGCACGTTTTTAGCCTCACACCATCACAACTTCAACCACACCCACCCACCGCCCCAGCTCCCACGCCAGGGTCTCAGCACACACCACTCTCTTCCCCCTCCAGCCACCCAAGACCTTCTGACCTTTCTGCAAAAGAGCCATCCTGTTGCAAAGAGCGGCTCCACGAGCCTCCTCAGCAAAAGAACCTTCCCCAAAAGCCTGCAAAGGCTCCAATTCACCTCTTTTTCCAGCGTATCATGCAGAAAACAAGAAAAAACTAGTAACATGAGAGAGCAGCAGTGTTCACAGAGTAAAGGGGAGCTGAGCAGAACAAGAGGATCTGTGTACAGGTGGCTTCCCACCTCCGCGTTTTGGCTCTGTGCATCCCAGCACCATCCAGCCAGGCAGAATCCTGCTAGCTTGGTGCCTGCATCCATGGAGAGTCCCCCCATCTTTGGTGCTAGCACCCAGCTCCAGTCCCACGCTTTGAATCCAGTGGAAGAGAACAAGTAAAAAGAAAAGGCCACAAATAATAATCCCAAGAGCAAGTCTTGCAGCAAGGCTTGAAGCTTGACATCAAATAGATCCAAGAGCTTAAAACGTGAGAAACAGAAGAAAGTACCAGGTACAGTGGGAGCCACAGTGGGACAAGGCTCGATTCCCAGGGCTGGAGCAAGGCAGATTAAAGTTAGCAGTAAAGACTTTCCACGACTTCAACCCCCCAAATCAGCGTACGGCTTTCAAGAGGAAAGATTTAACCAAGTTCAGGACCTTGATCAACCTCAGAGGTCCATACCTGGAGGTGTTTGAGGCCGGGTTGTGGATGCGGCTCTGAGCGACTGATGCTGTGGGAGGTGTTGGAACTGGATGGGCTCTAAGGTCCCTTCCAACCCAAACCATTTTATGATTCCAAGTCCCCATGTGAATAAATACCTTGTTAAACACCAAGTGTGCAGTGTGTTCTGCAGGGGTGTAAAGGGCAGGGGCAGCCCCTCCGAGGCTCTCTGAGCAGCCTGGGGCTCCTCGTGCTTCTGGGAAAAGGGACGTGATGTGGTTTGCCGACAATACCTAGTTGATCAGGGCAAGAACAGCCGGTAGAGTTCTGCTTTTATAAAGGCACACAGGGAAAAATCCAGCCTGAACGTACGCCAGTGAGGCGTCTTCACACAAAGAAATTCCTGCTTCTTACAGGGATAAATAAGCCAGTGACCCCTAAAGGGGTCCCAGGGGCTCTAGAGGGTTCCTGGGAGTCCTAGAAGGGTCCTTGAAGGCCCTAAATGGGTCCCAGGGGGCTCTAGAGGGTTCCTGGGTGTCCTAGAAGGCCCAAAAGGTGTACCAGGGGTATCTAGAGGGTCCCAGGGGGCTCTAGAGGTTTTAATGGGATACTAGATGGGACCAAGAAGGCCCTAAAGGGGTCCCAGGAGTCTCTAGAGTGTTCTTTGGGGTCCTAGAAGGCCCTAAAGTGGTCCCAGAGGGCTCTAGAGTGTTTCAGGGGGCCCTAGAAGGCCCCAAAGTGGTCCCAGAGGGCTCTAGAGGATTCTTCGGGGTCCTCAAAGGGTCCAAAACACCAGTGTGGTGCTGGGCAGCTCTGATATAGGGTGAGGATGCAGCTCCACCAAACACTGCCTCACCCCTCGTGCCAGTGCTGAGGTGCCTTGGATGTCAACGTTGTCTGGCAGAGAGGGAGGTTGGCTTTGTACAACCCCTTCCAGGGACACACTCTGCCCATCACAGCCCCATCCATGCCAGGTGCTGCTGGAGAAGCCCATGGTGCTGCTGCTCCCTTTTCCCCGACTGCTCCCCACCCCACAGGCTCCCTCCACCTCCTTCAGGTTGTGCATCCCTGGGACCCTGCACGTCCCTGCAATGACATTTTTGAGCAGCCACAGCCCCAGGTACCCAGAGGTCCTGCAAGTAAAGCCCCTGCTCCTGTCTCAGAAATGTCATTTTCTGCATTTGCCAGACTGCTCTACCTGGCCTGACGGCACCATTTTCAGCGTTACCATGGTGATGGCTGCATGGTGATGAAGATGCGCACGGACAGCAAAGTCCAGCCATGAAGAGGAGCCTGTGGCCAGTCCCCAGCCAGCAGAGCTGCCCCTTGCACCCTCCCACACCCCAGAAGCCCAGTGTGAGCCCGTGACATGCAGCAGGAGCTGTGGATGGAGGTAACTCCACACAGCCACCTGTGCCCTGTGTGCCCAGCAACCCTGATCAGGCTCAGCTCATGCCTATAGGAGAGATTGCAGCAGGAACTTATCAGGAGCAGATGCTTTGGGCAATTAATGCATTTGCATATGTAGATTTTATTTTTTCCCCTATGACTCCTTACTACAAAAGCTAAGCTCCACTCAGGATCTGCCCATCTTTCTCTCCAGCCAGGAGCCCGCACCTGGCCCCAGGCCGGTCTCACCTGGTTGCCCTCAGAGCCATGTATCCCGCCTGCAGGAGAGTCCCAGGACATCATCAGGTTTGCTGTGACATGATGGCCATGCCATCTCCTGCCTCATCCCCTGCAGGGCTGGGGCAGCTGACCAGGGTGAGCAAAGAGTTGGGAACCAGCAGGATGAGGAAATCCAGAAGCCACTCATGGAAAGCCACCAGGTTCTCCTACTGCCCACCCCAGGGATGTTCACAGAGCCAGGCTGTTGTCCTCTGCTCCGCCAAGGTGGGCAGGTGGGCTCCTGGTAGTCCCGTGTGCAGCCAATGGCTCCATCCCACCATCCCTGCCTGCAGCCACTCCTCGTGGAGGTGATGGCTTGGTGCATGAGATGCTTCCTTGGGTGAGCACAGACCACGGCTGCAGAAGGAGCTTCAGGTAGTAGTTTATACCCTGAAGAAGGGGAGGGAGCAGAACTGTTAGACTCCTTTCTCCCACTCAGACATGACCATTCCTCTCCAGCCAGCACTTGGTAGCTGGTCTTCTTCAGTTCATTGCTCATCCCCCTTTTCTCAAGCCTACGGCCATTCCACATGCAGCTTCACAAGGTGGAGTAGCTACTAGGAACTGCATCACAGAAAAAGTGAGGCTGGGAGGACCTCTGGAGGTCTCCAGTCCAAACTCCTGCTCTGAGCAAGGATGGCTGCAAAGCTAGAGCTGGTTGCCTAGGACCTTGCCCTGTCCTTGAGAAAGCCCCTATGACAGAGGTGCCACCACCTCTCCAGACCCCACTACAGGGCTGCACCATGTCCTGGGGAAGATTTTTCTTCTATCCAAGCAGTGTTTTCTGTGTCACTTGCAGCCACCAACCAGCGCTGCCCATGGCCTCCTGCCCTTTCCCATGTTCCTTGGAGATGGGCCTGGCTCCATCTTGATCCTTAAAATCCACAAACACAAACCACTTTTTACAAACAATACTCACTGGCCATGGGCATGTTTACTGCCATGTCCTCGTCACCCCTAAACACCACAAAGCAGACCCCACAGCTGTCAGGGTGAGCACAGCTCATACCCACCACCTACCACCGAGCCCAAGTCCAGCTTCTTGGTAGAAATGGAATCCTGCTGATTAGAAAGGGAACACAGTGGTGATATTTGAAAAGCATTTGCTGCAATTGCTCAAGTGAGTTTCTAAACTTCATGTCTTCTTGAGAAATGCTGTAGGATGGCAATGACATCAGCCCTGCGTGTTCACAGTTGGGCAACCACAGACATTGTATCCCCTGAAGCTGCAGCACCTCTGGCCCACAAGCAGAGCTTCCAGCTTTCCACCAGTCATGAGAGCGTGGCCTCTGGGTGAAGCTGTCAGCAGCCAATGAAAGTGTAGGGAAAGGAGCAAAGGGAGGGAAAGGGTCATTTTTACGGAAAGGGTCATTAGGCACTGGAATATGCTGACCAGGGAGGTGGTTGATTCGCTTCCCTGGAGGTGTTTAAGTTACGGGTGGACGAGGTCCTGAGGGACATGGTTTAGTGTTTTGTGGGAGTGGTTGGACTCGATTCTGCGATTCTGTGAGGGTTTCTTGGCAAAGGCAGGATGAGAGTGGAAGGCTCCAACTCAGAAGTCAGGGTTAACCACTTCCCCAGTAGGCTTCCCCATTGAAGAGCTCCTGCAGCCCCATCATACTCTCACAGTGTGCCCACTGCTGTCTCCTGTGGGACAGGAGCTCTCCCACATCTGGGTAAAGGCTCCCAGATGGAGAGAAAAAACCTTCCCAAGGCAGCAGATCCCACAGAATGGGCATGAACCATCAACAGTACTGCAGAATAAAGTCTACTTCAAGGACAGGTGATACCAGCAGCATACCTGAGGACATACAGCCCAGGCTACCCCTGAGATCACAGAATCATGGAATGGTTTGCGTTAGAAGGAACCTTAAAGCCCACCCAGTTCCACCCCCCTGCCATGGGTAAGGACACCTCCCACTAGACCAGGTTGCTTGAAGCCCCATCCAACCTGGCCTTGAACACCTCCAGGGATGGGGCAGCCCCCACTTCTCCAGGCAAGTTTGACCAGGTCCTCCCCACTCTCACAATTAAGCATTTCTTCCCAAGATCTCATCTCAATCTCCCCTCTCTAAGCTTAAAGCTACTCCCCCCAATCCTATGCCTGCACTCCCTGATCAAGAGCCCCTCTCCAGGTTTTCTGGAGCCCCTTTGACTATTGGAAGCTGTTCTAAGGTCTTCCCAGAGCCTTCTCAAGGCTGAACAACCCCAACTCCCTCAGCCTGTCCTTTAACAGGAGGTGCTCCAGCCCTCAGATTATCTCCATTGCCTCTGGATTTGTTCCAACAACTCCACATCCTTTCTGTGCTGAGGACTCCAGAACTGAACGCAGGGCTCCAGGCAAGGTCTCAAACACAACACCACATGACTGGGAGGCAATTTCACATCCGTAAAAGCCAACCCCTAGTTCAGAGCAGAAGCTGACTGCTGTCCCCTCAGCCATCTCAAGCAGCCCCCTCACCACTGAGGACCCCAATGCGGCTGAGAGCAGGATGCGGGCAGGCACCCCACATTCCAATAAAGCCACGGAGAGGGGCTGGGACAGAGCCACAGGCTGGAGCTTTGCTCAGAGCTGCATTAAAATGCATGAGCCGCACTAGCCCTAATGATGAGCAGAGCTGTCAAACAAGGATCTTGTCCCAGCTAATTATCTCTAACGAGGGCAGAGTGTCAGGGTCCCAGAGGAACCGGGCAGCAGCTTCGCACTCAGCTCAGTTGCAGAAGAGGGAGAAGATAAGCAAATGTCATTGTGCTGGCCTAGCTACCCAATCATTAATTAGGCAAATGTGACCTTCTGTGCCAGTTTGCTCTTGAGAACCTGGACTTGCTGGAGCTGGGACATGCAGGCAGGCTGGAAACAACCCAGCTTTAGCCACCCAACCCGTACCCTGCAGTGCTGAACCTCCTGCACCCGCACAGAGACAGCACAGCCCCAGTCTGGCAGCCCCTGACCAGCCCCAGGCAGCTCAGCTGTGCCACACTCACCCTGGAGCTCAAATACCCCTCCTGAGGGAGGGCTTCAACTCATTCCCTGGCCCAAAAACCTCTGGAGAAGTCTGGTCTTCATGAAAGGTCACTATGAGATTGCATTCACCTCAACCACCTCCCTCATGCCCAGCTTCCCAGCACAGACTCCGAGCCTACCCAGCAACTACCTCCACAGCACCCCTGGCCCCACCTCCAGAGCACCCCTGGCACAGATCCTTAAGGCAAACCTTAAGGCATGAGGAATTTCCCCTCCCCTGTGGTCCTACTCCATTCCAGTGCAGAGAGGACCAGCCTCGTGCTGTACTCCAAGCTCAGTTTCTCTCATTGTGGGGCCTGTGGCTCAGAAACAGTTGCCTTTATGTGCTGGAGAGGGAAGCATGTCTCATTCCAAGGTGAGGTGAAGGCAAAGTCTCTTTCTGGGGCAACAATCCAGATTTGGGGTCCACATGTGTGGCATCCTGCAAGCTCTGTGCTTGTCCCTCACCTCAGAGCTGAAAGGAAAGAGAGGAGAGGCTGCTTGTTCTCCAGCCAGAAACTCACTGCAGGACCACAAAGCTTACCGACAACAGCCATACACAGCTCTGTTCACTAGCATGTAAAACACACCCACACGCTGATTTGGTTGAGAAAGGACCTTTAAAGCCCATCCAGCCCAAACCCTGCATCAGGTTGCTCAGTTTCTCATCCAACCTAGCCTTGAACATTCCCAGGGACAGGGCATCTTCCATCTCTCTGGGCAGGCCGTGCCAGCATTTCATCACCTTCAGTGTTAACAACCTCTCCTCTTTCAGTTTAAAATCATTCCCTCTTGTCCTGTTGCTACACACTGTGCTAAAAAGTCCCTCCACAGCTTTCCTAGAGCCCCTTTCAGTACTGGAAGGAAGCACTTTCAGACCCTTGTTGCCAGATGACAGCAAAGGCTTCAACACCCACTTCAACTACATTTTTACAAAATAAAAGATTTTAAAAGTCAGCAACACCAAACAGAGCGAGTGCTGTAACCCAAGAGGCTAGAGGAAGCCATGGGGTCAGCACAGGGGAGCTCAGCCCCACCCGGCAGGCAACGCATGGGGCAGGGGGTTGGAGTTCTGCTTCCAGGGAACAGCTGTGTCTGCTGCAAGGGGGCTGGCAGCTGATCTAGGTTACACCACCACGGTGTCCTACAATGCACTGATGAGCAATGAGCATCAGAAGTTTACTGATATTCCACTTCATTTTATACTGTTACCAAGCCCTCGGCAGCAGCCAACCACTTGTACAGGCAGAACAACCACGTTAAGTCAGTCTTACAAAGGCACAGGACAGAAACTCTTCCCTCAGCCCACAGGAACGGTTCCTCACTGAATTTAGGCTGCTGCTAGGCTGCAAAAACTGCAACATGCTCCTGGGCACAACCTTTGTGCAGCCCCTTCCACACAAGAGCAGTTCAGACAGAAGACTCTGTGAGCCCCACAACTTGGGGGTGTTTTGCTCCAAAGGTTTCTTTCCTTCTACTCCTTCTGCGTTGCCTGCTCTTTCAGTTGGTTGACAAGCTCTTCAGCATACACCTTAAAGAGAGGGACAGGGTCCTGAAACAGAGCAGAAGACAGAGCAGTTAAAGGAGTGAACATGAGCAGCAACACAGGGTGAAGCTGCCCCATCCCTGGAGGAGTGCAAGGCCAGGCTGGATGAGGATTTGAGCCCCTGATCCAGTGGGAGGTGTCCCTGCCCACGGCAAGGGGTGGAACTGGATGGACTTTAAGGTCCCTTCCAACCCAAACCACTCTAAAGATTAAATAAAAATTTATTTTATATTAAACAGCTACTGATCAAATAAATAATCACAAGCTATGAA
This sequence comes from Piaya cayana, assembly GCA_013389865.1. Classification (NCBI taxonomy): domain Eukaryota; kingdom Metazoa; phylum Chordata; class Aves; order Cuculiformes; family Coccyzidae; genus Piaya; species Piaya cayana. The sequence goes on along the minus strand of WAAB01012995.1, from coordinate 23,902 downwards.
TAAATTCATAGAAAAATCCATATACCAATCCAATTTATAAACCATATAAATAAATATGAAAATACATTTTAATAGATTGATCATAAAAATAAATAAACCCAGTCCCAGGATTTGGGCACCCAAATATAAGCAGGTTCCCACGGCTGCTCAGCAGTTTGCGAGTGGTGCTTCTGTCACTCAGGCTGCTCAGACCAGCTGGGCGTGCAGCTTGGTGCCAAGCACTGCCTCAGGAACTCACCTTTTTTTCCAGGAGGCGCTGTTTTTCTATCGCCTCTTCTAAACTCAAGCCAACCCATTCCGCCTCCTCTTCAGGGATCGCAAATTCCTGTGGGAACAGAGGGAGCAGGTGGTGCAGTCTATCCAGGTGACCAAGATGCAAATCCTCTCTATGCTCAACTAAAACATGCGATCCAGCAGGAACGTTATTACAGGCAGATCTTAAACACAAAGATGTCCCCTCATTTGTGTCAACTAAAACCCAATTCCCTTCCCTCCTCTACGATTAGTAAGAGTCCTGCTTTCTCTGATCAGTAGTTCTGGGTCTGTAACTCATCACAACCCCATGGAAGCAAAAGGTACAGAAGTGAACTGCACACCAACAGTCTGGGCTTCACACTGCAGCATCAGCACGAATTCTCATTGCAGCACCAGCTCCTATGAGTGCTTAGCGCAGACCTCAATGACAGCAAAAACATGCTTTGGTGTTCCTAGAGGACGGGTAAAGAAATTAACAGCCCACAGAGGGACAAGAAGAACCTGATGAACGATGTTTAGCTCTTCTCTGCCCATATCCTTAACCCTAATCGCAGGAGCATTAACATGGGGCTGTGCTGTGACAGGGTGATTAGGGCTTTATCAGCCTAGACAATCAGCAAACATCACTGCAGACACCAGGGCAGGAACAGCAGGTCAGGCACCCACCTGGTATTTATTATAGATCGCCTCTCGTCTGGCTGGATCATCGGGATGAAGTTTAGGATCCCGCCGTGCAAGTCGCAGCAGCATTGTTCGCTTCAAATCCATGCCCAGCTTTGAGCACATGTCAGCTTTTGGAGTCTGGAGAAAAAGAAAAAGCCTGATGTGAAAATGCACCAGGAGAACAGCTGCTGGAGAACATGCAGGACTATCGACATCCAGAGAACATCACCAGCTCACCCGTGTGGTGTAGAGGCTCTCAGGACACATTAGGAAAGATCCCTTAGGTAGGTTAGGCATTGGTGAAACCCCACCTTGAGCACCAGGTGCGGTTTTGGGCACCGCAGGCTAAAAAGGGATCTCAAGATCCTTTGAATCTTATACTGCAGAGTGTCCAGAGGAAGGCATGAAGTTGGTGAAGCGCTTAGAAGAAAAGCTGTGTGAGGAGCAGCTGAACTCACTTGGTCTGTTCAGCCTCAAGGAGACTGAGGAGAGACTTCATAGTAGTTTACTGATTCCTCACTAGGGGAGGAGTAGATGCTGAGCTCCTCTCTGTGGTCACCAATGACAGGAGCTGAGGGAATGGCAGGAAGGCATGCCAGGGAGGGTTGGGTTGAACATCAGGAGAAGATCCTTCAACCAGAGAGTGGTGGAGCACTGGAACAGCTTCCCAGGGAAGCAGTCATAGCACCGCGGCTTACAATATTCCAGAAGCACTTGGGCAAGGCCCTCAGACACACAGTGTGAGTGCTAGAGTTGTCCTCTGCAGGAACAGGAGTTGGATTCTCATGGGTCCCTTCCATGATTCTATATTCTGGAGTAAACTAGATCATGGTTCTCACCTTTAAGACTGAGCACCCCAATCAAAGGCATGTTAAAGGCTAGAACCTTAGGCCTGTACTGAGGGATGAGCAGCAGCAGATGCCTGTGAAGTGCCGAGTGAGGGCAGCGTGCTGAATCGTGGAATCCTTTGGTTGGAAAAGACTCGAGACTGTTGAGTCTAACCACCTCTGTTCACTACTAAACCATATCCCCGAGCACCTTGTCTGCCCCTCTTTTTAACACCTCCAGGGATGGAGTCTGCACCACTTCCTCACGGTTGCAGTATGCTGAGTCCTGCCAGCCCTGGGGCCTCACCTTGAGAATGTAGAAGTCAAAGCCGTAGGCCTCGTCGATGAGGTCCAGCGTCCGCATGGTGACAGTGATGGTCAGGGTGGCGTCGAGGATCTCGCTGTAGAACTGTCGCTCAAAGAGTTGCGGCTTCCATATCTTGGGGAGCCTGGTGGAGAGCTGGAAGGGGGCCGGGGACCATCAGGGTGCGAGGGCTCTGCTTGCCCACCCCAACGGGACAGGACTGCCGCCGGGGGTCCCGCGGAGTTTACGGCTGGGCCAGAACACTCACCTTGTCATTGCGCGCGTATCGGTAGCCGCGGATCCACCCCTCGCCGCCCCAGAGCCCCTCCTGCGAGGCGGGCGGGTAGTACACGGTCACCGGCACGTCCTGCACGCGTTCCCGCTCGCCGGTACGCGGGTTCCAGCGAGGGCCTACGGCCTTAGGCCGCCAGTGCACGGGGGTGGGTGGAGTCTCGTCTCGCAGCGACGCCAGGTAGTGCTCGGGCAGCCGCGAGCAGATGCCCTCCTGGAGCCGCAGCGCCGGCCACAGCCGCGGCGGGAATCGGTGCAGCGGCATTGCCCTCCGCCACTTCCGCTTCCTGCCGGAAGTGGGTACTGAGCCGCCGTTCATTGGCTGCTTGGAGGGGATGAGCCTCCTTTCATTGGCTGGTGCAGAGAGATGGGCGGGGAAAAACTGCCAGAGCCGCCTCTCATTGGCTGGGGAAGAGCGGAGGAGCGCAGGGGGAAGATCCGCCTCTCATTGGCTGGAGCGGAGGGGCGGGCAGAAGGGGGCAGTACCGTTCCTCATTGGTTGCCGCGGAGGGCGGGAGCAGGGACTGGAACCGCCTCTCATTTCCTGCCGAAGAGGTGCGGGGAGGAGGGGCTGGAGCCACCTCTCATTGGCTGGCGCTGAGCGGTGGGCGGGACAGACGGGCCGGAGCCGCCTCTGATTGGCTGCAGCGGAGATATGGGCGTGTCCATCAATCCACAGCCGCCTCTCATTGGCTGGCGCGGAAGGAGGGTGCAGGAGCAACGACGGCGGCCGGCAGGGGCCGCGCCCGTCCAACTTTGGTACCGTCATTGAATCTGATTTGGAAAAGACTTGTGAGATCATCGAGTCCCCCTACGCTCATCCAACAGCAAACCGTGTGCACAAGCACTTCTGTTGAACCCTTCCAGGGACATGGAAGCACCTGCCTTTTTCTGCTTGCACCCTCTGCCTCTCCCTCTGCAAGGCCTTTTAAGTGATGCAGGTGCCTTGTGCACCTTCTTTCCCACCTGCTCCATTAGTTCCCCAGCACCAGCCAACCCAGACACTGAGCAAGCAGGAGTCCTGGAGAAAGAGTCCATCATCACCGGTCAACAAGTAGCTACAAGAGCAGAGAAACTTATGGACCTCCCGGTGACAGCCCCGTGCATCACAGAATCACAGAACTGTGTGGACTGGAAAAGACCTTAAAGACCGACTCCAACACTACCCCTAACTGCACCACTAAACCATGTCCCTAAGCACAACATCCACACATCTGTTAAATCCTCCAGAGATGGGGACTCCACCACTGCCCTGGGCAGCCTCTGCCAGGGCTTAGGATTGCTTTCTATGAAGAAATTTTTCCTAGTATACAATCTAAACCTCCCCTGGNTCCGTGACTTTTCCTGGCACTGAGGTCAGACTGATGGGCCTGTAGTTTCCTAGGTCCTCCCTCTGACCCTTCTTGCAGATGGGCGCCTCCTCTTCTCCAGGCTAAACAGCCCCAGTTCCCTCAGCTGCTCCCACAACCCTTGTTCTCCAGCCCCTTCCCCAGCTCTGTTCCCTTCTCTGGATGCACTCTAGGCCCTCAAGGTCTTTCTCGGGGTGAGGGACCCAGATGTGAACCAGGATTCAAGGTGCCATCAGCACCAAGTGCAGGGAACGATCCCTGCCCTGCTCCTGCTGGCTACTCCATGGCTGATCCAAGCCAAGATGCTGGTGGCCTTCTTGTCCACTGTTCAGCCATGGTCAACCAGCACCCCAAGGTCCTTTTCTGCCAGTCAGCTTTCCAGCCGCTTTTCCCCAAGTCTGGAGCTGCACGGGGTTGTTGTGGCCCAAGTGCAGGACCCAGTCGCTGTCCTTGTTCAATCCCATCCCATTGGTCACAACTCAGATCCAGCCTGTCCAGGTCCCTCTGCAGAGCCTTCCTGCCCTCAAACAGATCAACGCTCCCACCCAGCTTAGTGTCATCCGCAAACTCACTCAATCCGTTCCTCCAGAACTGGAACTGCTATTCCTGCCCTCACCCCTGCTAGTATTTGCACCACAGATTTGCCCTCAAATACCATTACCTTTATTAAATTATAAAATTGTAAGCTTTAAAATTTACCATATAAAATAATGACAGGTATTAAGAGCAAAGGAAAAAAAAAAAAGAAACCCTAACACCTTTTTTTTTAACCCAGACACATGAATTCCCTCAGATCTGACCCAAAATAATTAGCCCCTCCCTGCCCCAGGCACCTGACATAACCTTGTGCCAAGACCAACAGTCGCAGGAGAGGGGGGCAAAAGCAGACTTTCAACGATCAAACACAAAATAAACAATCACATTAGCAGGATTTCTCACCCCAAAGGGCTGGAAGCTCCTGACAGAAAATTCACAAGGAGGAATTATTGCTTTCTCTGGGAATGGCAGCACCCGGGCGCAACCAGCAGCCTGGTACTGCTACGAAAAAGCGATGGTCCCTGCCGCAGCGCTGGGGCTGCATCGCCTCTGTGCAAACCCAAAATGGGGCAGGGGGAAAAGTGCCTAAAAGTGGTAAAAGTTGGAGGAAGCCCTGAGGCCCCCACGTGCCCACCTCCCGCTGCACTGTCCGGGATGGCAGCAGCAAAGGGAAACGCAGGGGATGTGGGGGACAGGGCTGGGAGTGCAGGCGAGCACCCATTGCTCACCCCACGCCCGCTTAAAAAGTCAGTTTGCAGAGGAAGGGGAGGGAGAGAGATAAAGTGCAGAGCTGAGCAGAAGGCTGAGCGCTCTTCAAAGCAAAGGGATAATCCTGTTTCCTATGCACTAGGAGACGAATCCTTCATTTGTCGCTCCTTCCTCCCCAAAGCCACCTGAGAAGGGACACCAGACCGACCACAGCTGGAATAAACCAGCAAGGAACAATGTAGTTGAGCCCTTATCTATAAAATAAGGATGAGCAAAGGCAACTTTCCTGCTTGCCAGGTTTCTGCCCTTGCTTTCTGATGCCTGCGTGCCCAATAATAAGGCTAAGGTGAGACCAAAGCCGTCCAGGGAGCCCACGGTGCTGCTCCTGGCTGGGTGGGACACGGCTGGTGCCTTCCAATCAGCCACCGCTCCAGAGCACATCCAGCCTCCAGGGCACAGCAGGCTGGAGGAGCCAGGAATGCCCTGCTCAGATGACATCCTGGACCACCTACACTGCCCAGGCAGAGCTTCGCACATGCCAATCCCACAGAAGGGAGGAAGACGGTGAATACCTGACCATGGGGAGAAAAAGGGGACAGCACAGCAGCTTGGCTCCTTCCAGATGAGCTAAGAGGCTAAAGTTAAACCTACACTAAACCCTGAGCTGCTGCAGGTTTCACAGCTCTAAGCAAGATGCTGCTGATGCCTCTTGCACATCCCCATATGGGATTTTTCACATTCCTGCCAAATCTGATCCTGAATCCAGGGCCCAAGACCCGGCCTCATTCTTGACCCCCAGAATCAGGACTAGGTAAGAGCAGCACCACCTGTTTCACAGGGAGAGAGGCTCCAAACCTCCATGGAAATGGTGGCCAAGGGCCCCCCACATGCTGGGATCAGCTCCCTCCCTCCCCATCAGCACCAAGGGCACACAGCAGCATTTCCCCTCCCGATCAGAACAAACTCGCTCTTCTCTTGGGTTCAAATGCTGACTGCAGGTTGGCGGGGGAAATCCCCATCCCACAGCTTGGACAGCGGGCACAGGGAAGAGCCAAAGCCATGGCTCCAGCTCACTACAGGCAAAGCCCAAGCCTCATGGATGCAGCAAGAGGGGAAGAAGGGTTGGCAATTTCCCCCAGGGCCACAGGGAGGTGAGGCACAGGCTATTCCTTGACCTAGAACCATGAAGAGCCTGCCCTATCCCAGCAAAAAAGCAGAGGTGGCCTCAAACTTCTCTGCACAGGACAAGCTCACCATTTTCATCTTTAAACCTGGTCGGTACTGCACTCTCTCGGCCAGTGAATGAGCATGTAATAGGATTGCCGACGTGCAAGAGAGGGGCAGCCCAGGCAAAGAGCAACCTCCACCTCTGTCACTGGCAGCTAAGCAGCTTCAAGTCACAGCATAGAGCTCCTCACGGTCGTTCTGGCAGATCTGATAGCGACAAGTGAGCTTCTGTGACCAAGCCCAGGGCTTCTTATGCTTGTCCCGAGGAGGAAGCAAGAAAGCAACGCTGGAAGCCACCAGCACGTGCCAGATGCTGTGAGTGTAGTAATAGTTCTCATTGGTTTCCATGAATGCATATACTGAGATAGCGATGAAAGCCAAAGTGATCCCTGGGAGGAGGTAGAAAACCCAGCGCTTCCACGAAGAGGGGTAGCAGTGCCTGCGTTTCACTCCGTGGTGAACCTGGAGGTGTGAGAGCAAAGGAGGGTTAGAGTAGAAGTACAGGCAGGGGGTAACAGGCAGCACTGCCCGATCCAGGAACATCTGCCAACCTCATAGCAAGAAGGGGTGCCTGCTGCCCCTGAGAAATTCAGCCTCCCTCGTTCCTGGGCCCATCTCTTGTGTGCAAAAGCCCCTCTCTAGCTGTGGCATCCAAGCCCAGCACAGATACTACAGCTCTTGCCCTGCCATGGGCAACAGCCAACTCTTCTGCGACAACACTCCAGCCACAGGCATGTGTTCAACTGGAGCTGCGGCAGCTAGAATGTGCTGAGCCCTGTAGCCAGGTAATTTCTCAGCAAATGGAGGGATGGAATGCAAATCCTTTGCTACGGTGTCCCTCCAACTGGGTGTTTCAAGGAGATCAAGCCATGCCTGTGGATGGGCTGGAGTCTGGGGTCTGCTTTATCACCATCATTCTCTGGAAGGAAGCCAAGGGCAGCAGGTTCTACCTGGCTGCCTGTACTTACCCACGCTGCAATCATGATGACGAGGGCAAAGAGGCAGGGGCCCATCATGTTCCACACCCCTCTGCGGTCCAGCTGCAGGGACATGGCAATTAACAGGGTTCCCAAGACAAAAAGAACCTGGGAATGAGACACCACCACTCTAGTCAGCAACTCATCTGCTGCCAGAGCACCACCAGCCATTCCAGAGGCAGGGAGGACCTCACCTCCTGGCTGCCCAGCCCTGCACACAGGACTCGGTAGCAACACCTTCAGGAGAAACCAGAGGACCACAAACCTTTCCCACAAATCTCAGTGCCTCCAGGCCCAGTCCCTAAAAGCATACAAGTTCATGATCCAAACCCTGGGACAACACGAGCCCCTGGTTTACAAATCAGGGTGGCACTGAGTGACAAACAGGCTGGGCTGCGTTATTAAAATCCAGCCATGAGAAGGCTGAACATGGCCACTCGTGGCTTGGCTGGCTCAGATCTGGCTCTGCCGTGTAGGGTTACCAGACACTCACGTATTTCAGGATCTTCTTGACCCGGGACATGCACAGGATCGTCACCCAGATGGACACCACAGACCCCAGAAAGTCACAGTACTGTAGTGTGTCATAGTCCATGATGCACATCACCGCGATGCCTGGCTGGTCACATGCGTGGTAGAACTAGAGCCGGGGAACAAAAGCAAATGCTAGTATGGATCCAGCAGCAGCACACGGCTGTCTGGGAAGAAGGGGCAGGAGAGGGCTCAGCCTGTGGTAGCCACAATCCCTCCTGGCAGTGCCTCCAGGAAGTTCCACCAAACCACCCTGGCATTACGGAAAACACATCAGAGCAGCCAACAACCTGCATCCTCCCAGCAGCAGTTGAGAGTTCCTAGGATGGCTTCCATGCTCTCGGCTCCTTGGGGTCCCACCACCAAATACACACACCCACAGGGTGAGTGTAAGAGCCCACTGAAAATAACCCTCCATCCAAGCATGATGTGTCCATGGAGCTGCTTATCCAATGATCCTACAAGCTCCTTGTGGAGCTCCAGGACGGACTGCTACACCAAGGAATTCAGTCTGATGCAGTGTTCCCGGCAGGGGACGAGACAAAAGGCAATGCCTACCGTGGAGAAGAACATGGTGTAGGTATAGACGGAGGCCTCCACCAAGTAGTAGCGATAAACAGCAACTGCTATGGCTGGCAGGAACATGAGGTTGCTCAGGGTGAGCAGGAGGGTGGCCAGGTTCTGTGCGCCAACAGACTGAGCCTTGGTGTCGTCTGTGCAGCTCCACCCGCCCCAACCTGCGGAGCAGAGAGGCTTGGTGGATCTCGCATCCCCTGCCTTGGCCTCACATAGCACCCAGCAGGAGCCTGCAACTCCTCAGAAGCAATCACACTCCAGGAACATCTCCTAGTCTCCTCTCCCTTGCTTCTCCAGCCACTTGCACTCCTGTTTTCAGGATGGTCTCATCTCTCATCACATGTTCTGCTATGTAAAGTCTTGGGGAACCCCAGCAGAGCCCCATGTCTGCTCTAAGGACATTACCCAGGTTGCTCCCACCGAGCAGGCTGAGCAGAGAAGTTGTGGCTGCCCCGTCCCTGGAGGTGTTCAAGACTTTGAGCAACCTGATTTGGTAGGAGGTGTCCCTGCCCACGGCAGGAGATTGAAACTAGATGGGCTTTAGGGTCCCTTCCAAACCAAACCATTCCATAATTCTATGCTTGTACATACAGTATGGGTCTGTCCAGGCTAGCACTTTTTCATCCCTACAGTAACTCAGCACACGTTACTCACAGGAGATATGTTAAGCATTTGGGACTCAGATGCTTCAGATGATGGTGTAAGCTGGGTACAAGATCCCAGGAATCAGGGTGAAGAATGATCGACAACCCTGAGGAAGCCATCAGGCTCCTGTCCTGCCCTCCTGTAACAGCAGCGCAGTCTGCAAAGCCAGCTCAGGTTGCACTGGGCCTTGCTCAGCTGAGTTTTGAAGATCTCTAAGGATGGTGACCTGGATAATGTGTAAAGCTGAACAACTCTGATGGGAGGAAATTTGCTTTCTTCAATTTAGCTGGAAGTTTCCTTGCTGCAGCCTGTGGCCTCTTGCCCTTTCCCTGTGCTCCCCTAGAAGAGCCTGGCTTCAGGATCCCTGTAACCCCTGTGGGCAGCAGAAGGTGTGATTCAATCCCCCTCCAACTCCTCTTCTCCAGAGTGACCCAACTCGCTGCCTCAGCCCAGGGTGACATCCAGGCCTGGGCAGGTAAGAGCGAGACCATCCTGGAGAAGAGCACAATGCTCTAGGCTTGACACAGGGGTCAATTCTCAGCCAAGGACTGAGCTGACAGGGTCTTCTACAAACACAAACCTGCCTTTTATCTCTTATTTTTTTAAAAAAATTAATTATTTTAATTCAAAATTAGGGCACCCATGCCCTTCTTTTGGGAAAAGGAGGTCAGTCACAGGGCAGCCTGTGTATGTGCAGGCAGGCCACGGTCAACAAGCAGAGCTATAAGTAGCATCCATCCCATTTCAGTGTCACCAGAAACCAAGCCAGCAGCTCTGCCCCTTCTGCTGGCTCCTCGCCAGGCAGAGCCCAGGGAGACTGCTCTCTCCAGTTTATTTCTAGGTCACGAATATGCAGATGGGGCATTTTGCTCCAAGAGTTTCAGCAGAAAGCTGTCCTCAGCCTGATTCCCCAGTTCCCTTGGGGTGCTCTGTGCTTCCCAGAACCCGGCACCCCTCAGGGAAATTAGGATGCTGTTCTCCATCTCACTCCCTGCCGTGCATCAGCACTGCAGCGGGGACGTCCTGGCGCAGGCCCAAGGCAACAGTGAACCACAGTTTGCCTTGTCCTTCTGCTGAGAACAGGTACACAGGCCCACCCAAGCACAGCAGAGCTATCATCTTCCCTTCACTGCTGACTCCTGCCCAGCCTTCTCATCCCATTAAGATAATTAGCAGCTGACACAGATGTTCCTCCTCCAGGGGCACCTCGGAGCCTGGCTCCTGGCAGGAGATACAGCAATATGGCAAAGCACAGACAGGGACCGCAGCCTGGCCTCCTTGCATCCCTTATCAGCATCCTCTGTGACAAACTGCCCTGGAAGACACAGGCTCCAACGCATTTCCAGGCAGCCCTGCTGGCTCCCTGATCTTTGAAGATGCTCAGAAGCAACTCTCCAAGCTCTGAGAGTCCCCAGGAAGCTAGACAACCACTGAGTGGAAAGCTGTCCTCAGCTCGATTCCCCATCTCCCCTGGTGTGTTCGGTGTTTCCCAGAATGCAGCACCTCCCAGTGAAGCCAGGATGCTCCCAAAGAGGCCACTGCAGATGCAGAAGGTTCCCCGGGCAGGTGCTGTGAGCTCAGGCTGTTCCTACCAGCTGCAGCAGACCCCAGCTTCCCCTACCCAAAAAACGTGGCCTCTCCCTAGGAAAGATGGTAAAGCTTCCCAGGAAAAGGCACTCACCAGCCTTGCAGCTGCAGCCAGCATAGAGGTAGCCGTGTCTTCTCAGGAGGCTGCACTGTCCGTATGACCCACAGTCATTGAAGCAGGGGGTGAGGTATGCGAAGACAGTCACTTTGGCTTCTGTGGCATTACATTCACTGCAGTAGAGGAGGTTGCATTGGTACCTTGCCCCTCAGACCACCCTGGTGCCCAGGGATCACTGCTCCAGAGGGTCAGGACACACTCATGCATGCAAGCTCTCTGCTATTTCAGGATCTGCTCCATCCCTCCCAAGAGCGAGTAGCTGAGTCAGCTCCCAGTCCACTCGGATGCGCAGGTGGGGCTCAGCTCTCCCCAGGCCTCCACAGCAGAGCCCAGTACCCACAGCCAGCACTGTTCCACACTTCAACCATGAGCACTCGGCCCCTTATGCAGAGAGGCAAACCACAAGACAACGGGTACAACTCCCTGCCCTTCAGAAATCCCTTGAAGCAGTAACAGCAACATTTAATTTACCCATCTATCACCTCAAAATCCACCTGGGGAAGGGAAAGCTCATCCAGACAGGCTGTGCCACCCGCAGTCTGTGCAAAACACACCAGCTCAGCACCAGACAAGCTTTTTTGGTGCCTACAGGAGAGTAAGTCAGCACCACCACCCTCCTCCCTCTGCAGTCACAGCTTCACCCATACCAGGTGAGCCAAGCCCACCACACGGCAGCGAGACAAGACTCAGGGCTTCGGTTTTGCTCCCGCTAGCCAAGGGCAACGGGACACAGAGGCAGAGCGCTGGGAACCAGCCCCAAGGCGGGATGACGCACCAGACTCACCCCTGGCCCTTCAGGCAGATGAGCTGCAGGGAGACAAACCAGTCATCTGTCTGCGGGTACAGGACAATCAGCATCGCTTCCATAGAGGACGGGCTCACACTCAGAGGGTAGCCCTGGAAAAAAGCTTAAAGAAAAGAGTGGGCTTTGATGGGTCAGAACTAGAGGACAAGGGCCCGTGACAAGCCCAGGCTAAGAGTAGCTGCACAGGAATCAGATGTTCCTGTGGCTCCTTGCTCCTGTCCTCAGTAGGCATCAGGGAGGATGGAGAGGACCCTTGCTCCCAAGGCTCTTGTTTTTATTTTCATCTCAGCTCTTGGTACCTGCTTGGACAGCATAAGGCACCTGGAAGAGCCTGCTCGTTTGGCCAGTCCTCCACTAGCCTTGACCATCTCCAAACCTCCTGCCAACGAGGCTGGAAGAGTCCCAGCTGGTAACCAGACCTTTTGGTGGAGGTTAACTCCTGGTGCCAGACTAGCATCAGCACCCCTGCACCCTGGGCACATGCCAGCACAGACCTCAGGAGGGTTTGTGCCAAAATCAGCTTCCCCGGGATACCCCACAAAGTCCTGAGCCAGGTAACAGCTCAGAAGGTCTAAACCCAAAGCCTTGAGATGGTGTAGATGAGGTGGCAGTGGCTGCCAGCGCCTCTCATACCTGTGCTGCAGTTGTGTGTGGCATTGAGGGACAGCACCGGCGAAGCAGCACTCACACATGCTACCACGGAGGCATTGGCCAGGCCCACGGACGTCTGTGCAAAGAGAAGAGTGTCCCACATCAGAGTGCTCCGATACCACCCCACTGCACAACCCATCTCCCATGGCGCAGAGGAGCAGCAGGTGACAATAAATGCTGCAGACCAAGGTCACCCATCAATTCACCAGTTCTTTCTGGGCAAACTGATGTTCACCTGGCCACGAGCCAGCATGTGCCCTGGGAAGCATCCAGCACAGCATCACCAGCCGGGCGAGGGAGGGGATTGTCCTGCTCTGCTCCACACTGGGGCGCCCCCAGCTTCAGCACTGGGGGTAGTTTTGGGCACCACAGGATAAAAGGGATCTAAAGCTACTGGACAGCATACAGAGGAGGCCACAAAGTTTGTGAAGGGTCTAGAGGGGAAGCTGTGTGAGGAGTGGCTGAAGTCACTTGGTCTGTTCTGTCTGGAGAAGAAGAGACTGAAGGGAGACCTCATCGCAGCCTGCAGCTTCCTCATGAGGAGGAGAAGGAGCAGGTGCTGACCTCTTCTCTCTGGTGACCAAGGACAGGACCAAGGGAATGGTAGGAATATGTGCCAGGAAAGGGTTAGGTGGGACATTTGGAGAGCTTGGGGAGGTTGGTGGAACACTAGAACAGCTCCCCAGGGAAGCAGTGACAGTAGCAAGCCTGACAGTATTCCAGAAGCAGTGGGACAAGCCCTCAGACACATGGTGTGAGTATTGGGGTTGCCCTCTGCAGGGACTGGAGTTGGATTTGATGAGACCTGTGGGTCCCTTCCAACTCAGGACACTCTATGGTTCACCACGCTGGCTGAAAGGCAGAACCTCCAGGAGGACTGCACAGGGGACCTACCCCAAAGCTGGGACACTCGCACAAGCCCACGGCTTCAGTGCAAGCATAGGGTGCCAGAAGTCAGAGGCAGAAGGACATCAGGGCTGAGTCCCTGGGAAGGCACCAAGTGTCATAGTCGGCATTTCAGGGGGACAATTTTGGGGTGTCATGAAAGAGTCTGGGAATCAGCAATCCAGGCAAGAACATCTCTGGGTCTCTCTGCTTAGTCTCCTCTCTTGGTGGCAAGGTGCCATGCTCCTGTGGAGAAGATGGCACTGCAGCTGCTTTCCATTTAGTCTCTCCTGCGTCACTGCCACTGCATGCCAGCAGGCTGTGGCATTTGAGCTGGAGCTGACAGGTGGGACACACTGGAAGCAGCTAGAACAGGCTAAGAGTGTCTTGTGACAATAAAAAAGAAAGGAAAATAATCCCAGTTCTACCTATAACCCCTGGTGTTTGCCGACAAACCAGCCCAGGAGCAGACACAAAGCTCCGTAGTGGGAGCATGATCCCACCACTCAGCCTCCGCACCTTGTTAAGCAGGAGACTGACCACGAGGGAACCCCCGCTGTCCATGCCTGTGTTCAAATTGAGAAGGAGGATGGTTGGGGAAATGGAGTGCACGGGCACACTGGGACCATTCAAGAGCCTGTAGCGTACAGACACCACGTCCAGGTCCTCACGAACGATGGGCTGGTTCTGCAGGCAGAAGCTCCTCTGGTTGGATGAATTGCGTGAAGTCTCTCCTGTAGACAGACTGGGGCTCCCGACTGCTCCCGTGCTACCTGGTCTGGGACCAGTTTGGCTCTGGTTTAGGCTGCTTAAGTTAAGGAATGAACTGGTACTGCCTGGTTTACAAGCTGTAAAGCAAAAAAAAAAAAAAAGGAGAAGAATCAGCACAGTTAGGACTAGCACCTTGTCCAGCTCCAGATCTTCAAGGGATAGCAGAAAGTGGGGGTGTTTCAGTTCATCCATGAGCTCCAGTGTTGGCTACAGCCCCTGAAAGGCATCATCTCTGCAGGGGGAACTCTAGCATCAGTAACTATACGCTGGAACCCTGATGAAAGCCAGACAGTGGTACTGTGGGTAGAAGCACCATGAAGCTGCAGGGAAAGGGGAACAGAAGAAGGGGCAACACACACCATATAACAGGACATCAGTGTACCCAGAAGACGACTTAAGGAAATGTACTTAGTTGGTGATATTCCAAGACTCCCAAGAGTCAAACAGGGATCATGGTTGCATAATAGGAGGATGTAAAGATCCCTATCACAGCTACAAGGACCTAGTGACCTCCTGAGTCACAAGGTGTCTCCTCAAATGGTGACATTCCCTCACTACAACCCATCACATTGCACTAAGGAAACCTCTGTGAGATGGTTTCCTGTCTGTAGCCTGCTTTATGGCTAACCTATAGTCAACATATCATTACAGGCTCGTGCATCTACCCCAAACCCTTCTCCCCACCAGATTTTAAGCCAGCCACTGCTTCCCAAACACTCTTTGGAAAACATCATTTCTTCAGAGACCCTGAGCTTTTCAGGCACTTCCAGAACAGGCAGCTCCAGGGAGCATCCATCTTGGGGGAACGCCAGAGCCTTAACTTTTGACCCCACAGCAACAACTAGGTCACAGCCCCAAGGCTATGCCCAGGCATTCAGCATGCTGGGGACACAAGCCACCACAGCCACCCAAATGCCCAAGAGAAACACAGAAGACACAATGTTCTTTTTGGCCCTTCCCATAGGGTTAAGGAAAGCAGAAGCTCACCTGTGAACGAAGCCAGCATCTCCACTGACACACTGGCATCGGCAGCACCCAGACTCTCCACCATAATCTGCAACCACTTCTCCCAGGGGGGTGAATCCACGGCCAGGCTGCAATTTACACTCCCTGTGCACGTGATGATCCTCTGGAAGGACTGGGGCAATGTGATGGAGCCCAGCACTACCCGCACAGCACACGCTTTCTGCTTGTTTGTCACACAGCTTTGCAGCTCAAACCGCATCCTGGATGCATGCTTGGGAACGAAGACCCTGCAGAAGGAGGGACCAGCAGCTTACAGAGCTCGCACTCTCAACACACACCAGCCATGACCCACCACAGGCAAGAACTAGATTGCTCTGGATGGTGGTGCGGAAACCCTTTCAAAGAACCAAAATTCCCATAGCTGAACCCCTAAGACCACCTGGGAAGAGTAAGAAAGGGGCGCTTGCATGCTTCCCATGCAAACCCTGCCACTGCTGCAGGGAGCCCAGGAAACAGGCTCAGAGTCCCCCAAGCTCCAGAGCACAGTCCATCCCCCATGGGAACAGCAGCAGCTTCTCCTAAAGAGCATCTGTGGGAAATCCCACTCCCCCATGGCCCCTAGTCCTTCCAGCTGTCTCTCTCACTCACTTGACGTGCAGTGGCTTAGCAGGCGAGACGATGGTTTGTGTCATGGGAGCATCAGGCTCCAGAACAGGCATATCCGTGAGTCTGAGCACAAACATATCTGCCTGGAACATATAGGGGCATGGGGTGGAGAAACCCTGCGGGAGGAGAGAGCAGACGAGTCAGCAAGACACACTGGGCAGAGTTGGATGGCCAGGACCCTCACCAGTACCCTCACCTTCACTTCAATCCTGCCAGCTGCCTCTGGGAGGTGGGCAGCGATGAACCAGTCTCCAGCAGCAGGGGTGGAGACATTCACAAAGGTGGTGTTCTGCACAGCACTGCTCAGGGTGATGCTGATGTTATACGAAGGACGGATGGTTGCATTTGCAGGAAAACGAGTGCCCAGTGGATTAATTACAGGAGGGGCTCCGTAGCGAAAGTGCCTGAAAAAGAAACCAGAATGCAACTAAACTGAGGAATATAAGGACATTGACAAGATAAAGTGGAGTACAAACTTGTCGTGGACTCATCCGGGTTGGCCTGGGATCAGACAGGGAGGAAGCTGGAAACCCCCCCCCAGTTTCAAGTGGATCACAAGAGCCATCATTCTCATCTGGTGAGGACTGGCTGCTATTAGCTTATCCGGGATTTATTTACAGACTGATTTAACTTGGCTGCTTATTAAGATAAGGATTTACACGGTTCTATCAAGCCTGAAAGCAAATTTCCACACTTACTAAGGTTAAGCCCCAGCTGCAAGATTACTCCTTTTTTCATAACCATCAGCAAATACCCCAAGTAGGTTAAAACATCAACGAAAGCCTTCATTCTTGTTCTCTAGTCGAGATCTGCACCTTCCCTCTTGCGTCTTTCAAGGAGGGCAGGCAGACAGACTAAAAAGATGCTTACCAAGGGAGGTCTGTAGACTGACTTCAGTACAGCAGCACTTCTGCTTTCCAGATAAGCAGCCCAACATTCAAAGTACCAGAGAAGCAGGCAGCTAAGTAATACCCAAGACATTTCTTTGGGCAGCCGATTTGGCATTTAATTTGCTTGCTCTTGGACTGCACTGCAACTAAACAACGGACGCAACAGGTCTGGCAAGCAAATGTAACAGGTGATGTGTTATTAACTTGTTTGAGCTTAGCTGGGCTGGTCTTCACTTCTTTAGGGTATTGTTCAGCTGCTGCCTTGTCCCTCACATCCCTAAACTACTGGAAACATTTCTGGGAAGCAGGAATTAGGAATATCATCTGTGCCAGACTGCTCTGGAGCAATCAAGTGCACTGGACTGTGCCCAGGATAGATCAGGGAAGCACAAGTCAAGCATCAGACTTCAGTCACTGCCGAGACCTGTGTGGAACAGGTACCAGAGCCACATGTCTCTAAGGGCACAGCTTGCCCAGGAAACCTGGGACCCTCCCAAGATACAGTTCAAAGTCTTGCAAATTTTTGACCTCATATACTCCAACAACTCGAGTATTGCTTGAAGCAGCATTTCTTTCACTGGCATTGAGTTTGCAGTCTTCTCATACTCTTGTGTCTGCAGGACTCAGTATTCCCCTCCTATCTCTGCTCTATACACATCTGCATCCCTCACAAAGCATATCCAGTCTTTTTCGTTTCTCTGCACTAGGAAATTTGCCTCCAACTGGTTTGGGTCCTCTCAAGCTCTTTGTAGTCCTGCCACATCCCTTGGTATCATGTGCAGGATCCTGCCAGGCACAGAAAGGTCCAGGAACACCTTTGCTTATGAGCACCAGCACCAGCTGCACTGTGAAGCTATCTTCAATGCTCTTAAGACATCTACACCTACACTTAAGGTGTCTATACCTATACCACTGTGCCTGACAGACAACCTCAAATCCCCCAGTAACGTGAACATGACATGCTCCTACAGAGTTAAACAGATTTAGTGCTTGTACATCAAGAAACTACGGCTGCTGGAACAGATGCCCAGCCTCCTAAAAACAACCATGAGCAACAAGGACAAGAGGAGGACAGGAAGCCCACATGGGCAAGCAGTGGCCCAGGGACATACGTACACTGTGATCTCCATGCTGGTGCACTCAGGTCCTTTCCCCCGCGACGCCTGTAGGAGCCAGCGAAGCTGCACAGTGTCTTCTGGCACATGGAAGTGGAAGAGCTTGGCATTGCCATACCAGCTGTAGAAGGACAGCTTCTGTGCGCTTTGAGAGAAGTACTCAGAGACGTACAGGGAGTCTGGAAGGCAGAGAGCACAGCAGTTGCTGGGGTGGCTCCTAGGGGCTGGCTGCAGGGCTACAACCACCCACAGGAGCTCTAAGGTTGCTGGAGTGAAGCACTTAATGCCCCTGATTCTCATCCCAGTCCCACAAGATACATGGTGATTCAAGGTTTAGTATTTGATAGGAATGGTTGGACTCGATGATACGATGGGTCTTTTCCAACCTGGTGATTCTATGTTGCTTCTCCAGCCAGAAGCGCCCACATCTCTGCTACAAAACCATCACTCGGAGCCAGAGAGCACTAAAAGATGACTTAACTATGCTCTGCAAGACGTGCTCTGAAGATGACAGATCACCAGAGATGCTGAGAGGAAGGAGGAACAGATCAGGAGGAAAAGTTGACAGCACAAGAAAAGGTAATGGAGTGGGCAGCAGCAAACCCTGGAGCAAATGGTGCAGAGCAGGCGAGTGCAGGTAGTTGGAGGGGTGCTCTGGGCTCCAGCAGCAGTTCACGGTGCCAAAAGGCAAGAGCTGTACCCTTGTCTATCTCTGCTGAGCACACGGGCTGATATTATCAGTCAGGATACATGTACTGTGCAACACGTCGCCTTCCTATGACAACAGATGTGATGAAAATCCACATGCTGCAAACCTCTCTGCTTTCAGACATACCTTTTACAGCCTAAAGATTTTCCCTACCTGGAAAAAGGGCTGCTAGGGCAGTGAAAGCAGCCCTAAGGTAGGATGAAAAGTCATCCAAGAGGATGACGGCTATTTCACAGAATCACCGGGTTGGAAGAGACCCATCAGATCATTGAGTCAAACCATTCCCACCAAACCCTAAACCGTGTCCCTCAGGACCCCGTCCACCCGCACCTTAAACACCCCCAGGGAAGGCGAATCAACCACCTCCCTGGGCAGCATATTCCAATGCCTAATGACCCTTTCCGTAAAAAACTTCCTCCTAATCTCTAGCCTAAATTCCCCCTGGTGGAGGTTGTGTCCAAGTGCTGTTGGGACTAGCAAGACCTTTCATTCAACCCTTTGCCCCGTTATGCCTACGATGACACTCAGTCTGCTGAGATTTTCACCTGTCCGCAAGAAACCAGACTGCAGCTTGGGGATGGAAAAGAAACCTTGCATCAGGACAGAGAAGGGGACAAAACTGCATGGAGACAGCAGAGCCAAGGCCATGCTGCCCACCCAAACACGAGGTTTGAAACACTCAGCAAGGGGGTACACAAAGATGTCTTCAAGCCTCTGCTGAGTCCTCCCAGATGCTCCTTTTTCACTCTGGAATTCCCTGGAGCGGGGAGAAACCATGGCACTGTTCAGACTCCTCATTTCTATCAAAGAACAAAGCAGCAAGCAGGGTTTAACTTGCCTGCTTCCAATGCTGCACAAGGGCAAGCTGGAAACACAGAGGACCCTGCTGAGTTTAAGAACGATGCCAAAGAAAGAGAACAGTCCTCAGGCGGGACCAGAGCCGTGGCATGTACTTCATGCCAAGAACCATCTAATCCTAGCAGGAACTACGATTCATGCCCCAAAGCAGGATGCAGGTCGGCCTGCACCCACGGCGCTGCAAAGAGACAGGAACAGTAATCGTGGGTTTAATTCCCTGGCAAATTACCAAGCCAAAGCCTCCGGGCACCCTGCAAATCCAACAGTGAAAGGAGGAAACAGGAAAGCAAGAAATACCAGCCACACAAGCTAAACAGAGAATGTGACAGTGGAGGAAGAGTGCAGCCACCTCACCTCGCCAGAGGCTGCCCCAGCCGCAGGCTTACGGGGTCTAGCCAAGGAAGCAGCGCTTGCAACACCTCCAAATACATGGGGCCAGGCAAGGTCAGTGGGAAGGGTGAGCCCTGGGCAGGACAGCAAGAAGTCCACAGCACGTAGGCAGAGCTGCCCAGCTGTGGTCAACGCACCCGGGTTACGCTGCTCTCGCTGCCAGCAAGAAGCAGAGACCACAAAAGGGGCTTTTCAAGCAAATGCTCCCTGACTGAAATGCCAGCAGAGTGCGTGGGGTGTTATAGTCAAGAGTTGGCTGTGATCCCCTTCAAGCCTGGTTGTATTTGATGCACAGGAATCATAGAATCATCAGGTTGGAAGAGACCCACCTGATCATCAAGTCCAACCATTCCTACCAATCTCTAAACCATGTCCCTCAGCACCTCGTCCACCCATCCCTTAAACACCTCCCGGGAAGGTGAATCAACCACCTTGCTGGGCAGCCTGTTCAAGTGCCTAATGACCCTTTCTGTGAAGAATTTTTTCCTTATGTAGAGCCTGAACCTCCCTGGTGGAGCTTGAGGCCATTCCCTCTTGTCCTGTCCCCTGCCTTGGGAGAAAAGCCCAGCTCCCTCCTCTCCACAACCTCCCTTCAGGTAGTTGTAGAGAGCAATGAGGTCTCCTCTCAGCCTCCTCTTCTCC
>WAAB01012990.1:5117-36795 GCA_013389865.1 Piaya cayana | reverse complement strand
CCATCCAACCAGTTTTCCACCCAGGAGAGTGTGTGCCTGTCCAGCCCAGAGGCTGACAGTTTCCTTAGCAGAATGCTGTGAGAAACAGTGTCAAAGGCTTTACTGAAGTCCAGGAAGACCACATCCACAGCCTTTCTCTCATTCAGCAGCCGAGTCACATTATCATAGAAGGCAATCAGGTTAGTTTGTCAAGACCTGCCTTTCATGAACCCATGTTGGCTGGGCCTGATCACCCGGTTCTCATGCATGTGAAAGCACTTTCTACAGGAAAGTCATAAGCTGCATTGTAGTATGTCTCTTTCATTGGATGGTCAGATTTGCATGTTCAACCATTTACGAGAAACTGAAGAAGTCCTACATCATGAACATTTTTGTTCTTATCTTTATGTTAATATAAATCTTCTCTGCAGTCAGCATCATGTTTACAGGTCTGATGACAGATGGCACTTCCTGAACAATCTGGGAAGCTAAAAGTTGAGTGGCTTGCATCTTTATAATTCAAAGGATTTCCTGCACATTGTGAGCAAAGCAGGAAGTAAGCTGTTGCCTTAAGTGTTTTATTCTTATGGCTTGAGGTTTTTGTTTTGAATAGCAGTAGGTAGTTGCTTACACTAGACAGTGTAAGGTCTGGACCTACAAGTGCTCGGATCTGGACCTACAATTTTTAGGGAACTGTCATGACATCATTCTTCCATTTCATAAGACAGTGACCAAAGTACATAAAAATAATAGAAATATCCATGTCCAGTAAGTGAAAAGACAAGACTGGCTCCAACTGTTCAGATCAAAGGTCCATCCAAACTTCCCCACTTGTGCAATTTCAGGTCTTGAAAATGAGCTTCTGTTATCATCCTGAGATAACGCTGTAGATTATCGTGTCACTGGATGCATCCTACATTACTTCAAACCATTTATTCTTGAGCTATTCATTAAGGAGTTCCACAGATTAACTCTATGTTGAGCAGAAAATTTTATTCCCTTTCCATCACCTTAAACTCATTCTTTGTAGCAACTTGGAAGTCTCTTAGCTCTTCCTTTATTAATAAGAACAAACTAACTTCTTCCCATCCTCTTTCATCATCCATCATCTCATACACCAGCACCAGGTCACTTCTTCCAACAGGAAAATTAACACCAAAGGTCTATACAGAAATACTGTTTCTTATCATAGTAATGTCACATCACACAAGCAGATGGGACTAGAATGTTCAAATTACTCCCCAGAAAAAGTTGTAATGAATTTTAGAAGCAGTAGGCAAAACTGTGTGAAAGTGGCCTAGGGCTTCGATGAAGGTCTGTTTTGTGAATGGAGTGAGAGTGATGCACTTCACTCACAAGAGAGAAGTAACAATGTGTTTATTGACATAAACATAAATTTAACAAAGTTTGATAGTAAATGTGACAGTGGTTTAACGAGATTCAATGGCAAGGTGTGCTTTACTATTTACTACATAGAGATCAGGATCAGACGAAACTGCCCTGGAGACCAGGCTGTTGAGTCATGAAGTTCAGAAAGGACTCCTTGCTTTCTGAACTCCTCGTCAGAGAGGAGTCTAGGTATGGCTAGATCCAGTCCTCGTCCCAGACTTTGTCAATGGTTTATGGCTAACTCGTCTAAGATTGCAAAGTTTCAGTGCATTTATTCCCAATACTTTTACCAAGTACCTAAAATGACAAGGATTCTCTTAGCTTTGAGGAGCAACCTTGAGAAGTGTCCAACTAAAGGGGAGATGACAGATGTCCTCAACCTAGACACCTCAAAATTGAGACCGTGTTTCTAAATCATGGTCTTATCTCAATCAGTATTATGTTATAAAGGAATACTTATGTAACATGATAGGGTTACAAAAAAAAAACCCTTAAATTCTTTGTCTATGGAGGTAAATTCCACAGAATATACTAACTGCTCTTGGAAGAACTAATCCTGACAAAAAGTTATTACATCTGTATAAGTCTGGTACTGACTATTTGTTCAAGCATTTAGTGATATTTAGTATGGTACTGATTCTTAATCATATTATCAAATAAACAACAGAGCAATTTTATTTTTTTCTGGAAAGAATAATACAATTAATCTCTTGCCCAGCTTGAGTCATTGATAGGAATAGTTGGACTCGATGATCCAGTGGGTCTTTTCCAACCTTGTGATTCTGTGTGATTCTGAGTTCAGACTCTGAATTTATTCAGTCTTTCTTCTACCTTTCATCAGTGAGACTTTCTGAACGCATAAAGTTGTACTTCTCTGCAGGAATACAAACGGCCTGTGACCATAAAAATTGAATTCAGAATTTTTCTCTGCATCACATTTTGTCAGTGGTTGAAAGCAAGAAATTTACACAGAAGACGCAGTGGCTAACCTGGAAAATGATCTATTTTAATTTCTAAATCCAAGTCCTTATGGCAATAATTACTAGTATTTCTTTCTAATTGCTATGTGAGAATTTCTTTCCAATTTTTGTGTGTTATTCCTCCTTTTATTACATTTATGCACCCCTCTGAACAGATCACTGCTTGTAGTAGTGTCACAATGAGACTGGCTTCTAGCAGACATAACTGAAGTCTTTCTTTTTTTCAGATTTGATAAGCCTTTCCCATTCAGGTAGCACTTCAGAGGGTTTCTTAAGTATCTTAAGCTGAAGTTTCTGTTTGAAAAGACTTATACTGGTAAATCCTGTCTCAGAGGCCATACTGCCCCATATATTCAACAAGCACACGTACAATAGTGAAAAAGAAGTTATACATATCACATAAGCTGAAAAATTGACATCTAGGATACAGATAATGAATTGTATCATGTTGGAAAATGATAGAAAAAAAGGAAAATATGTAACTACACACAATTATTCTAATGTTTTGCACTGCTGTTGGAAAATCTGTGGAAATTATCTTCAGCATCATGATTTTGCAACTGAATTACCTTATATTTGGGAGAAGGTGGACACAGAACGATACTGAATTTCACTTGTGGCCCATCACTAGTTAGATTATCTGAGCATTGATATTTCCTTCTGGCAGTGGGAAAAACACCTCATTCTTCAAAATATCTAGTGTTTATAAATAACCCACATATAATTTTTAGTTATTCAGTGATTTTTTCCAAGAATCACATATATCAGAAAAGTAAAATTAAATCACTCTATTTCTTTGCAGTAGTCTAAATTCTGCATGTGGATTTGTATTCAGGTATTGGAAATTGAAATGTGACATTTACTCTGTTTTTTTTAAGTGTCACTTTAATTAGTTCTACTTCCATTGGACCCTAAGTATCACGAGACAGAGTTAATGGGAAAGGACAATATACATCAAAGAAGTGAGGTTACTTCTGTAAACTCTTGCACAGCTTTTCCAGTATAGGAACTTGTATTGTCAGATGGCTTATACTGAATACTTTGTCTAAAACCCATCCAAGAAATAACGTACAGCCCTCTTTGATTCACTTCATCTGGATGGCAGTTCATGGGGATGGGGAGAAAACTATAGAGAACTATGCAGGTGTTTTGATCTTTGTTCTTCCATGTGCCAGAAATAAAAGCAGGTCTGTGGTCTTGCACCAAAATAAACACCTACCTGACAAGCATAGTTCAGACAAGGGCAAAGGGTCCTGGATACTTGGTGAGATACAAGGACTGAAGGATTGCACAGACAGCTACTTCCCAGTCACATTAAAAGAAGTTATAAAACATTAAGTGGCAGAGAGGAAAATAAAAGGTTTCTTAGATGCAGCTCCTTTCTTCTCACGACGGCATTCTCTCTCAGTGGCAGGATAACTGCAGTAATTGTGGGCAGCCAAAAGGCAGAGGGATTGATGACTCTTTACAAACTCACTTTAGCACAATAGTCCTTGAGGGAAGCAGAGGGAGGTGTAGGCAGGCAATATACACCAAGGGATGCATGTGCAAAAATGTATGAAATGTTGCATGAGGGAACAAAAAGCCAACATGAACTCATTACTATGTGATCTTGGATAAACTAAAGTGTCTTAATAGAGGCAGCTCAAAAATAGTAATGTTTCAGTGGATTTTTATTTATCAACACCATCTGGTCCCTTTGATCCTGCTACAGTAACTGGGAAAAAAGCCCTGCTAATGGCATTTCATGTTAAATGGTTGCAGTTAATGCTTGTGTTACAGGATGTATTTTCAGGGAAAAAAAAACAACCAAACAAAATAAAACTAAAAAAAGCCTTTGGAAAATGCCTGCTGACACTTTCCCTTGGAGATAAGTCTTGTGTAGCCAGACTGACAGAGTGTTAAGGACAACTTCTGAAAGGTGGGAGGAGTCCTGTAATAAGAGCTAAAGGGCTCTCTAAAAGTTATAAGTCATAGTCAAAATGACTTGTAGAGCTTTCGTACCACTAAAAACTTTTGGAAAAAATACTGTAATTATTTCTTCATCACTAAAATTTCAATTTTTCCA
Organism: Piaya cayana; assembly: GCA_013389865.1. Taxonomy (NCBI): domain Eukaryota; kingdom Metazoa; phylum Chordata; class Aves; order Cuculiformes; family Coccyzidae; genus Piaya; species Piaya cayana. The sequence continues at coordinate 32,379 of WAAB01012990.1, read as the reverse complement.
GTGACAGTTTGAAAAGTCAAATAGTTTGAAAATTGAGACAGTCATTTCAGAAAGCTGCTACATGGTATCTGATGAACCAAGATGGTTTTACTGTCATTTGCTCTGATGACCTTTGGACTCAATGGGACATTTGCATACAAAACAGACAGAGAAAACATGGAGAAGCCTGAACCAGGAAAACATATGAGGAGTATAACAGAACTTAGCTCCTAGGAAAAATCATAGTGCAAGGATTCCACATTTGGGTGAAATAATTATTTTCTTGTATAGCTAAAGAAAGTGTTCTGTAAAACTCATAAAACCTCCCCAAACTCGTCCTCACCTCAGAATCATTTTTTCTTAAGTAAAAATGAGTTGTCATCAGCTTTAAAAAAAGCCCTGTATTTCAAATGAAAACTGATTTGCAAAATATGGAAGGTTTTCAAGCCAAATCTTTTCCAGTGCCTTGACCATATTAAAGGATGCAGACTTGCATCAGTTATTTGTCTCCTTTATGTGCCATACAAAGCATTTTCTCCTGAGCTGTACACTGGATCATCCAAGGTTGCTGAGGTAAAAGGGCATCATAGGAATCTACACTGGACAGAAGTCTAAATATATATAGAAAAAAATTAAAGGTATCCAAATGTAGCCTGTGCTGTTGAGAGTTATTTAAATAATCCACAAAATATTTTATCTTGAGCCATTTGCAGTGCATTCAGATTCTTTTTGCTGACACTTCCTGTAATCATTCAAGGAACTTTTTTCACCACAAATCTGCAGTGAGAAGCTAACAGTGCAGTAACTCTTGGGGAAGGGGTATGAAGCAGGACACTGGGAAAATCAATCCCACAAATGGTCTCAACAGGAAGACACATGAGATGGGAGGGGCCACAGAGCTAAATTTTCAAAATGAGGGTGCTGCAGTCAGTATAAGGGCTCTCAGGTGGGAAGCCTGAAGTAGAAAAACAAAGTCAAGCACGAGTCAAACCCTGGCCAAGACCCTTTCTAAGACTGACAAGTGCCTACTGCAGGTGTAACCTTTAAGAATTCACAGACTTTTCCCAGTAAAGATACAAATTGCTGCAGAGCATAACATCTGACAGTAGTGGGCATTCATATATACCTGCACAGCACTTCCTGGTCCTTCAACGCTTTTGAAAGTCCAAACTGACAGTTTGCTCTTACGCTATGGTAAATTCCATTCACATTCACCAGTTGTACCTTCTTCTATGAGTATATTCCATAGTTTGGAGCACTGACAGAAGCTCCTCTCTTCTCCCAGCTCTCCTTACTCATAGGCAAGTTGAAGATGCTACTTTGCCTCTTTTTTTTTTAATAATCTCCTCAAATGAGTTTAAATGTCATAGTTCTTTTTGCTGTCCATCTATAGTGCAATCAGTGGACCAAGTAAAACCTAAGTAGTGCATACAAGACACTTGAGGTCATCATTCAGCACACTTCGAAAGCATTCATATCTGCCCCTGCAAGATGTCACCTCTTTGAAGAAAATACACACTACCCAGTACAGCTGAATACTACAAGTGAGCTGTCATACATCCTAGGTCATCTTACGCATAGTAAGATCACAATAAGTGATCAAGATCACCTTAACCTCCCCAACATCCCTAGGAGAATGAACTGTACTTTCTCTCTCCCTGCTCTGGCTTTGTGGGTGGGAAGTATACTAGTAAGCAATGAAGGTCCTTACCCAAAACCAAACTTTGACACAGTTTCTCACAGCATTCTGCTTCAGAAACTGTCACCCTCTGGGCTGGACAGGTGCACACTCTCCTGGGTGGAAAATTGGTTGGATGGCTGGGCCCAGAGAATGGNCTAGTAGTCATTAGTTCCAGATGGTCTGGTCTTCTGGATGTAGCAAAGGTTCATTTTGAACTATTTTAATTCAAGGGGTCTCTTGACAGTGAAAATTAAAAGTCTGAGGTGACAGCTATAGAGTTAATGACTTAATTCTTCAGTTTTTACGGTGTCACAGCCATTTCAGCATCACAACTGTGTTAATACTTTACATTTAATTGAAGACATACCATGGAGGACCCTTCTGAGCTTCAAGTAGGTGTCACCTATAGACTCTTTACCACGTTGTGTAGTCACAGGAATGAAAATGTCACTTCAGCACCCTCAGAGGATAGCCAGAGCTCTGGTGCACAAGTCTCTGGATTTGTCTAAACAGATAAAAGATAAAGAGCATATTCAAAAACACTGATGAAGGCCTAACACTGCCTATATGCAAATTAGGGATCTGCTTGCTAAAATTACTGTTATTCACACTTTAGAATACAATACTAGAAAAACAACACAGTAGTTATTCTATATACCTGAAGGGCAACTGTCAATCTGCCACTGGCTTGAAATCATGTAAGCAGCCTTCAATTCCTTCTAAATTCTTACAGATTATCCATTTGATTTTCTTCAATACAGAAGTGTTTCTCAGACTCCGAGGAACGAACTTCAGGTCCAGTAAACAGACTGCGTTTTGCCAGTTAATACAACAGCTTTGTGTTGTTACCATCTAATTAAATAACAGTAAGCAGGTTAGAAAAGTGCCCAATTTATAGCAACATAGTAAGTATGCTAAGCATATATAAAATAATTTTTATTAATCAAATATGAGTACAAACACCTCTCTTTTTTCCCCCTATTTGATTTTACATAGAGTGAAAATGTACCCTCACACTGTTCAAATCCTGCCATACTGGCACTGAAGGTCTATAAACAAACAGGAGTATTAATGGATTATAATGCAATTAACAGCATGCACAGGCAAACCTTATAAACATGGAAGTGATAAAGCTGGGAAGTTTTAGGTTTACCAGCTGATCAACAATGAAAAAAAGAAGCTTATTAGTAAGTGGATCTTTTTGAAAACATCTTGCACTGCCCTTTTTTATCCAAAATGCTGTATTTGTGCACAACTATTTATTTCTTACATACCTTAATGAATTCCTTTAAAGAGACAGAAGATGAAGAACGTACCTTTAAAGAGATAGAAAATAGAAGGCCTTCTTTGCCTCAGTCTTTAATTCTAAGTTAAAATGTCCTCTGAGTACCCAGCCTCATGAGCCAGAAAACAGGCAGAGTGGCAAAACAATACTCCCATGATCCAAGAGGAAATGGTTAGAGACCTGTTCAACCAATTAGACATTCACAAGTCTATGGGGCAAGACGGGATCTCCTGGGTACTGAGGCAGCTGGCAGAGGTGCTTGCCAAACTCCTTTCCATCATTTACCAGCAGTCCTGGCTGACTGGGGAAATTCCTTTTGACTGGAGGTTGGCAAATGTTACGCTATAAGGATGCTATAAGGATGTTATAAAGATGGCCAGAAGGAGGCTCCAGGGAACTACAGGCCTGCCAGTCTGACCTTGGTGCTGGGGAAGGTCATGGAACAGGCCATCTTGAGTGCTATTACATGGCATACACAAATGAACCAGGTTATCAGGCCCAGTCAACATGGGTTTATGAAAGGCAGGTCCTGCCAAACTAGCCTGATCTCCTTCTATGACAAGGTGATCCACCTAATGGATGAGGGAAAGGCTGTGGATATGGTGCACCTGGACTTTAGTAAAGATTTGACAGCATTTCTTAGAGTATTCTGCTTGAGAAACTGGCTGCCACTGTCCTGGACAAGCATACCCACTGCTGGGTAAAAAACTTGTTGGATGACTGGGCCCAAAGAGTGGTGGTAAATGGAGTTAAAACCAGTTGGAAGCTGGTCACAAGCAGTGCTCCCCAGGGCTCAGTGCTGGGTCCAGTTCTGTTCAATATCTTTATCAATCTGGGTGAAGGGATTGAATGTACCCTTAGCAAGTTCATGGATGACACTAAGCTGGGTGGAAGTGTCAGTCTGCCTGAGGGTAAGGAGGCTCTTCAAAGGGATCTCTCCAGGCTGAATCAATGGGCTGAGGCCAATGGGATGAGGTTTAACAAGGCCAAGTGCCAAGTCCTGCACTTGAGAGACAACAACCCAGCATTACAGGCTTGGGGAAGAGTGGATGGAAAGCTGCCTTGCAGAGAAGGACCAGGGAGTGTTGGCTGACAGCTAACTAAACATGAGCCAGCAGTGTGCCCAGGTGGCCAAGAAGTCCAACAGAATCTTGGCCTCTGTCAGAAACAGCATAGCCAGTAGGGCCAAAGAAGTGATTGTGCTCCTGTACTCCACACTGATGAGGCCACGCGTTGAATCCTCGGCCCCTCATTACAAGAAAGACATTGAGGTCCTGGAGCATGTCCAGAAAAGTACAATGAAGCCAGTAAAAGGGATGGAGAATGAGTCTTATCAGAAGCAGCTGAATGAAGTGGGGTTGTTTAGACTAGAGAAAAGGAGGCTGAGGGGACACCTGTCTACAATTATCTGAAAGGAAGTTGTAGAGAAGTGAGTGTTCATCTCTTTTCCCAAGTGACAGGTGACAGGACAAAAGGGAATAGTCTCAAGTTATGCCAGGGGAGGTTCAGACTGGGCATCAGGAATAATTTCTTCACTGAAAGGATTATCATGCACTAGAACTGGCTCCCAGGGAGGTGGTTAAGTCCTCATCCCTGGAGGTATTTAAAAGATGGGTAGATAAAGTGCTTAGGGATGTGATTTAGTAGTGGACAGGTACAGTTCAACCTAGTGATTCTATGATTCTATAAATACAAATCCAAAAGACATTTTTGGTTTAATTTAACAGAATACTATTAAGGAAAAGAAACTAGCAAATTCTCCTGAAATAACCAATTGCACTCAAAGACAGTGTAAATTTGGAATTGAGATAATTCCATGACTGCCTAAAAAGTTGGCATGTAGACAATCTATTTCCTTTAAAATGATTATACAACATCAAACTTTATTTGCATTATTTGACAGCTTAGACAGAAAATGTACTGTGTTCTTACCTATTCTCTAGAAGTCACAATGTTATTAACCTTCTTGAAACTATGAACATTCAAGATCTGTTTCAAATAAATGCAAGTGTGACCTGTTTTCTCAGTGAAAATATTGCCTCAACTGAGCAGATTGATTCAAAGAAATAATTTTTTTAGTATAGAATCTCTGTTAGTGCTGCAAGGTTGAATGAAGTTTAATAGAAGCACCTGTTACACATCTGTAACCTCAGGTAGATAGAAAATTCTAGTGAGTTTTGCTGAGTCATATAATTTCAAAACGAATTATCACCCATAGAAGACAGTAATTATATGCGTGTCATCACAGTACCAGTCAGTCAGTAACATGAACGCTGCAAAATATAACTTCCAGAGATGGTGTGCTACAGTGGAACAAAACAATGAGATAGTTACTAACAGCAGCAAAGCAGTGGTAGAAATGTAGCCACTCTCTCCTAAGCTTCAATCTGGATACACATTACAATTTCACTGTGAGCAATTGAGCAATATTGTCTTGTTTGTGCCCTGGATATGCCAGGTTTTAGTCTAAAAGTAGTCATGACTATAGAGAAAGTGAACCTGAAAAAGATGGTCTTTCGAAGATTAGAACCCTTCTATTCTAGCTCCATCTCAAAGAAATTTCTTCTAAGGTCTAAAAGGCTTCCTGCTAGAATTATCTTGGGTTTTTTGCCTGAAGCACTTGCACTGGGGTACTCCTTCTGGAACTTGCTACTGAGATAGAGGGAATCTCTTATTAGTTTCTGCACTTCAAAAATTCATGGTAAACACCCTGTTCTTGTAACAGCTTGGCCCTTTGGCTTCCATGGCTTTTCCATGCTCTCGTGCTGCTTCATCTGAGATGTTTACAAAGTTAAATGGTGTTTCCCCAGTCTTTGTTTTGCCTCTTCTCTTTCTCCACATGGAGTCCTCCACCTCCCTATCATCCACCCATCCTTCTTTCATCAGGTCCTCTCCAAGCTCATCTTTGACTAAAACTTTCCATAGAATACTGCATAATGAGTATTAATGTCATTTGTGGGAGATGGTCTTGCTGCACCTCCCACAAACAACAGCAGTACTTATCGGTCTGCCAGAAGTACTCTATTGGGCAGATCATACCACCTGAGGTGCCATTTTCTGGTTGCACTATGTTAGAAGCCAACAATCACCCTGAAAATCAACGAAGTCCTTTCCTTCTCCTTAGTAAAGTCCATGCAACAATCTTTAAGTAAATGACCTGTGAGGATATGATCTCTCTTTTAGAAAAATATCCTGATCAGTGTAAACGTGTTGGTGACAAACAGCCCTCACACCACCACCACAACGAAGTACTACCAATGACAAATTTCCCTTTGATTTTAAGACCGTGTATTTATTTCTTGCCCCAGACTGCTTTCTGTCTATAATGACCTTCTTTAACAACTAACTCTGAAGGTCAAGGAAGCCAAAAATACTATCATATAGTCTGACTGGATCAGAATATTTTCTTTCTATGTGCTGCAGGAGAGAGGGAGGGTTTTGGTAATACCCTTTCTTTTATTAATGATGCACTGGTGTCCTCCTCCTCTGAAAATGCCACTGTAAAGAATTATTTTAGTATGTGAATCATAAAGAGCAAGCATCTCTTCAATTAATAAAAGAAAAGGGAATGTAACTCCTTTTCCCCAATTAGCCAACATGGAGACATCCACAACTGCATTTGGAGTCCAGGCAATGAGAGGAACAGAACATTATTGTTTTCCATTTTTCTTTCCCTCTGAAAACTCTTCCAACTTTAAAATGAGCCTCAAATGAGGCATGAAACCTGGTAGTTAAATGAATTCACGGGAACCCACTAAAATCTTGAAGGGTCTTTAGGAATTCAGCTCAAAATGTTCCAGAAAGCAATGTAACATCTTCATATATTAGAAGGAGTAACTCAGTACTGAATTATTTAAAAAATGTAGTTAGCTTCCCTTGCTTCATCAACAAATGTTATTAAATTTTAATGAGTAAAAATGGTGCAATAAAACTAATGAAGCTGTTTTTTCTAGGAAAATGCAATAAAGAATAAAGAAATAAAAAAGAATATCTTTTATTTTAGAGAAAATATGTATTTAGTACAAGTTTTGGGTTTGTTTGTCTGTCTGTTTTATATATGAAAGGAAGGTCATTGGTTTTCATAAACTTTCAGACTACAGTGAGATCTACAAGTAGAATAACAATATCCTTAGGCAGCTATCACGTAAACACTTACTCATTCAATCAGTGTTTCCAAGCAGAATCTCAGTGGAAAGAAAATCAGTCTGAAAAAAGTAAAGCACCTTTTCACAAGTTTGTACAGGCCCAGTGTACTGTGTAGTGCAACCCCTTAGAAAAAAACATCCGACGACAAAATAACTGTGAGGACATTAAGCCATCTGTAGTGTAGACATTGACTAGATCTTAATAGTCACCTCTCACTTATGGCACCCTTGGAATTGGAGTATGTGATAGTCTGTAGCACAAACTCATTACTATAGACTTCAAAAGGCATCATTGCTTACAGGCCCTCTTAATATCCCCTTGGTTACTATTTCATAGAGGAAAAATAAATATTATCTTAATTTTCTTAGAAGGATCATGTGGAATAATGGCATTAAATATTCCAGGAGCATTTGTTTTCTGAGTTGTTTATGTTGCCTTTGGATCATACCCCATTCTTCCAAAGCTGTTCACATTGGCTATACTGGCCATCAGTGTAGTGTTGCCAACTACTGTTCCGTATGCTGGCCTTCTCATACAGGCTCGCCTTGATCAGTCTCAGAGACTGGGTTCATATTCAGACTTGAGTTCCTCTTTTCACTGGATGCCAGGGAATGCTTTTATACCTGTAAACAGAACAGCTGACAAGATTTTATTTGGTAGAGATATGGTAACAAAGGGGCAATTACACAGAATCACAGAATCACACGGAACCACTAGGTTGGAAAAGACCTCCAGGAGCCTGTTCCAGTGCCCAATGACCCTTTCTGTGAAAAATTTTTTCCTAATGTCCAGCCTGAACCTCCCCTGGTAGAACTTGAGGCCTGTCCTGTCCCCTGTAACTTGGGAAAAGAGGCCAGCACCCTCCTCTCCACAACTTCCTTTCAGGTAATGGTAGAGAGCAATAAGGTCTCCCTTCAGCTACCTCTTCTCCAGGCTAAATAACCACAGTTCCCTCAGCTGTTCCTCATAAGACCTGTTCTCCAGCCTCTTCACCAGCTTTGTCGCTCTTCTCTGGACTCACTCCAGAGCCTCAACATCCTTCTTGTGGTCAGGGGCCCAGAGCTCAACACAGTACTCAACGTGTGGTCTTGCAAGTAAAGAAATCTGTCTTAACACTACATATTTAGGAACAAGTATAATGTGTGTATCTAGGGATACCTTTTTTCTGTAATTCTCCTTTGTTTAAATCTTGAGAGTTAACTGTTTTCCTGAAACATGGTTCTCACAAAACACATGAAAAAGTGATTTTGTCAGTGTATATAACCAAAATTGTATAGCCAACTTGAAGGTAGACAATGGATTTTCCTTCAGTTAGAAGTACCCGCTCAAACGTTTTAGATTTTAGAGGTAATCGTCTAAAGCTGACATTTAGACTTTTTGAAGAGAGAATATACATCAGTTTAGAAGTACTACTATCTAGTAGTATATTTACTATTGCAAATAAAGCTCCAGAATCAAATTGCATTTGCAGAGAAGTGTTGCATCAAGTCAGGTCATGCTATTCTAAGTGAATGCTGTAAAGATTCTGTCAAGACAAACACTGCATAAAACAAAACAAGCAACGACATACACACACCCTTTGAGATTATTGGCTATTGTGCCTTTGTCAGAGATTTCACATAATTTTAATATTTAATGAAATATTATAGCCACACTGTACTTATTTCTGCCTTGCACAGTACAAAGAAAATATAGACTTCCACTCAAGATGGGAGGAGGGTCTTTTTTTGCTTGAAGGGAGAATGAAAACTACAGAGGTGATTTTGATGGTCTCTGAGTTAGGCTCCTGCTATGAATTGATAGCTCAAAAAAAAATACCGTGTGTCCTGACAAGACAGAAGATTTAGGAAGAGTAAATCCTCAGTTTCCATTAATAGCACCATCACCTGTTACCTCACACTGCATACCCTTAGTATTCTAAATTCAACCCCAGAAATCCACCGGTGATTTCCATGCCAAGACAAGCCTTTTACAAGTACAGCATCTCTTCAGGATACTGCGGTAACCATATATTTATCTCCTATTCACAAATGTTGAAGTCTGTGTTTCTCTTTCCTTAAGGAAATGCTGAGCTGTCCAAGCTCCTACTTGGAACCCACTTCCAAGGAGGAGTAACTGGAACTGTAGCATCAAGCCATAATTCCCAGAGAACAGGCTTAGGGGCAACCTAAACTATGCTTTGTTGCTAGAAACTCTCTAAAAATCCAGGCTGGAGATGAATTTCAAACCACATTGTTCAAGATGATACTCTGAGTGATAAAGTTGAATTTTCTATCCAACCTGGTGGAAAAAGGTGGATATCTTTACTGGATTTGTCTGGTAACCAAGAAGGTTAGCATAACAGTGTCCTGAGGGGAAGGGGCCTCATTCCCCTTGACTGGGATGATCAGCTACCCAAAGTGTTTGTTGGTAATCCCAGCCAGAAGCCCCTTTCTTGTTGGAACTACCTTGCAACTTGCCTAGATTGTAATTACTTTGGGTAAATTTACTGCGATGTTACACTGAACACTGGGGGACATGTAGTGCAGTGGAGCAGGAGAATCGTTCTTTGCCCATCAAGAGTTTCCAGTATTTAAGACAGCATTTTCCCCCTCTGGCAGGGAATGAAACAACCTTCTTCATAGCAGTCCACATGGAGCTGTGTCAAAACATTGAATAGAATGGTATTGATAACACACCAGTATTTTAACTATTGCTGAACAGCATTCGCAGTGTTGAGGCTTTATCTTTTTCCCATTCTGCTCATTCAGTGAGTAGCCTGGGAGTGAGCAAGAAATTGAAGGGAATACAACCAGGACAGCTGACCCCAACTGATCAGAGGGCTATCCTATACCACAGGACATTGTGCTCAGCAATAAAAATTTAGGGAAAGGAGGAATATGTGGGAGGATAGTCTTCCCAATTTACAGATCAGCATAGGTCTCGCTTTCCAGGAGGTAGCTAAACACTTGCCAGGTAACTGGAAATACTGAACTATTTCCTTATTTTGCTTTGTCAGTGCACAAAGCTTATACTTTCCCTAATAAACTTCATATCAAGCCATGAGTCTTCTCACCTTTCTTATTCATCTTAAATATTAATGGTCTCTCTCTTGTTATTTCCTCTGCAAATTGTTTATATTAGCTGCATGGAAACTTCCTTCAGCTTTCTACAAACTCCCTCTAGCATCCTACACAATCCCTGACTTTGAGTCTATGTCCATTCAGGACAAGGGGCATAACACTGAATGTACAAAAAAAGACAGAATTTTTATTTATTGCATACTGTAGAAATAATTTGTCAGTCAGTGAGTTATTAATAGCTTATGGACTCTTGTATTTCACTTTGTCTTTCTGATTTAACTAGACATGGAATACAGGATCAATATAGGTCTGTGAATGCCAGTGCCTTAAAAGACAATGACAGTATTCCACAGATGTGGATGCATTCAACAATTTCACCTTCCCACAAGTTGTGATGGTATTTAAAAGGGCATATCTGTTACACAGCAATCAAAAAAAATTGATTATGTCAAGGGAAATGTATTTTAATTTGAATAACAAAACTCAAAGCTTACTATAATTTCAAAATCAATATGATATAAAATTAGCTCAAGACAGTCCTTCATATATTATTTTATAAAACTGCATATTTTTAACAAAGTAATTTGAAATACTTCCTAACAACACTGAGGTGCTCTTGCTTGGACAGACTTGTTGTGTACTCTAAATATACTTCTCTCTCCCCGCCCCCATGAAGGCTGGTGAAAATTTCTCTAGCCCTGTGAATTCCCTTGAAGTGCAATTTTCTGATGGTAGACATTGGGGTATACTAATGAAATCGGGTATAGTAAAGAAAGCTTGAAAGTATTACTAGTTTTCATAAAGACAAAAAATTGGATAAATTATTTTCTTTTAGAGTAAGATCTAGAATTTCATGAGTATTAAACACCAATGCTTTCTGCCTCTCTCTTATGAAGAGCTAGCCTTGAGATTACATTTGTGATAGGTTCACCCAGGAAGATACAGACACTCCATTGCTTTCTCCAGAGCCTTCATTGACTCTGGCACATAAGGATCAGAGGCAAGGGCAACAGAAAACTGAGCTTGAATATAGCATGAGAGGCAAAAGGTTTATGCAGACAGAGCCATGAAAGGAAGGTCAAAAGATCTGCATGAAGCTATGTGTGATTCACTTCTTGTAACCTGTATAATATTGGCTGAAAATCCACCCATGCAGCATGAAGTGTCAGGAATACATGTCAGATAGATTGTCTGGTCCCACAGCATCTGACAGGCCAGATGATATGCCTTATGACAGGAGGAACAGTTCTTCCTAAGTTCCTCACGAAATTCCACCTTTTTCAGCCAAGCAAGCATTGTTATGGGGGCTGTGTCTGGAAGCAAAGCAGTAATAGCCTGACCAGTTTTACAAGAATGAGGGTCAAAGTTACCAGAGGTTGAACTACCCAAAGCAGGACAATGAGCTAAACCACTGAAATTCCCTGAAGAAATCTGAAGAGCCAACTGACCAATACAGGTCTACCAGCATGTAAAATCTGGGAGTCCTTTGAACTTTCGTTCACCAAATATCCTTCTAACTCTTCCTTTGAAAGATGGAGAAAAAAGCCAACAATATGTTGTTCCAAATGAATCTCATCTATTTCTACCATCCCACTACCAAGGCCAAAAAATATTAGTGAAGGAACATTTCTTCCTATTCCACTTTTCCTTTGGTTAGTTTCTAGCAAGTAGTCTTGAAAACAAGATTATTATTTACAAAATTAACTTCAAACTTGTTTGTGCAAGATGCGTCCTCATCTTTTCTCCACTTCTGGAAACAGGATAAGACAAGCAACTATGTATGGTGGTGCATTATAATAATTTACAAAAGCAGATCATCTCACTGCCCTCAATGTTAGTAGCACTGTCATCACACCTTTCTTCCAGTAGATTGAATCTCAGCAGGAAATGTCTGGTAAAGAGATAGACGAAGACATAACACCCCAAAAATACTCATGCCGTGTTCATATCATCTCAGTTTTCCTTCTCTATAAATGGCAGTATGAGATACTTAAATTTTTGTACAGATAACAAATCACCTTAATTGAACATGGTTTTCATTAGAAAACAAGCTGTGGAGCTTAATGCTGAAACCCTCAAGAGAAAACAGCCTTACATCAGTGTTTTAAGAACTAGAAGCAATTTGCAAGGTTGCACATGAATAATGCAGGGTGAGAATATCACAGCATGAAACTGTTGGAAGTAAGTAAATTAAGTCCCCTTAATAATGGTACATGTAGAGAAAAGTGCTTTAATTTGAATTATTTACCAGTACTGCTGATGCTGAAAAAACACTTAAAATTAGGAAGTATTTGAAGCCCTGGGACACCTCTGATATCACCAATTCCATAAAATGGAATGTTATGTTAACTCTGTAACATGCAGCGTTAAGTTTACTGAGCTGAAGCTCAGATACAAAACCTAGTCCAGTTCAAGCGACACAAGCAGAAATTGCCTTACATGATCCTATTTAAAATCTAATTACACCTTTCATCTTTGTGTGTTTGGTTGAAATTCAGACTGGGATATTAGTGAGGGGAAGTCATTATCATCCAGCTGCATTTTGAGGACTGTGCAAGTGGAAGAGGAATTCTGTTGACTCCATTGAAAGTCCCAGTGAGCAGCTGTCTATTCAAAACTTGTCCTACTTACATTACTGTCAAAGCATCACAGGAAATGGGAGATAGACATCTTGTTCAAATATGAGCCGTTAGTAGTTTATCTTGGCTTAAGAAGTTGTCTAATTTAAAAGTGGGGGGAAAAAATTATATGCAATACCTGGGCTCCCCAGTAAAGTGTAAAAGTACCTCAGCTCCTGTATGTTCTTCAGGAACAGTCATTTTTTGTCTTCAAAAAGAAGAGGAAAAAGTAAACTAACTGCTAATGAGAAGAGAGATTTTTAAAAGTGTAGCAAGCCCTGAAGCCCTGACTGAGTGGTCATACAGACAGATAATAAAGTTGAAGGGTCTCTTCCTCAACTGCTTCAACTGCTCCTAGGCAGATTTGGTTGATTATACACAGTGTTCACAAGAGTGGTAGGTAAATCAATTCCTGAAGCAGGTTCACACAAAGACTGCTGAAAAGGCAGCTCAGCCGTTAGACAGATCTGCCTCAGGAGTGCAGCACAGGTTCATGGCTGCTCAGAGTTAGATCAACATCAACAGCTGATAACAAGCACTATCTCCTGGTGGTAGGAGAAACATAAAGCAAAAGAGGACTTCCTAAGGTGTTCCAAATCTTAAACCCCCATATCATGGTTTAACACCAGGAGGCAGCTAAACCATACAGCCACTTACTCACTCCATGTGCCACATTAGGGATTTGACTCTTGACCATGCTTTCCCAAGGGACACACAAGAGCAGTGAATTTTCAGAATTTTCAAAAATTTTTCTAGCAGCCTCTGACTACTCCCTGCAGTGCTGTAGAATTTATGGGCAGTTCACGTTGGGGGTTTGATTACTGCTACAGAGGGATTAACCTTGGAAACTTCAAGACTGAAAATCACAGGATGACTTTAAAGACTATTTTCAGACCACTCACACAGCTGAGTTGTACCATTTCAGTGCCATCTCATTCTAGTCTAGTAGAGCTACTTAGTACAAATTTGCATTTAGGTGTGACTGTATTTTCTCCAGATCAGTTATAGACAGTTTGTTGCAACTTCTTTTGGTTGTTCCCAACTAACCAGAAGTGCTTATTTCTTAAACTCGTTTTTTAGAAAAAGCCCTAAACTCACTATGAAGCCTGACTTTTATTAGCTAGAATAATAGCTCTGATTCATCATTGTTTTATTCACATTTTACATCTATGTACATTTCATTAAAATTAGTGATGCTCTGTCACTGCATCCAAGGTAACTGAAATGGCAACTCATATCTGAGAAATGTAATAGAAATGTGTTATTAGGTTCCCAGTGATCTACTGCATCATTTTACCCGTCCTGTCACATTGCAGCCTGATACCTAACAACAGAACCGCAGTACATTCACATTCGGTTAACAATCAAGTTGATTATCTACAACTCTCCCCTCAAGTCCTTTAAGAAAAGTTATTAGGAATAATTATGTTATCTTTTTTAAATCCACAAAGTTGAGGGATATTTTTAAAATATGGTCACAATACAGTTATTTTAACCAAAATATATTGCATAATTATGCTTTACCCTTAGGACACAATCGAAAGTTAACTTTCCTTTAAGGAAAGGATGGATTTGAATGAAGCTACATTTATACTCTGAAACAATGCTATTCTTTGCTGAATAATTTCTAAATAAGGTCATATTTTGGTCAAACACTCCAAATGAGAGCTTGGCTAGTCTTAACACTTAAACACAGTGGCCTTCTGTAGAGTTGCTAGGTTGCAATCTTTTTGCTTATCAAGAGGTACAAGGAATGAGTGCAAACGGCCAAGTTTGCCAATTGCTGCAGTTATACTGGAAACTCTTCAGCAGGGTTTTTCACATGGTAAAGTGTTTCTTTCTGGGCTATGGGTTTTCTCATGGATCTGAGCAGATGACTACTGAAATCAAACATCCATTTTCAAGTTTTTGCTTTTATGGGAGCATATAAGTGAGACTACATTTTGATATTACAATATTCCAAGGCCAGATACAATCTGGTATGATCGTGATAGAAAAGAAAAAAATAGTCAGAGATACATTGCTACATGGAAATTGCTTTTGCACAAATATGTGTGTTTGGAGAAAGCATAGAATCATAGAACCCCTAGGTTGGAAAAGACCCATTGGATCATCGAGTCCAACCTTCCTATCAAATACTAAACCATGCCCCTCGGCGCCTCGTCCACCTGTCCCTTAAACACCTCCAGGGACGGTGAATCAACCACATCCCTGCACAGCCTGTTCCAGTGCCTAATGATCCTTTCTGTGAAATTTTGTTTTCCCTAATGTCCAGTCTAAACCTCCCCTGGTGGAGCTTGAGACCATTCCCTCTTATCTTGTCCTGTCCCCTGTCACCTGGGAGAAGAGGCCAGCTCCCTCCTCTCCACAACCTCCTTTCAGACAGTGGTACAGAGCAATGAGGTCTCCCCTCAACCTCCTCTTCTCCAGGATAAACAACCCCAGCTCTCTCAGGTGTTCCTCATAAGGCCTGTTCTCCAGCCCCTTTCACCAGCTTTGTCACTATTCTCTGGACTCGCTCCAGAGCCTTGACATCCTTGAAGAGGGAAGGGATTGAGACCAGGGTAGACAGGAGTGAGCCTGTGTGTAGGGAAACTAAAGATTCGGAGAGGGTGTGCTGGTGAGAACCACCAGCACATCACCACACCGAAAGTAGGGGAGAACACACCTGGGGGTGGTAAGGGAGATACAGGCACTCTGGTGCAAGCTACTCCAGTTAACAGGCAATTGGGAACTAACACTGTTGCCTCTAAGAGGGCTGAAGGCTCAGCAGCTCAGCTGAAGTGCATTTACATGAATACACACAGCATGGGGAATAAGATGGAAGAGCTGGAAGCTGTTGTAGGGCAAGGAGCCTATGATGGCACTGTCATCACGCAAATGTGGAGGGATGACTCATATATCAAGCTCCTCCAGGGGAGATTTAAGCTAGACATCAGGGGGAAGTTTTTCACAGAAAGGGTCATTGGGCATTGGAACAGGCTGCCCAGGGAGGTGGTTGATTCACCTTCCCTGGAGGTGTTTAAGGTACGGGTCCTGAGGGACATGGTTTAGTGTTTGATAGGAATGGTTGGACTCAATGATCTGGTGGGTCTCTTCCAACCTGGTGGTTCTATGATTCTATGATTCTATGATTCTATAACTGGAGTGCAGCTATGGTGGGGTACAAACTCTTCAGGTGGGACAGGAAGGGTAGGAGAGGAGGTGGGGTAGCCCTCTTTGTAAAGGAGGACTTGGACACCACTGAGATGGATTGCGGTGATGAGGAGATTGAGTGTCTGTGGGTTAAAATCATAGGAGCCCATAAGAAGGTAGATTTTGTGATGGGAGCCTGTTACAGGCCACCCAGCCAAGGAAAAGCTGCTGATGAGCTCTTCTATAGACGGCTACGGTTAATCTCCAAATCAATGCCACTTATTCTTGTGGGAGACTTCAATCTTCCTGATATCTGCTGGAAGTACAATAGAGCAGAAAAGAAGCAGTCTAGGAGGTTCGTGGAGTGTGTGGAAGACAACTTCCTTGCACAGCTGGTGAATCAACCAACAAGGGAAGGTGCCCTTTAGCCTGGAGAAGAGAAGGCTGAGAGGAGACATCGTTGCTCTCTATAACTACCTGAAAGGAGGTTGTAGAGAGGAGGGTAATGACCTCTTCTCCCAAGCTACAGGGAACAGGAGAAGAGGAAATGGCCTTAAGCTCCATCAGGGGAGATTTAGGCTAGACATTAGGAAAAAATTTTTCACAGAAAGGGTCATTGGGAACTGGAACAGTCTGCCCAGGGAGGTGGTTGATTCACCTTCCCTGGAGGTGTTTAAGGCATGGGTGGACGAGGTGCTGAGGGGCATGGTTTAGTGTTTGATAGGAATGGTTGGACTCGATTATCTGGTAGGTCTCTTCCAACACGGTTTTTCTATGAATCTATGATCCCGCGAGACAGTACACTTTTTCTGCAGTACAGCATTAATCATATGCTAGGCACAGTTGGTTTACAACTGCATCAGAGAGTCCTACAAATACTGTTGCTTCATAACACTGGTGGTTATGGACAGGTCTTCCATAAAGGAAAAAAAGTGTATCAAACCTAACTAAGTCACTTAAACATTGGGTAGATTTTGGAAAAAAAAATTCTAAAATTATAAAATATAGAATTCTGAAGTTCTTGATTTGATGACAGATTTATGGTCATTTTCTGTGTGCCAGTTGAACATCAAAGACTCCCAAACATTTTCAGATCAACTGATCTTTTGTGCTGCCTTAAAACAACTTGCTGTGAATTAGGCAGGTGATGTAAAGAGACAGCATCAAAGTCAGTGTGTTATAGTGTTACAGCCAGGTAACATTAACTGATTATGAATATGTAATTGCACCATTTTCAGAGCATAAATATCCAGAAATGTGATCTTCCAAATAGGTAGTATTTCATGTACGCTAACTGGCATTACTTTTGGTAAGATATACTTGAGTACAAGTCCACTTCTAAACCTGTTATTCACCAGCACAGTTCAGTTAATAGGATGGGAAGTGGAGAGGAGGGGAATAAAACTCTCTTTAGCTGGAACAACAGCCTATCTAAAAGTTATATTTTCTGAGGATTTTTCTGTGTTTTCTCAAATTCCTATTTGAGTTTTCCTGTGGCTATGCTAATTAGCAAGGAAGACAAATACAGAAACACAATAGAAATTAATTTTACTTCATCCACAAATTTCTTAGATGCTAGGTGAGGCACAGCCTGTATCTGCCCAAGAATTTCCAAATGCATACAAGATTAAGGGCTGAGTTCAGGTGTAGATTAAAGTATAATCTGCACTTCTTTAATAGATCCCTTACAGTGACAATGAATGGAGTAAGAATGGGATTTAACCTCAAACACAAAAGTCTTCCCAGACTGACTATATGCTCATTCAACAGTGCAGCTAAGAATCTGACCCTTAAAAATATGAAGAGTTCAGTGATAAAGTTATGAATATCAAGCAGTGTTTTCTAAAGAGAGAACAAAAACTAGTAAAACAGCTTTTAATGTCCTTCAGAATGTTCCTTGATATAGAAAGGCATCTAACTTCTTTCCATAACTCCTAAATTGAACAGTGTGAGGTGACATTATACAGCCTACTGAACAGAGTTTTCCCCAGTGGCCAGAGCTCATTTTGACTCAGAGAGGCTTTGGATGATTTTATTCAGGTTGTTCTTTTAGAACCAGTCTGCCAAACACTGAGCTTCAGGACTCATTCAAGCACAGAGTAGTGACAAAGAAATAAAAAGAGCAAATCCATAGTTATATTGCATATTTTTTCTCTCACTCCAAGTTATTCAGCAAGAGAGTGTTTGATTGTATAAAGCCATCGTATCAGGCTAAGGTTGGTCTATAGTTCAGTCGGCAACATTTCTTAAACTACCCACAGACAAAACAAATCCTTCTGGGCTAAGAGTATTTGCCAGCTTTCTAGCACCATCCTTCCATTTTTCTTTCTGCCTTCCAATGCACAGTCACTCTGTAGCTACTTTCAGTAAAACATTTTTACTCTATGTCCCTGGGCAAAAGTTCCACAAGCTGGGGTTAAGTTTCTCACAGTGACTAGAAAAAAAATATTTTCTGTAGTCTGAAGCAAGCAAAAATTTCATTCTATATATTGCTTTATGACTGCATTGACCCAAAAAGCACTGATTCATCCAGATATTCCCAATTTAAGTTTGCTATACATTACAGATTCACCCACAGAATCACAGAATGAATACATTGGAAAAGACCCACAGGATCATCATGTCCAACCATTCCTATCCATCACTAAACCATGCCCCTCAGCACCTCATCCACCCGCACCTTAAACACCTCCAGGGAAGGTGAATCAACCACATCCCTGGGCAGCCTGTGCCAGTGACCAATGACGCTTTCCATGAAAATTTTTTTCCTGATGTCCAGCCTGAATCTCCCATGGTGGAGCTTAAGGCCATTTCCTGTTCTCCTGTCCCCTGTCACTTGGGACAAGAGGCCAGCTCCCTCCTCTCCACAACCTCCTTTCAGACAGTGGTACAGAGCAATAAGGTCTCCCCTCAGCCTCCTCTTCTCCAGGCTGAACAACCCCAGCTCTCTCAGCTGCTCCTTGTGAGACTTGGTCTCCAGCCCCCTCACCAGCTTTGTTGCTCTTCTCTGAATATGCTTCCAGGACTGCAACATCCTTCTTGTAGCAAGGGTCCCAGAACTGAAGACAGTATTCAAGGGATGGTCTCACTAGTGCTGAGTACAGAGGGAGAATAACCTCCATGGACCTGCTGGTCACACCATTTCTGATACAAGCCAAGATGCCATTGGCCTTCTTGGCCACCTAGGCACACTGCTGGCTCATGTTCAGTCGACTGACAACCAACACCCCCAGGTCCTTCTCCCCCAGGAAGCTTTCCAGCCAGACTTCTCCTAATCTGTAGCACTGCATAGAGTTGTTTTGCCCCAAGTGCAGGACCCAGCATTTGGCCTTCTTAAACCCCATGCCATTTGTCTCAGCCCAACCCAAATGAGCTTTGTGACATGTTAGAATGCCACATTCTTTTTGGTAAACCCCAAAGACTGATGTAAGAAGAAAAAATAGTTATTGTTGAGGATTCCTAGCAACAAAAATCCATTAAAAACATATTTTTATTTCTTTCAGAATCAAGGAAAACTACAGGAACCCTGATGGTTTATCTGATGGTCACTTTCTGCCCATGAGTTGTTTATACTTGGCTTTTGAAGGA
Source organism: Piaya cayana (assembly GCA_013389865.1). Lineage (NCBI taxonomy): Eukaryota > Metazoa > Chordata > Aves > Cuculiformes > Coccyzidae > Piaya > Piaya cayana. The sequence continues at coordinate 12,885 of WAAB01012990.1, read as the reverse complement.
AATGAACTTGTAGACAGCAATGCCCAGCTACTCTGCACAGGAGGTAATCATATAGCTATGCTCACATTGAAAGTCAAGCACAAATGGCAAGACAAAGTCTGTCAGAGCTTTCTTATTCACCCCAGGTCTGCAATGCAACTGTAATATTAAGAAGTTAAGTCAATGGCTGCTTAGCAAATGAAACTGGCTCAGAAGACATACCTCTTTGTTGCTCAGTATGCATTAAAGAAAAGGCTTGCAACAAGACTTGTGATGGAATGACCTTTCAGGAGCTCTAGGAACACTTTCAGTTGGTAAACACCTTTGGCTGATATTTCATGATGCTTAACTTGCTCATCTGGCACTTTAACTTAACTTAAAGCACAGCACTGCTCCCTTGGGTCTGCTGAAAGTAAATATTGCAGATATAGCAGCCAAACATGCACCATCAGTGAGGGGACAATGCTTGTGAAGTTGTTGTAAATGAATTTATCCAGTCAGGAAAATGCTTGACATTCTCAAGCTTAAAAACATGGCAAGAACAACCACAGGCAAAGAAGAAAGCAGCAAGTCAGCAGAGGAACATGTTTTATGGGTGGATGAGGTGCTGAGGGGCATGGTGTAGTAATTCTTAGGAATGGCTGGACTTGATGACCCTGTGGGTCTTTTCCAACCTGGTGATTCTGTGATTCTGTGAAGCAGGCTTTGGATGACCTTGTTGTCAAGCTTGTTTTAAAGCAATAAGACAAAAAAAAGTCATAATGAAAGGGGTAACTGTCATTCATACATCTTAAAATTTGGAGGGGAGGGTTACATTTTAATTATTTTTATTATAGCTGAGTGGCCACTGCCTGGAGCGGTCTGCAGTAAAGCATACTTTGCAGGTGAATGAAATTTCGTGAAAATCTGAGTCTATTTCTAGAAGACTATCTGAAAGCCAATTCCAGGGGTTTTTTTTCATGTGGTGGGTTTTTTATTTTTTTTTTCTCTTAAGAGTTAAAACTATAGCAATATTTGCTTTCAGCAGGCCCAAGGGAGCAGTATTGTTCTTTAGGTGAAGTTAAAATTCCACTCCCAGGAAAAATTACATCTTAGTAATATAGATCCTACTAAATTGCCTTTAACATAGTTACAGAAATTATTTAGAAGAATCTTCAATGCCTGTTTGTGGTGACAAGAAGAGCTACAAGGTAAAGAAGACCCCAAACCTATGCATGCAAGAACCATATCTCTCTTGATAAAGACCCTTGAAGTTGATTCTAATATCTTTCTGAAGCCTATATTTTAGGAAAGGAGCACAAAGCTATGGATTCAGTTTTCTTTGTATTACAGTATTGTATATACTGTCTTTGATATATTTATTTATTGTGGTTTGAAAAGAGAGAAGAAGATACAATGGATTCTGATAGATTGAGAGATAAAATTTTCCCAGGCATATACACACGCACAGTTCCTATGGAAGTCTACTGAACTGCTATTCACTTCATGGAGTCAACTAAGATACTGAGTGGCAGCATTGTTTGGCAAATAATACACAAGGCTTGGTATGCAGACAAGAACCCTGGGAACATACATAGACATACATTCCCAATTTGCCACCTTTCATCAAAAAACGCTGTGCAAAAAACTATATTCTGCATGTTTGTAAAGTACTGCTGAGCTTGGAAACATAATCTCCAGTGATATGCTGTCTCAACCCAGACAAAGGGAGGAGGAGGAGGGTCCGTTTGTCTGTGTAGTGATCCAGAGACCAAGGGGTTACTCCCAGGGTGAATATCAAACAGTATTTATTTCCAGGAGGCACAACAACAAGCCGAGATACGCAGCTGCCCAGAGTTACAGAAATAAATCCCCGGTAACCGAAGCCCCTACGATCCAAACAGACACGCACGCCGTGAGGTCAGGGGGAGAGGGGAGATAGGGAAAAAGAAAGAGAAATAGAGACTGTATCACCCCGTGGATACCGGGCTGCTCCAGTGCAGGTCTGTGTTTCAGTCCAGGCGCAGCCCTGGCCCCATGGCGACCACCCGGCACCCGGTTGCCTGGCCACCCCAGGACCTGCCACTGCCATGGCAACTCCCCGGACAGTCGGCCAAGTGGCCTCCTCCGGACCCCCGGCCGCATGGCCTCTGACCCCTCCCCTGCCATTCTATTTCCTCCCAGCTCCACACCAGAGCTGTGGCTGGGGGGCAGGGGGAAGAGCCGACTTCGGGGGAAAGCGGTCATGGTGCCCACTGGACAAAATGTTTAAGGCAAAAGCAACCAGGCTGACTTGACATATATCTATGTAAATCTCCTACATCAGCCAAAAATTCACCCACCCTGTATTTATATACATCTAAATTTTGACTATATTTATTAGACCTTGGTCTTTCCCTTCTCCCCTCCCAGAAGGGAAACAAAACAAAACAAACAAACAAACAAAGACAAAAAGGACAAAACATATCCAATTTCTCCTTCAGATGTGGGTTAGTTTGGGTCAGGCTACAAGAAGACAGGGTAGGATTTTGGTCCTTCAAAATGTAGAGGTTCCATGAATTCTGTTCTTTTGTGAGTCTCATTTTATGGAATAAACGTAACCATAACAACTGCCACAAGAGGAGGATTGCACTAGGGTTAGGTAAAGGGGGAGGTCTCACTGAGAGATAAAAATGGTTTTACAGGCAAACACCATTGGGAATATCTTCTGTAGTCCTCTGGAATCCTTTTGAATCAGTGGAGAAAAAAACAGCATTCAGGTGACTTATTTTAGCTGTCCATACTTGGATGAGATGCCTGTGCTTGCCCTCTCAGTGGGCTCTGCTGTGCTCCCTTTTGAATACCTACATTCTAGCAGCCCAAGTGGTGAGCTCATTCAGTAGGCGTCACCCTCTCAAAAGGAGCCTAGCTATGGCATCCATGAGGTGGAAAGCTCTGTCTTCTGCACTTGCCAAAATATACATGGCTGGCAGCCCAGCTGAATTACCTCTACACCAATGCAAACAGCATATGCAACAAACAGGAGGAGCTGGAAGCAATTGTGCATCAGGAAAGCTATGATATGTTTACCATCACTGAAACATGGTGGGATGACTTGCACAACTGGAGTACTGCAATGGATGTCTATAAAATTCAGAAGGGATAGGCAAGGAATGAGAGGTGGTGGGATAGCTCTGTATGTTAGGAAGTGATTGGATTGTCTAGAGCTTAATGATGGTGATGAGAGGGCCTGGTGATTATGAATAAGAGCAAGAGAAAAGTCAACATGGTGGGAGTCTGTTACAGACCACCTGACCAGGATGAAGTCACAGATGAATTATTCTATAAACAGCTGGGAGAAACCTCGTGCTCTGTAGCCCTTGTCCTCATGGGGGTCTTCAGTCTATTGGATGTTTACTGGAAATACAATACAGCAGAGAGGAAACAATCTAGGAGGCTTCTGGATTATGTGCAAGATATCTTCCTGACACAGCTGAAGTTTTTGTAGAAAGAGACTGTCTCTGCCATTTTACTTGGTGGAATAACTGAAGCACAGGGTGAAGATGAGGTACCCAAGTACACACTAGGACAGTAATAAAGTTAGGAACTGATCTCAACTCTCCAGAAATCTAATGCTCCTTCTAATAATTGTCATGCCTTCTCAGGAGTATGCAGTTTCTCTAGTTAAGAGCTTCAGATGAGTCACTGACCTCTTGCATCAGCACCCTGGTATTTTAAGGCAACAAAGCCAGCTGGAATTCCCACAATTACCAGAAATACTTGGTTACCCAGATAACTTTACTTTTAAAACAAACAGAAAGGATAATCCCTTACTCTTGGCAAGATCTATATTTACCTTCAGTGCCTTTCTCATAAGTCCCAAAGAAGCTCCCTTCATCACACAAATTATACTGTGCCACATGGTCTTGCATTTTAATTATGCTGTACAACTAGCTATAACTGACTTAGCAGCACCTATATCAAGAAGACACATGTCTTCACCTGTCTGCCAGCAAGCAGTCCTTGGAGCTTCAGCAGAAAATGTCCCAGGCAGGACCAATTTCCATACTGCCCTCCTCCAAGCCAGAGCTAAAATGAAGTAAGCTACCTATTACTATCTCTTGCTTTCCCTTACACAACGAAGAATCAGTTTTCAGATAAACTGATATTTAGAGGAAAAAATAGATCAAATAAACACAAAGTAGAACCAACATTTCTTTGGCATTTTGTTCTTCAGAAATTCCCTGAAATTCTAGTCCAATATATCTGGGAAGCAGACTTACCAATGAAGCCTGGCCTCATAAAGAATAGGTTACTTTTAATCTAGTAACATGCCAAGAAGCTTTGACGATAAGAAGTACATGTTAACATTTTTCCAGGTTACATCTAGCATTTTAGCTGCCCTTGGTAGCTAAAGATTTTGGCCACTAACTTTCCCCATCCCAAATGTTTCTTTTCTTTCTTAAGGTGAGATTTGATGGGTTTTCATTGCTTTCAGAGATTTTTTTCCTAATGAAGATATATTTTTGAAAGAAGAGGTTGGAACATTTTTTTTTTCTGAAGGTGAAAGGTAAATTTGAACATTTTTCTAGGCTTTAAGAAAAAAACCCCACCCAAACTGAAACCAGAACAACTCCACCCAGCTTGACACCAAACCCCTATACTTCTGCGACAGATTTAAACAGACAGAAATAATGTTTGAGGACAGACAATAGTTATCAACTTACAAAGTCACAATATGTATAAGCTCAAGGATATCTCACGCAGGCTGACCCATCATCTACAACCCAGTAGGCTATTCATAATAGACTTTTATTAGTAACATTTTTGCCCATATGCAAAACTCCACTCAAAATTCCCGATCCTTTGTTTAGGTACCTATAAACACTGTTACGTCAGGACCTGCAGCTTTATTCTATACAGCTGTGTGCTACATCTAAAAGCTGACTTTTCATAGACTCATAGAATCATCAGGTTAGAAAATATCCACTGGATCATCGAGTCCAACCATTCCTATCAAATACTAAACCATACCCCTCAGCAACTTGTCCACCTGTCCCTTAAACACCTCCAGGGAAGGTGACTCAACCACCAACCTGGGCAGCCTGTTCGAATGCCCAATCACCCTTTCCATGATTTTTTTTTCCCTAATGTCCAGCCTGAACCTCCTCTGGCGGAGCTTGAGGCCATTCCCTCTCATCTTGTCCTGTCCCCTGACACTTGGGAGAAGAGGCCAGCTCCCTCCTCTCCACAACCTCCTTTCAGACAGTGGTACAGAGCAATGAGGTCTCCCCTCAACCTCCTCTTCTCCAGGATAAACAACCCCAGCTCTCTCAGGTGTTCCTCATAAGGCCTGTTCTCCAGCCCCCTCACCAGCTTCATTGCTCTTCTTTGGACTCACTCCAGAGCCTCGACATCCTTCTTGTGGTGAGGGGCCCAGAACCAGCTTCATGTATACTATTGATATCTGTGTAAACTATTTTATTATTAGATTTGCCCAAAATGTGAATATACACTTACTCTCCATGACATTAGTACAAAGAGAAGAAACCGAATAGTTCCGAAGTATCTTAACAGATCTTTCATGCTGAATAAATTTAACAACTAGACACACAAGTACTGCATATGCTACAAACAACATTCTAGGGTAGGTGAGAAAATAAATAGGAGAAAATAGAAGATGCATGAAGAAGGCAGAGACGTGGTAAGTACAACTGAATTTAGATGCAAAATAAAACTATCCAGAAGATATAAATTGATATAACAGAGATGTGAGATAAATAATCATAACAGCCCTCTGTACTTACTGTTTGTGATTTCTTGCAGACATTTATCATCAGCACTCATGTACACATGATTCAGGGGAGATTAAAGAGTTATCCAACAGTAGAATTAAATACTTACTGACCAGATGATCTCATAACAGCATAAGCTCCTTTGTCAGCCTGTTAGTAATGCAAATCTCTAAATTAGTTGAGAAAAAAATATGTCCTCAGAAAATTCATACCTGAATGAAAGAAGTATCATAGATTGATTCTGTGAGGGTCAAAGAATAAGACTAGTACCAGACTGAAAACCAACAACAAGCAAAAAAGTCACATGCTAACACTCAACAAGTGCAAGAAAAAAAAGAAAATCTGAAGAAAGCATCTTTGGCATCCCTGAAACTGCATGTTCCAGAAACACAGAGTTTGGTGGGAAGGAGGTTCTATGCAGCCTAGCAAATACTGTGAAATTTCCTGTTCTAACCTGTGGTGCCAAAGCTCTGCTCATTCTCAGCACAAGGAGCAGCAGATCTCCATACTGACAACAGAAACTACCCTATCAAAAGGGATACCTTCCATTGAGATATTTAAAAGACAGGTAGACATGTTGCTTGGGGACATGGTTTAGTGGTGGACTTGGCAGTGTTAGGTTAACAGTTAGTCTTGATGATCTTAAAGTCTTCTCCAAACTAAATGATTCATTCTAAGACTCTATTAAACTCATATAAATGAGGCTCTCATGCCAACACAATGTGTTATTTGCTGTGCTAGCATGGTGCAGTTGAATGACGGATAACATGAGCACTAAACTCAACTCCCATGTGTATTTGCTGCCATGTCAGTATATGATAATGTTTCAAAAATTGTTTAAATCTTGCAGCCAATAATATGATATGAGGTTGAAAACAGAAACAAAACTATCTACATATCGTTTAGTAAGGTTGTGGAGCAGTAACTGGTTTAGTAGTTGTTTTCATAGACAGGTTTATCTATTTACTAAGCTCTTAAAAAGTTCAGAGTTCCCTACTGGAAGTCTCTGCCACTTTATTTACTGTGGTCACACAATATGAGGTTTTGAATGCAGTGCAACCATGGGGATGTAAAACTCCAGTGGGAAGATTAGAGTGATTAATAATTTTGATATTGTCAAGTCAGTTACAATATGCATTTATGAAGCACAATTAGCAGCCCCAGTTGCTATTGTACTGTGTCAAAGGGAAACAGACTGTAGATGGAGCATGTGGAGACAGGCAGTTCAGATCTCATGTCTGTCTGTTTTCGAAGTTGCAACTACTGAATCCTTAAGTGTACTTACTGGAAAAACTTTGCAGCTGCTAAAGTTTAATTCTCAAGAACAAGGGAGTTTTTTCAAAGGTATGTAAATGGGTCTGAATTTCTTTCACAGCATTCTTCAACTGCAGTTTCAATTACGCTTTTCAATCTGACGTGGATACTTGGAATCTGCTATAACACACTGTTTTGCTTAGAATGTCCCAAACATTTTTGGCTTGGATTGGCTAGAGTGTTCTAAACATTACATTCTGTGGTTTGGTTGCTGTGGCAATGGGAACTGCACCTGAGAAAAAGGCGTGACGAAAATTGTGCTTCCTTCCTGGAACAGATCCAGGGAACTACAGGCCTGTCAGTCTGACCTCAGTGCCAGGGAAAGTCATGGAACAGGTGATCTTGAGTGCTATCATGAAGCACATGCAAGAGAACTAGGTGATCAGGCCCAGTCAACATGGGTTCATGAAAGGCAGGTCTTGCCAAACTAACCTGATAGCCTGAAGGCTGTGGATTTATCTTCTTGGGCTTAAGTTAAGCCTTTGGCAGAGTTTCTCACAGCATTCTGCTATGGAAACTGTCAGCCTCTGGCCTGGACAGGCACACACTCTCCTGGGTGGTGGTGGTAAATGGCATTAAGTCTAGTTGGAGGCCAGTTACAAGTGGTGTTCCCCCGGGGCTCAGTGCTGGGTCCAGCCCTGTTCAATGTCTTCATCAATGACCTGGATGAAGGCATTGAGTGCACCCTTAACAAGTTTGCAGATAACACTAAGCTGGGTGGA
>WAAB01012988.1:1330-12281 GCA_013389865.1 Piaya cayana | reverse complement strand
AAAGGAGGTTGTGGAGAGGAGGGAGCTGGGTTCTTCTCCCAAGTGACAGGGGACAGGACGAGGGGGAATGGCCTCAAGCTCCACCAGGGGAGATTTAGATTAGAGATTAGGAGGAAGTTTCTCACAGAAAGGGTCATTAGACATTGGAATAGGCTGCCCAGGGAGGTGGTTGATTCGCCTTCCCTGGAGGTGTTTAAGGCACGAGTACACGAGGTACTGAGGGACATGGTTTAGTGTTTGATAGGAATGGTTGGACTCGATGACCCGATGGGTCTCTTCCAACCTGGTGATTCTATGATTCTATGAAGTAATTCTCGACACAAGATGACTCCGGCAGCTACAGAGCCGCTTCCGTATCAAGCTCTACACAAACAAGTGACTGTTGGTGTACTAACAGCAAGGTGATGAGAAGAGCATTCCAGTCTGTGCCTGCCAGAAAGTCATCTGGTTCTCCAGGACACTCAACTACCACATGTGAGAAACGCCGGTTTTAAGACATGATCCAGCTAGAACACCAACAAACATCGCTCCAGAGACAGCAGAGAGAACAGGTAACACCATGTAGCAACTGCTCTACACAAGAGTGGCAGGAACAATCGCTCCTTCCGTTCCAGACTCCTGGTTGGCAGTGACCTAACGTTTGACAACAGCAGCCCCCAGAGCCTTTACTACACACATCACCACATCCTTGTGACAGAGTCAATTAAACTGCACACAGCAGGACTGAAGTTACTCTCTCCTTCTCTTCATTAGCTCCACACATTCCAGCTCATCTCCTCTCATGATGAGGGGCAATGCCAAGACCAGGACCTGTTTGTAAGAGACTCAACAGTCCAACTCCTTTGGAAAGTGGCCCTTTGACCACCTGACCCTTCACCACCCTGCACTGCAGCAAAGGGCCCACTCGATCCAAAAATCTCCTTCTGTCAAGACCCAGCTTGCCACCAAACCACTACAGAGGCAGGACAATTTCACTAGGGAGAAAGGAGAGATAAGTGAATGGAAAACAATTGAGGGACAATTAGAATTAAGATTATGATGTAGTTACGCAAATATAGAGGGGAATGGTTGTAGATTTGAAGAAATGCATCATAGAAAGATCATCCATTAAAACAGTCTGAAGGTCTAAAGGATGCTGGCAGAACAGTTACTTGGAGGCAATACCAACATCTCAGTGGTGATTTAAGACAGATAACAGACCAAGAGCGACACCAGAATCCAGAAAGTAATGATAATGAAAATACTGCTGGGAAAGGAAAGAACAATTTGTTAATTGAAACAAAGGCTGTGGTAAAAGCGACAGGCTGAGAGAGCTTTGTGACAGCAAGATGAAAAGAAACAGGCAGAACCAAACACGCTTTCAAGGCCAGAAGGTTGGTTCTGCTAATCAAGCAAGAGCCTGAGTTTCACTTGCATGAACAGACAAGAAAAGCTTTTGTTCAAACATGTCAAGCAAAAACAACCTGCAAGGACTGAAATCTCTTCCTAGGTATTTGTGACTACCGTGTGCCAAAGAACAATTAGATTCACACCTCACAGTGAAGGTATGAATGAGACAGCACTGCCATAGAAATAAATCAAGATTAAGGAACATTAAGAATTTTTGCTTTTACCACACTTGGTTAGTGCACATGGATGTTTCTCTATTAAACCCTTCAAAAAAGAGAAGCATAAGATCAGAGAATTATCAGTACCAAGACAGTCATTTCAGGTATTTGAGGAATACCTAGGCACAAAGAAATAAAACATTCACTTCCCATAGTGGGAAAATAACATGGATTGAGGTGAAACGAGGAGAAAACAAAGGCACCTGAGTACATCATTGCCATGTCAGAAGCAGCAAACAAAGCTAGTAGAAAGACCATGAAATCCACTGACTTCCAGCAGAAGGATGCAGATTTCATGTATTTGCACTGGTATACAAAGACTGGACATCTCAAAAACAAAACCGGAGGAAAGAGAACACCAGACAAGGCAGCAGAAGAGAGAACCGCTGAGAATAAGCTGATCCTGCTTGATCTTAGGAAAGACTGCATCACATTCTTTTTGCAAGAAGAAACAGAACACTGAGGGATGAAAATGACAACTCCAGAATGAACGAAAGCACAAATTAAAGAGATTAGCAGGTGAGGGAGGTCACTTGAGTGAGGGAAGTGTAGAGATAGAGGAAAAAAAAAAAAAGAAAGAAAAAGGAAAAAAGGCAAAAAAGTAAGAATGTCCCCTCACTCTGCCCCTGCTCCACAGTCTACACAGGTCTACAAAGGCAGAGGTAGATCTATGTGAGAAATCAGCGTAAGAAGATGTAATAAACATTGGTAACCTGAAATCCACCACTCAATGCTTCCCACTAGAACAGGTAGATAGAGAAAGAGGCTTACACTTGAGACAGCCATTCCCAAACTTCTGGTTCTAAAAGAAAACAATAAGCGATCAAAATTCATTGCATAAATACTGTCATTAAGCTTCTCACGGTGACTGCACCTTTGACTACTTACTGCCACCCTAGATCACTTTTCCTGTTTCTTTGGGCACTGACAGCTCCTCTTGAGTTCAGCAGACAACAGAGCAGGACATGCTGTATTCCAGGATTTGTCAAATAACTCCCATGTCATTACGTCATTAGCTTCTTGTGGACTTCAATTGCAAAAGCTACACCTACGAGAGATATCTGCTCCCTATTCTTTAACACTGATATCAGAACTGTGATTGCCACAAGCAGAGCTCAAGTGTAAGAAATGATCTGGAAAGAAGGGTCCTCATACACTTTCACTTGCCTCCTTCCAGTGTTCAAGGCCAGGTTGGACAGGCCTTTGCGCACCTTGATCTAGCAGGTGTCCCTCCCCATGGCAGGAGATGGAACTGGATAGGCCTCAAAGGTCCCTTCCAACCCTAATCAGTCAGTGACTATGATCTTCCCCCTCTTTCATTAGCTGGGAAGAATTGGGAGAAACATGAAGGAGAGCTGGGACAAATCGATTTGCAGAGGCTTTGAGCAATTTAATCCTTCCCAGAGGCAAACTGTTGATTCACTGTCACTGAAGCAGCACCTTGGGGCAGAACCTAATCCCGCAGGAGCACGGCCCTGGCTTTCCTAACCCTTTTCAGAGGAACCAAAACCCCTCCTTCTCCACTTCAGAGGCTTTCAACTTAAAAAATACCAGGCGTGTTATCACATCTCACCAAATTTTACACGAGGGCTGTTACCGCGTTAATCGGAGCAGGGGTGGGGGAACTAAGAAAAAGCCTCGGGATGGTCCCAAAGTCGCGGACAACGGCTCCGAGGCGCCGCCGGGCCGGGGGGAGCCCGGAGTGGTTCCGCGGGAAGCGCCGTGCCCGGTCCCCGCCCCTCACGGCCCCGCGGGGCAGAGCGGGGCCGAGCGCTCCCTTTGTCCGCCCGCTCGCCCCGGAGCGCCCGCCTCACGCGGGCCCCGCGCTCCCGCGGGCGGCCCCGCACCCGGGGGCGGCGCTGCGAGGCGGAGAGCGGGGCCGATGGGATGGCGGGGTCCGTACAGAGCCCAGGCCCAGCCCCGGTCCCGCCGCTCGCCCCGGCGCCCGCCTACCTTCGTTTGCCAGGTCCGCCATTTTACTTCCTCAACCCGGCCCACAATGCACCGCGGCCGGACGGCGGCCCCGCGCGGCGCGTGCGCCAGCCCAGCGGCACCCGGGTCGGCAGCGCGCGTGCGCAGGAGGAGGAGCCGTATAAGGGGTGGGACGAGTGGGGCTGCGAGGGAGGCGCTAGGCGGGATGGGGCTGCTACTACGCGTGCGTGAGACACAACTGGGCGTTGGCGGGCTAGAGCGAAAGTGGCGCGCTACTGCGCATGCGTGGAGAGCGGAGCCGCGGGGGTTCGGCCAGAGTCCCATGCGCACTGACATGCGTATTGGGCTCAATGGGGCAGGGAAGGGCCGCGGGAGGCGGAGCCAGGCGAGGTCAGAGGAGGTTAGGGTGAGGGAACCTCTGCGCATGCGCAAAGGGACCAGACTGCACCGGCGTGGGCGGTGCTGCGCATGCGTGTTAAGGGGCGTGACGGGCTGTGCTGTTGCGCATGCGCAATTGTGCGGGCGGGAACCACAGGGGTGCCGGGGGGGCCAGGGGCTCTACGCATGCGCAGTTGTGCAGGCGGGACCCGCGCGGGGCGGGGGGGGGNGGGGCTGCTACTACGCGTGCGTGAGACACAACTGGGCGTTGGCGGGCTAGAGCGAAAGTGGCGCGCTACTGCGCATGCGTGGAGAGCGGAGCCGCGGGGGTTCGGCCAGAGTCCCATGCGCACTGACATGCGTATTGGGCTCAATGGGGCAGGGAAGGGCCGCGGGAGGCGGAGCCAGGCGAGGTCAGAGGAGGTTAGGGTGAGGGAACCTCTGCGCATGCGCAAAGGGACCAGACTGCACCGGCGTGGGCGGTGCTGCGCATGCGTGTTAAGGGGCGTGACGGGCTGTGCTGTTGCGCATGCGCAATTGTGCGGGCGGGAACCACAGGGGTGCCGGGGGCAGGGGCTCTACGCATGCGCAATTGTGCAGGCGGGGCTGCGGGGGCCCCGGAGCCCTGCGCATGCGCAGTGGTGCAGGCGGGAACATTGCGTGGCAGGGTGATGGGGGAGGGGGGCTGTGTTGGTCTGTGTCCCGTTGTCCATCCTGGCTCTTTCCGGGGTTAAACAGAGGCAGAGCCGAGTCCAAAGCCTCTGTAGAGCTCCCAGCCCGCACAAAGCCATTGCGAACGGCACCGCGCAGTGATGTGCTGTCGGGCGAAGCCTTTGGAGCGGGTCCAGAGGAGACCCCAGAGATGATCTGAGTGCCAGAGCCCCTCTGATGTGAGGGCAGGCTGAGGGAGTCAGGGTTGTTCAGCCTGGAGAAGAGAAGGCTGCGGGGAGACCTTAGAATAGCTTCCAGTACAGAAAGGGGCTCCAGGAAAGCTGGGGAGGGATGTTTTACAACAGCCTGGAGTGATAGGACAAGGGGGAATGGCTTTAAATTGGAACAGGAGACATTTAGATTGGACATTAGGAAGAATTTCTTCGCAATGAGGTTGGGGAAGCTCTTGTCTAGGTTACCCAGAGCAGGGGTGGCTGCCCCATCCCTGGAGGGGTTCAAGGCCAAGTTGGATGGGGCTTGGAGCAACTGGATCCAGTGGGAAGTGTCTGCATATGGCAGGAGTTGAAACTGGATGGGCTTTAAAGTCCCATGATTTTATGAATCTGTGATCTTCAAAAGGTCCTGGAGATCAGTGAAGCCTGTGGCTACATCCAAATGGGCACTTTGAGCAACACCAGATCCTTAACCTCTCACTAACCTGCCTACAAGAGAGAAGTACCATGAGAGTGTTGCTTTCCACCCGAGCAAGGTCCTGCCATCCTCCCCTGGTTTAGATAAAATTGCTGCTGGTCAATGGCCTCTGTGGCCCTGAGCAAGTCATCCCCAGGGGCTCTGGGGTAGGGCTCTGGCAGTGGAATTCACAGATACCTAGAGGACACATAGAAAGCCTTCAGAAATGTTTGGGTTTGGCCTGAGCAGGAGCCTGTCACCTCTGGACCTGAGAAAGGGAATGAGATCTGAAAAATAGTTTGCATGGAAAAAAAGCCCAGATCCTCAAGGCTGCTGAACATGCTGACTTCCATAGGGATTAAGCATCTAAATTCTGGAGAGGATCCAAGACTTAAAATAAAAGGGGCAGGGCAGAGAAAATCATTAAAGGAGATTAATACTAATTAATATTAATTAATTATTCTGTGGTTTGTGCAGAGCCAGAATACAAAGTATTTGAATGTAAAGCCAGCTGCATAATCCCTGTCAGGGGGCTGAAAAGGGAGGTTGGCCAGTTAACTCTTCAGTGAGCACCACTGTGTCTGCTCCCTGAAGGAGAAAATCCTTGAAAGAACTGGGCTGTCATTACTGCCAAACATTCTGTCAGAAGGGAACTGTGGAAAGCTGAGCAACCTTTACTCCCTCTTCTTGTAAATTTTGAGCCATATTCCTATGCATGGGAATTCCATCATTATGGGTAAAGCTGCAGCTGCAGCCAGGGACAAAATACAGCTTTTCAGAGATGAAATGCAGCTTTTGACAACAGACCCTTGCCAAGAAAATACCCAGCAGGCACCTAAGAGACCAGTTCTGAGATCTCGGATCACCTGCCTGACAGTGAGAGTCCTGGGACCTGAGAGGAAGCAGCGGCGAGCGAGGAGACAGTATCTGGCAGGCAGGGCTTTCACAGAATCAAAGAATCATTTGGTTGGAAAAGAACTTTGAGGTCATCAAGCCCAGCTGTCCCTGTCCACTACTTCAGTTGGGTCTTTGAATGCCTGTCCACATGGTGAGAAGAGCCAGCACTGCTGAAATGGAATTGGCCCCAAACAATATTACTTAAATTGCACATTAGGCTGCAGCAATTTTCATTTGTTCCCATCTGGCTTAGAGCTGATTTTATCATCTCTCATTGACATTGAACATCTCTCAGATTCTTTTATGTGTTATCTGGCAGCTTACAGGCCTTGGCACCAGGGCTGGCGCTGCACAAAGTCCAAGTGGCAGCCCCAGTCGATATGTGGGTCCAGATCTTGTCTGTGCCTCTTCTCTGGTGAACTGGGTCACGTTTGGTGCAGACAGTTTGCAGGGAATTTAGCTGAAATCACAGAATCATTAAAGTTGGAAAAAACCTCTAAGCTCATCCAGTCCAACTGGCAGCCCAACACCCAACACATGTCATAAAATGCACAGTTTTTGAACCCCTCCAGGGATGGTGACTCCACTGCTTCCGTGGGCAGCCTCTTCCAGTGCTTCACCACTCTTTCAGTAAAGAAATTTTTCCTAATACCCAATCTAAACCTCCCCTAGCACAATTTGACACTGTTTCCTCTCATCCTAAATCCTTATGTCTCTGATCTTAATTTTCAGGGATATACAATATACCCTAGGGTTAGGGTTAGAGGTGGGGTTAGGATTAGGGATGGATTTAGTGGTGGATTTAGCTCCAGGTTTATGGAATGAAGTTCCTGTCCCAAAGCAGATATCTACTACAAACTGAGTCAAACACTGGTATTGAAAAGGTATGAGGGTAATTACCCATTTTGTGAGTCTCTAAAAAACAATAATTACATTTTGAATTTAAGCCCTTAGTCTGAAACAGATTCCCATCACAAAAAAAAAAAGTCACCTCTGAGCATTAAAGTCTGTTTAACCTGTATGAAACCGCGAACATGCTTTTATCATGGAAATGATAAAACTTTGATGATAGGATTTACTGTGCTGCGCTTCTCTAATGGGTACGCAGGGCTGGCGGAGTAGGTGGTGTGACCTAGTTAAGGGAAGTGATATAGAAAGAACGAACCTCCGAAAGTCACACTCACAGACCTTAAGAGCCAGCAGGTCACAATGTGTTCCCTATTCATGTTCTAATTAGAGCCCATACTTTCCCAGCATCATTAACATAAGAATGGAAAGTTAACAGTTTTATCCTGTTTGGAGGCCAGATTCTGACTTAATTTACCTGCGAGTAACTCAATAATGATACCAGGGTAAATGTGATTCTGGCACTTCATTATTTCAATAAAAAGTAAACT
The DNA here is from genome assembly GCA_013389865.1 of Piaya cayana. Taxonomy (NCBI): domain Eukaryota; kingdom Metazoa; phylum Chordata; class Aves; order Cuculiformes; family Coccyzidae; genus Piaya; species Piaya cayana. The sequence goes on along the minus strand of WAAB01012988.1, from coordinate 4,729 downwards.
ACACCCACGCCAACTTTACAGTTCCTGTGACTTTTAGAAATTAATTACAAGAGTTATCTGTACCCTGCGAGCTTGTCAACTTGCTGATATAACTAGAGTCTATTTTGGGTACATGCCATTAAGATACTATAAATGCCATCCTTTCTGATTAGTACTATTGTTAGGTCAACGTTTCTAAAGGGACATGGCCTAAAAGTCACTGTGACTTTGACAAATTAAATATTTTTCCATAGCTGAACTCTCAAAAAAGAAAAGAAAAAAAAAATCCCTAAAAACCCCAACCCACCCTGCTTGAACACTTTCAACTTCTGACACTTTGTAATTTGGATGAGCTCAGACCCTGAAGGATTTACACAGGATAACGTTCCATAGTGAGAGAGCAATATCATCACTCGACATTTGGATCCAGAGCTGTAAGCGTTCATCAGCAGGGAAAGAAACAGGCTTTAGAGTGAAGACAGCACCACAGGGAATCATGATCCCATTTCCAACTCATTGCCCAGGGAAGTGGCAGTGGGAACAGGAGACATTTAGATCGGACGTTAGGAAGAAATTCTTCACAATGAGGTTGGGGAAGCTCTTGTCTAGGTTGCCCAGAGCAGTGGTGGCTGCCCCCTCCCAGGAGGGGTTCAAGGCCAGGCTGGATGGGGCTTTGAGCACCTTGATCCAGTGGGAGGTGTCCCTGCCTGTGGGGTTGGAGCTGAATTGGCTTTGATGTCTCTTCCAACCCAAACTGCTTTATGATTCCATGATTCTACTACTCTAGCAGTGCCCGCGACATAGAGGCAGTCACTAGCTGCCTCTACATGGGTCAGTAGATACAGCAGCAGGTAGACCTGGCTCAAGCAGAAGGTGGTACCAGAGCCTCCTGAGGCTCCTTTGACCAGCACTCCTATGGTTATCAGTGATACGGTGACCGTTATTATTTGGGAAGCATATCCAGGACTCCATGTAAGTCAGGTACTGCTGGATTTCATCCAGTTTTTAACTTGTCTGTACTTGTGGGGTTGTTTCTCAGAGGACTGATTCCATATGACAAAGGAGAGCTGGAAGGGACAGGCAACCTCAGGCAGGACAGGGCTTTATTTTGCAGCATGGGTTGTTTATTTTTCAGCAGCCTGGGTTAATACCAAACTCAGCTGATCAATGTTGTTTCTGACCAGGCAATTTCTGTGAGTCTTCTAGACCCACTTCTGCATGATGTCTTAAAATGCTCATCCCTCTTGCAACTGCTGAGACCTCCTGTGGGATCATGACCCAGAAACCACTGTGTTAATGACAGTGAGTTATTGAATGGCTACCAAGCCACAGGTTTACCAACATCTGCTTGCTGGAAATTACACCAATAAAGAAAATGCCTTTGTTGACCTGATTTCAAGGGACAGGCAAGCGTGAAGACAGTGGTTCATCGTTAGAAACAAAGAGTTGCACATAAGTTATTGTGAAGGTCTTCAACAACTTGACAGTGATGATTAACACTTCACCATTAACACCACTAACAGTCACAAAGATTCTAACTCAGCAGGTTATTTATGAAACATCCCTTTGATATCTGAAAAGTTACAGCAGTCAGGTGAAGTCCCCAGTGACTGGGGAAAAGGAAACATCACACCTATTCCCTCTGTACTCAGCACTGGTGAGACGGCTCCTTGAATATTGTGTTCGGTTGTGGGCCCCTCACCACAAGGATGTTGAGGCTCTGGAGTGAGTCCAGAGAAGAGCAACGAAGCTGGTGAAGGGGCTGGAGAACAGGCCTTATGAGGAATAGCTGAGAGAGCTGGGGATGTTTATCCTGGAGAAGAGGAGGCTGAGGGGAGACCTCATTGCTCTCTACAACTACCTGAAAGGAGGTTGTGGAGAGGAGGGTAATGACCTCTTCTCCCAAGTGACAGGTGACAACACAAGAGGGAATGGCCTCAAGGTCCACCAGGGGAGGTTCAGGCTGCACATAAGGAAAAATTTTTCAAGGAAAGGGTGATTGGGCACTGTCAGAGGCTGCCCAGGAAGGGGGTTGATTCCCCTTCCCTGGAGGTGTTTAAGGCACGGGTGGACAAGTTGCTGAGGGACATGGTTTAGTGTTTGATAGGAATGGTTGGACTCGATGATCCAGTGGGTCTCTTCCAACCTGGTTGTTGTAAGATTCTATGATTCTATTTTTAGAAGGGTAGAAAGGACCCTGGGAACCACCGGCCTGTCAGCCTCACTGCTGTGCATGTGTAGATGCTCCTAGGAGCTGTGCTAAGGCAGATAAAGGAAAGGGAGGTGATTTGATGCAGCCAGCATTGCTTCACCCTGCCTGACCAACCTAGTGACCTTCTATGACAGAGTGACCACATCAGTGGAGAAGGGAAGAGCTACGGGTGTCGACCAGCTGGATTTCTGTAAAGCGTTTGACACGGCCTGCACAGCTTCTTCTCTGTACTGGAGAGAGGTGGACTGAGGCTTTTACTGTTCGATGGATCAGGAATTGTTTGGACTGTCACATCCAGAGGGTGGCAGTCAAAGGCTAAATGTAAAGATGGAGAACATGACAAGTGGTGTCCCTCAGGGGTCTGTAGCCGGGCCAGTATTGATTACTGTTTTCATCAGTAACATAGACAGGGGGATCGAGTGCCCTCTCAGCAAGTTTGTGGGTGCTCCTAATCTGGGTGGTGCTGTTGAGCCACCAAAGGGGCAGGATGGGATCCAGAGAGCCCTGGAGAAGGTTGAGGAGAGGCCTATGTGAACCTCATGAAGCTCCCCAAGGTCACATGCAGGGCCCATAGATGTGTTGGGAACCACCTGTTCTCTAGGGGACGAAGGGATGGAGAGCATCCCTGCCAAGAAGGACCTGCAGGTGCTTGGGGTTGAGAAGCTGGCCATGAGCTGGCAATGTGCGCTGGAAGCGCAGAAAGCCCAGAGTCTCCTGGGCTGCATCCCCAGCAGCGAGGCCAGCAGGCCAAGGGAGGGGATCCTGCCCCTCTGCTCCGCTCTGGGGAGAGCCCACCTGGAGCCTCACGCCCAGCTCTGGAGCCCTCAGCTCAGGAAGAACGTGGACTTGGAGGAGCTGCTTGTGGGGCTGCAGTGGGGACACGGTGGGATGGTAGGGAGCAGCCAGAACCCCTGGCAGAGCCCAGGGTGAGAGGATGGTGACCAGGGTGGGGTGGTCAGTGGAGGTTTGGGTGTGGGGCCGTGTCCATGAGTCCTGCCGGCCACGCTGGGTCGGCACCGGGCTGGCAGCTTTGGGGCAATTCCCTGCCGGCGAGGATCTCTTTCCACCCCAGGGCTGAACTCGGCATTAGGGAATCAACTCCCAGTTCATGGTGTCTCCTTAAAAGTGTTGTGACGTGAGCGGTGTCCCTCAGGGATCTGTTCTGGGATCAGAGCTGTTTAATGGCCTCATCATGGGTGGGTACGGTG
>WAAB01012986.1:15431-26216 GCA_013389865.1 Piaya cayana | reverse complement strand
TAAAAAAAAAAAAAAAAAACCTCAAACAGGTGCATGCCATGAATGGAAAAACAGCTCTTACCAGCTGGAAAAGAATTTTTTTCACAAATACAGGAGATAACTGAAAGAAACTTGAAAGGCACTTTGCTGTGCATATAAAAGCAACAGGCACCAGCAGGAATATTAATTACCCAGTGAGACAATAGCTGTAGTTCTGCAGATAGCTGGTTTTTTATGGTTTCATTTGACTCGGATTGAGAAAGTTAAATATGCAACTTTGTTAACTGAATTTGTACATTTCTACATTCTGGACATGAGAGAGAATCCAAAATACCCTAAGAGCAGAAGTGATGCAGAAAGACCTGGAGTTCAACCCATAAAAACATGAAACCAGCAGGACTAGAGGGCTTCCTGCAACTTGAGAGCAGCAGAGATGATATCTCAGATCTCTGAAAGTGCTGGTCTTTCTGGAAATGAATTGAACACACATAAGCCGACAGATTGTTCAAAAATAATCTGTCAGATAACTTCCTGCTCTGTTGCTAAAGAGTAATCACGTCCTGTTTCTGTCTTCAATTTTATGGGCTTCTTCAACCTCTTCTCATTAAATACTAGATTTGTAATGCCTCTGATTATTCTGACATAGCTCTAAGTTTAGTTTCTTTTGTCCTTTTTTGAAAATAGCAGGCCAGCTTTGTATGCAGCATCATACTGCATGCAATCCTCAGCAGTGATATTGATCTGTATCTGCTGGAAAGATCTCTGCTAATAGATCTTAAAGTTTCATTTGCCCTTTCCAAAGCTTATCTAATAATCTTTTCACCCATTCCTGAACTATCTGACCTTATGCATCTCAGCTTTCCTTGCAAAAGTTCAATGATCCGGTCTTGGTCCTGGTGAGGTAACAGGCACAAGATGTAGAGGATAGCAGCAGGATAAGTTTTTGAAAGGTTCCCCAAGAACTTTGGTGTTGTTTTTCCAAAACTCGACTCCATTTTCATTTAATAAGCTTTAATGTTATTTTCATTTGTATTTCTAATGAAGCTTGAAATTAACATAGTCTTTTTGTTTACTTTCTTATTTGCAACATCATTGTTGATCATAATAGCATGGTACTGGGAACAGTTCTTGTAAAACTGGAGCCAGAAGGAAGAATTATTTTGGATAGGCCCTGTACATTGAGATGAGTGTTCTGAGTTATTTTATCCTTATGGATAGAAATAGTATTTAGTATTTAAACTGCTATTTGTTTGGAGACAATTCATGTGACTCTAAGTTAAAAGTTATTTTGTTTCTCAAGTTTTTTGGTAGCCTCACTTTAACATAACACAGATGCTTTTTTTTTTTTTTTTAAAACTCAAACATTCATTTTCTTTTTGTGAGTTAATTTTCTTATTTGCATGTGTAATAGCATGGAAAAAAATATGGTTTTAAGGGAAAAATTATAGCAGTTAATTATTCTGAAATTTCTGAAGACCATAAAAGAGCATATTAGGATCAGAGAATCATAGAATAGCTTAAGTTCAAAGGGACTTATAAAGATCATCGAGTCCAACTCCCTAATCCTTGCAGGGCTGCCTAAAACTAAACCCTATGATTAAACAGGTCATTCAAACAGCCCTTTGAGTCTGACAGGCTTGGTGCCTTGACCGCTTTCCAGGGGAGCCTGTTACAGTGACCAGTTGCCCCCTAAGTGAACAACCTTTACCTAATGTCTAACTTGAACTTCCCATTATTGCAATTTTATTCCATTTTCTCTTGTCCTATTGCTGATAAGAGGGGATCAACACTTCCTGCTCTGCTGCCTCATTGTAGTCTTCAATGAGGTCACACATCAGCTTTCTCTTCTCCAAGCTAAACAAACCAAGTGACCTCAGCTGTTCTTTTTACGCCTTGCCCTCAAGACCTTTCATCATCTTAGGCACCCTCTGAACACACTCTAATAATTTTATGTCCTTACATTGAGTCACCCAAACCAGAACACACTACTCAAGTTGGGGCCAATCATGTCCCTCAGCTGGCTAGTGATATTGTGCTTGATGCCCCCCAGGACGCAGTTGGCCTGTTTGGCTGCTAGGTCGCACTGTTGACTTGTATTCAGCTTGCCATCAACCCAAACCCCTAGATGACTTTACATGCCATGGGGCTGCTCTCCAGCCTCTCGTTCACAAGTTTGTATGTATAATGAGGATTACCCTGCCACAGGTGAAGAATCCAGCGGTTGCTCTTGTTAAATTTCATATGACTGGTGATTCCCCAGCTCTCTAATCTATCCAGATGTCTCTGTAAGGGCTCCCAGCCCTCAAGGGAGTCCATAGCTCATACTAGTTTAGTGTTGTTAATGTACATTTGATTCCTGCATCCAGATCGTTTATAAGAACATTGAAGAGAACTGGCCCTAAAACTGAGTCCTGGAGAACCCCACTAGTGACTGAACCTGATCCATCAGCCATATTGTACCAATGAACAAGATTTCAATAAGTAAATTTTGCAAGCTGGAAGTATGATGGAGTTGACTTTGATATTTAAAATACACCTTGAGACTTCTGGTGTTTTATATATTTGTTATCTGTTTAAATAAACTTGGTGTTAGCCTTAAGGTCAGAGTCTGTTAATATTTACTTTGGAGTAATCTGCCTTTCTGAGCCTTTTTTTTTGGTCCCTCTCTGGTTTCCATCTCTGTAACAGTAATGTTAATTGTATGCACATCCTTCCAGAGACACAACAGTAATGGAAAAAGTAAACTTTGGTATCCTTGATCTGTTTTTCAAAGTCAGATATTTCAGTCTAAAGATACTACTACTTTGGAGATTCTCTTGTTGTGACTCAAAAAACCTGTAGATGCTCATCACAGGGCTGGTAACTGATGTGCTGTCAGAGTTGTTAGTTGTTAGCTAAAACAGACACCAGGGTATTTTCATGACAGCTTTCCTTTCTGCATTTTTGATATTCCATTTTTCTGAATTATTCAACATTGCTGCTGCTAAGTCAGATAGTGTCTCTGGAGTATAATTAGCTAAGCAATGGTTAAAAACAGCAAGAAAGAAATGTCCCAATTATATATTCATTGCTTTGTGAGTACTTGAATAGCAGTTTAGAATACCAACTATAGTTTGCAGGAACTTGCAAGGCAGAGCTAGGAAGCTCTAGAAAAGAGATCCTGGTTTCTGTCAAGCTCACAACAAAATTCCTTTTGTATAAAACAGACCAAGAATGCAACCTTTCAAAATATAGAAAAATAGATACAACTAAACTAATGGTGAGGTTTGAGCTCGCCTACATTTGTCTCACTCTTAGAAATGGAAGGACTGCCTCTTTCTCCATGTCTTAAATGCTTTGGTTGTTCTTTTTCCATGCGTCACATTTTTTTGAAATTGAAATTAATTTCATTCTCACCAAGATAATGACAATATTTAGCTAGTATTTGGTCTACTGCTTTTATTGCTGGAACTGTGTTTTGCTAAATAAAGGAATGACATTTCAGGATTGGGAACCTGTTAAGCTTTTTATTAGGTATACAGGTGCTTTAATATTTGTCTTATGGTAAGTCAGAGTATTCCCAGTTGTTTCATTTCAATATGAATAGGCTGGTTTAGCTTTAAAAGCATTGTTTTTCTTGGCATTAATCATGCACCTCTGTTCTATGGCAAAATGTACTATCAGGTATGCAGAATACATGATCTCTGTCTTTGCTGTGACTAATGTATATAGGAGAAATAGGCTCTGCTGCAGTTCCCTTGACCAGTGCCTAGTGAATCCACTTTGGTTTTCACTTTGAAAGACAGATGTCAGATGGCCGCTGGCTGAAATGAACCCAGAGTCAGTCTCTGAAAAACAATGGACACGCATATTTTCAGGATTGAAACTAAGTTTTGAGAATTGAAAGGAGAACATGAACATTTAATACAAAGAATGTGCTTTTTGTTTCTTTGACTTTTCACTAGGATCCTTTAAAGATAGTCTTTCTTAAAAGCTTTTGTTTGCATTGTAAGCTTTAGTGACTATGTTATTAAAGCATCCTGCTGAAGTAGAAAACTATTAATATTGAATTTAATAGGTGGAGCACAAAACAAGTGTCATTTAGCTGTCGTGTGTAGATTTAAGGAAATAACCCAAAAAGAAATTTCACCAACATTTAATGTCAGCTGTAGCCCCTTTCTGATTGTCTTCAATTTATGCATACATAGCTTTATTATCTCAAAATGCATGGAAATATTTCAGCTTTCTGTGTACAGGCCTCATTGGAAAGCCAATGAGCAAGCTTTATATTTACACTGTGGCAAGGAGAGAGCAGTATCGTACCAGGTGACTGGCTTGACTGGTCACATCAAATACAGCTCAGAATATGGAATTTTTGATCCATGAAGATAAATTTCAAAATACTATTAATGGAATAATTAGTGACAAAGATACTGGGAGAAGAGAGTGCACAAGTATGTTATGAGCTTAAAATCAGCTGATTTCAACAAGGAAAATGTTTTGAATTTGAGATTTCTGAATGTAATGTGTTTTCAATATCATTGAAAATTCATTATAAAAAACAGAAATGCTGGTATAAATCCATATGTTTTGTTAGAATTTTTATGTTTTGTCATTATCAGAAGCAAGCTTGATTACTGAGTAGAACATCCTGGAGGACAGGCTTAAAGCCAAATTAGCCACCTGTCCATATTAATTAGCTGCAGGAGTGATGTCGGAGTTGGCTCCAGGGACATTGCAGCTGATGTTCTCCAAGGGAAATACTGTATGTCATCAGTTTAAAAGCAAGTTACAGACACACTTTCCTGCCATGAATGTAGGGTCAGTACGCTGCATAATAACAAGCAAAAGAGGTGAGCCGGGGAAAAGTAGTTTGAGACAGAGGTTGTGCTGGCGGTGGCTTCCCTGCATCCTTCCAAAACTGGAGAGATTCAATTCTGATTTAAAACATCCTGGAGATTTGGGGCATCACTGCTGGTTGCAAATGATACTTCTGGGTGCAGCACAGCTAGAAAGGATTGCCATACTGTTCTGGGTCTCTGAAGCAGCCTAAAATTCAGAATGTCGCCAGGAGTGCTCTGTTAGGTATGGCAGACATGGGCATTTCTCGGAGATTTACAAATATGATCTACAGAGTGAAGAGGAGGAGGATTTGTGCGGTATACAAGATTACTATAATTGCTGTGAAAATCTGGGACAAGCAAGAGGCAGGTTTTTTTAATGACTCTGGGAAGAAGGATAAAGGGAAAAGGGTGGTGGTAAATATTATAGAATATTTAGCCTATGTGTGCAGGCTATTATAAACTGCTGTTCTGGTTTGAGCTAAAGCAGAACTGATTTTCTATCTTTCAGCTAATCCTCATCTAAGTAACTTCAGTTTCTGAAAGTTACATACATCTTTTCAGACAGTATTTTCTTCCAGAAGTGATAACATGGGTCAGTGGTACGCAGAAAGGCTATTGTTTACGTCTATCCCTATGGAGACGAAAGCCATTCTAGAGTTTGTGAAATGCTGCAAGTAAAAGGGTCACATTTGCAGGAAGGAGTGGGTGGGACAGGTGACCCTGAACTGACTGGCAGAGTACTCTATCCCATACACGTCATACTCGGGATAAAACAGGAATTGTGAGGGTCAAACTCTCTTCTTTGATGGCCAACGTCCAGTAAGAACTCATTTTGTGCTCTTGGAACACTTCTTGTGTTCCTGAACCCAGTTCCTGAATTCAACTCCCATCTGCTACTAAATCCAGCCCAGGACCTTTCCCCGTGCCTGTTCTGCAGCTTCAATTGTGACATAGTCATTGCAGGGGGCACTTCCGTATGTTTGTATATAGCTTCTTATTTTGTTATTAATAGTGTTTTTCTTATTATTGTTTCATTCATTAAGAAATTTCAGGTAACTCTACGTTATGTCCAGATTTGGTGACAGTTCCTGGGAACCTTGCAGCAGTCATTTGGAGACTCCAGTTCAACTTCATTTGTTTAATGTAGAAGGAGGGCTGAGAGGGAAGACATATCTGTTTTCTGATATGAAAAAAGATCATTTAAAGGGGGATACTAGTTGTTTCCATGGAGACTGGGGCAATTTTTTCAGGAAGTTGTTTGTTTCTTCCTTTGTTTATTGAGGTTTGCATCAAGTAAAGGCAGTGTATGAAGTGGTCAAGGAGAAGAAAATCAGTTTTATCAACCCTTAATACTTTAAGAAGTGCTATACAAAACTTCAGTGGTGGTGGATTACTTGTGTACAACTCTTTTTTTTTTTTCTCCTATGCTCCTATGAAAATTGCATTTCCATGGGCAAAGAACAGTGCTTAGTGATTTGCTGAATTCTTCAGCTCCATCAAGGGACCTGATTTAATAACTGAGATGTAGGAAAAAGCATTCTTAATCCACTGAAGCGCTTCATCGATAGGCTTGTGTCCTAAGAGGGAAATAAAACAGAATAGCTAAACCATTTGTGATAAAGTCAGTTTGCAAGGCTTACAATAAGAGGAAATGTTTAACTTTAAAAAAAATCTATTCTACAGATTAAGAGTTATAGTACTGACAAGTAATTCAAACAAAATTTGAACAATATGTACAAAGTTAACATTAGGGGCATGTGTGAAATCATATTTCAAGGGATCTTTTGAAATGTAACTTCCTACATAGTAGCCCTGAAAACATTTTATTTGGTATTCTAGATCAGTATTTTAAGAGTTGAAATTTTTAAAAAGGTGTTTTCAGCAGCTAACTGGGGTGACATGAATGCAAGATGTCTAATTGTACTGAGGCTATGGGAGACGGGCCCTGCTAGAACAGTTTGGTGACTGAAAAAAAAAAGCCATCTTATGTATCAATTTCTAAACAAACACCTTTTTGCAAGAATTGATATTTCAATGGATTATTTATATCAGCAGACGAGCCATGAACTTCCTGAAAATAGATTATTTTTCTGGTTTACTTCTTACTGCAACAGATTGCATGCTAACTTCTTATTAGAAAATATATTTAAAAGATCTCCCATTATTCTCTGCCTAGAGTATGAATTAGCTCTGCTTCATTGATGAAGCTCAGTAGCTGGAAAACTAAACTCAAAGTCTTTCATGCAAGAAGAAAAATATTCTTGACTACATTCCCTTCTCTGAAACAGGAGCTTTTTATTACTTACACTATTTGTCAAGAATATGATGCATATTTCTTGCTTAATACTTGGCTGTTGGCTTTTGTCTTGACAATGAAATACATACACACATGCTCTGAATGTATCTTGACAGCAGAATGAGCTTCATTATTTCACAGAGATGTGAAGATCTAATGTAGGAATATTACCTTGGTTGCATAGTGTTTATCATCTGGACACCATTGCTCCTGGCAACAAGAGTTTCCGAAGGCTGCAATTGTTCTTTATTATTAGCACACAGCAAATAATCCATTGATCTTGAAGAACTATCAGGAGGGCATACATGGACGTTTTACTGGTATTTTCTGTGGACTTCCAGAGCTCAAGTTCCAGAAGCAAAAATAGGAAAACTTTTTAACTGTGTCTTAATTTTCTTCTTAGTCATTACTTGAGTTTGTACCTGTACAGTTGGTAATGAGAGTGTGTGTCCTACAGCAGCTTTCTTTAAAAAGTGAACTCTAAACAGATGATGAGACTCTTGCTTCATCACTTTCTGATTTAACAAATTCTGCAGGAAGTGAAATCAAATATCAAGGTGAATTCCTCCCTTGTTGTGCACAAAGAGGAAGGTTGTGTTGTTTTGTATCTTGCTTCTACATGAGGAGTTGGACTACACTGAGTTTTCTCCTTGGGAAATGAGGGTGTATGAACCACTACTAGATTAATGAGAAGGTATCTATAGGGTATTGGTACGGACAGAGTGATATATGAATGAAGATCAGTAATGCAGAGCATGCTGTGTCAGATTTGCTTGAAGCTGCTGTCGCTGCTCAGGAAAGAGAAACAACAAAGACAAAACACTGACCTCTGTGAGGCTCATTCTTCTTAGAAGAAAATGTACTTAGTCTTTCTTTCTTGCTATTACTCTTTGTCAAGAAATTGTATCTTCCAGCTAGAGCAGGTTTTGTCCTCCAGGAATAATTGCATCTGCAAGTGATTGAAAGATATTGTCAGGGATCCACTTCACTTGACCCCAGCATACAAGCTTAGTTGTGACTGTATTGCTTTTCTGCCTCCATTGAGAGATTGTGCCTCATCACTGCATGGCAAACTCAATTATGAATGTGGATTCTTTTAGCAATACTTGGAAGCAGATTTTTTCCCTTTGGCTTGTTTGCTTTCCTGCTGACTCTCAGTGTTAGTTATTAATGGAATAGCATTTTCTGTAATTACAGTGGAGGCATGGTTCTGCTATTAAAGTATAGTTATGAGGGGGAAATATTTGCAATGTTTTATTTCATTTTATCTTTATTTATAAGCATAGCATTTAGAAGAATAGCATCCTGTGTATACCTTCAGAAGGAAAGCTATAGAAGTGATTCTGTCAGTGCTAATAATTTCAATCTTTGACCTGCATTTCTGTGTTTTATAATGTATTCATTTATGTTTTGCTATTTGTATTTAACTGTGCATCAGAGAAGGGTCGTGTGTGTATTGTTTGGTCATGCATTGTTGTTTAACTGATTTTTTTCAGGAAAATAAACATAGGACAATGAATGTCAGGCTGGCCTAATCACTGCTCTTGTCTACAGTTTCTAATGGGCTCTCTTCTATTCTGCAAGCTGGAGTTGAGTGGTTTGAAAATACATTCATTAGCAAAGTATTCAGATTTATTACCCTGCTGTTTATGGCATCATAATTCCCATTTCTGTTTAGCTGGTAGTCTAGGAATAGCTTTGCTTATGAAAGGACTACCCTAGGTGGAGGGAGTGAAACCTGCTGGTGAGATTCATACTCCTTGACTTACACTAGCTGCAGAGAGAAATATCTCCTGAGAGCCGCCCTCCTTTCGGAGTTTGCTGGCAGAGTTTCCCCGAGGGAGGGTTGGCGAATGAACCAGGATGGGGTCAGAGCAGGTAGGCAGGGAACTCAGGCTGAGAAATAAAAAAGAAAGGAAGTTACAGTGACAGTGTAGACAAAAACATTCCTCTCATCAGCAGACTTCCGACCTTCAGAAACGTTCAGCTTTTATTCTGTTAGTATAATCCATGCAGACCCTGGCCATTGACACTAAATAACAGATGATAATCTCAAATATTAAGTGTGGATTACTGAGCAGTACAAACAGGTGATGTAGGTACCTGCAGGGCTAAAGTGCTGCCCCATAGTGAGAAGTACCTGGGCAGATGGAGAAAATTGACTCTTGGAGAAAACGGATGATCTGAGGTGAGAAGCCCATCTATATGCTGATACAGAGCATGGGTTACAGCAGCGTATTGATCTCTTACTGAGATTCAGTTTACACTTCCAAGGACAGTTTCTGCATTCAGGCCGAGAAGTTGGGGAAAAGTGGAAATGCCTCAAAGTGTGGACTCATAACCTAAAAGCCACCACTGACAATCCTCTTCCAATCTGCATTCAAAGTAGTTACGTGAGAAGCTAAGAAACCTGTTGAATCAGAAGCACTGAGCATTCTTTGTGTAGTCTGTAAAACAATAACTGCATTACCAGGAGAACTGTATTCCCAGTGTCTCACTAAAGACCTCTCATTGGTATTTCTGGCTTTACTTGCAGTGATTTTGAGTAACCCTTGGTTTTCTGTAATATGGGATAGTTGCTTGGTTGGAAAATCTTGATGTACAGAGAACCCCTTTTGTCAATATTTAAAGTACTTTTGGGGAAAACTTATGGATACATATTCCTGGATTTTGTAGATATTTCATGTAAATATTTATGATACATAAAACAGAGAACAAGTCTTATGAGGAGCAGCTGAGTGAGCTGGGGGTGTTTAGCCTGGAGGAGGCTGAGGGGAGACCTCATTGCCTCAAGCTGCACCAGGGGAGGGTCAGGCTGGACATCAGGAAAAAATATTTCACAGTCATTGGGCACTGGCAGAGGCTGCCCAGGGAGGGGGTTGAGTCACCTTCCCTGGAGGGGTTTAAGGGACGGGTGGACGAGGTGCTGAGGGACATGGGTTAGTGATTGATGGGAATGGTTGGACTCGATGATCCAGTGGGTCCTTTCCAACCTGGTGATTCTATCATTCTGTCAATTCCCTCCTATGAATATCTTCTGCTTAATGAGACTATCTGTCAGTAACCATCTAGACAATATAAAACTCATTTATTCATGGTGGTGAATAGGAACATGGGGAAGGAGATCAGATGAAACAACCATTCTCTGACAGCTGGGAGCTGGGATTTGTAACAAAGTTTTTTCTGATTGTTATTAAGGTTTTGAATTTTCTGTACTGTTTTTCTGTTGGTTTTTTTCATGGATTTGTTGGGGGGGGTTTTGTACATTCTTAACAATAAAGTTTTCTTGCATGAGATGCAAGAGTCCTTTTACCGTGCAGCTTACCTTCCTGACAGTTCAGAATTTGGTCTGCCTTTTGTGTGTTTTCTAATTTACTACTGAAGTGACAGGGCTTTCACTGGCAAATTTCTGAAAATTATTTTGGGATGACCAATTGTCCCAAATTTCTCTAACTCTTCAGAGGTTTCTTAAAATAACTATATAATTTATTTTATCTGCATAATATTACTCTAGATAAATGTGAAAGAATAGTGTTTCTTAGGAGCAAGTATAGACAGGAGTCTGGGGATTTGACTTAATGCAGATGCAATGCTTCTCTGTTATTGGTTTCAGTTCTCAGCTTTTTTTTTTTTTTGTTGTTTTTTTTTTTATTATACAATTCCCAGGTTGGAAGAGACCCAGTTATT
>WAAB01012986.1:0-14835 GCA_013389865.1 Piaya cayana | reverse complement strand
TAGGGTTGTTGTGCCCCAAGTGCAGGACCCGGCCTTTGGCCTTGTTAAACCTTATGCCATTGGACTCTGCCCAGCAGTCCAACCTGTTCAGATCCCTTTGCAGAGCCTCCCTACCCTCCAGCAGATCCACACTTCCACCCAGCTTAGTGTTGTCTGCAAACTTGCTAAGGGTGCACTCAATGCCTTCATCCAGGTCATTGATGAAGAAATTGAACAGGGCTGGACACAGCAGATATTGTAGATATGTATAGGTTAAGGTGACCCCTCCTGATCTTTGCACTGTCACATGATGGGTAGTGGGATGCTGCTGGCACAAGGGTAGCTTGGCTATGTGAGTCTCTGGATCCAGGAGGAAGAAAGCCTGCAAGGTAGCTGTGGTCTCTATCTGTGAGTCACCCAGAAGTCAGCTTTGTACCTAGACCAGTCCTATCCCACATGAAGAAGATTTACTTCTAGGGAACTACAATTATCCTGCCTTTGAATTACTCCCAGAGGTCCCCTTTGGCTTGCTCTTCTCGGAAATATGGATTGTACCTTCCAACTACATGAAAATTTTTAGTGTGCAACTCCTAGGGTCAGGGAGCTTGGCCATCTCACTGGTTGGAGGTGCTTTACTATGCTTGGGCAGTTAGACTACATATGAGTTCATTTCAAGCTCTTAAATACATGTGCTTTGCTCAGAACAGTGTGCACTAAGGCCTATATAAATTAGCAGAACTCTACAGCAAATTCATTATCCTTGTTTATCTTCAAGGATCAGGTCCAGAGTTCACACATAACAGCATAATTTCACTGGCAACATATTCTTCATAAACTTAAGCCACCTAATGACCCACTTCAGGTTCACAAGACACATTGACTGGAAGCATTCAGTCATACAGTTTTTAGTGCTTCACTTTTACACGTGACATTTATCAGTAAATAGTGTAGTAAGTGTACTTGTGACACTTCTGTAAATATGCACTTATGTGTAGATTAAAATAAAAATGTGATATTTCAAATGGGATACACTATTTTCTTCTCAGCTGTATATCAAAACATTCATGTAGCTGAAAGGTTTCTAACAGAAGTGAGCATTCATAACAGCAGTCAGCAACTCTTGCCATCAGAACATTTCACTAACAGTTAATGAAAACTGTCTTTGTTTTTGAAAACAACCAGTTCACATCCAAATTCTGAAAGCAAAATATTAGATATAACTCTTTTGAGGAAATAAAACAAGCTCTTGACTGTCTTCAGCAATTCCTGTCAGCCTGGATTTTGAAAACCTCAAAAATATTCATCTCCCATAGATCACACTGTAGATATTCTCTCTCTAGCTCATTATTACTAAGACCTATTTCCATGCATTTTTAGTGCAGAGTGAATGAGCTTATGCAAATGTGGAGAGCTATCCCTAGACCAGACTTTCATTTTATATCTATTATCAAATGGAGATTAATTTTTTTAATGTGATTTACTATGATAATAAAACAGGAAGGTTTGTTTCCCTGGGTTTCCATAGCCCTGACTGCCCATCTTTACAATATCGAATTTAAAAGCAGGTGCTGTTGTGGGACAATGAAGTGCTCAATCTCATCAGTTTTCAGCTCCTTCACCTTACATTGTTAAGTGCTTTCCAGTGTTTTTTGTCAGTTCCATTTTTTAAAAACTGCTTTCAGTGCTTTACAGTTTTTGCAAGAAAATAGCAGTGTGCCTCTGGTGCAGACAAGTAGCCATCTAATTTGGTTGTAGCTGTGTACCTGTCTCCCCACTGCCCTCCATAGCAGGGTAACATAGCAAATTAGAGAGCTTTAATAAATAGCAATGATGCATCTAGAAACATATTTCCAGGATCCCAGAATACCATTGGCTGCATATTTGCCTTTTCAGGCATAATTATTTTTGCCTTCTCATAACTTAATGATGAAGTTCTTAAAATTTTTAGCCATTGGCAAATGATTGACCTGTTTATGCTAGAAATGGCATGGCCACACAGGCCCCAGTCATCCTCCCTGTCAGCATGTAATCATTTCAGGCTTCTGCATTAACTCCCAAAGACAGATATAAATGAAATATTAAGATTACCTTTGTCCCATTTCCTGTCTTGAGTTTGAAGCAGCATGTGTGCATACAGTAGAGCAGGGGCAGCTGCTGACAGTACAACTGAAGAACTGATCAAAGGAATAATATGCATAAGCATCCTCAGCTCCATGGCAGATCACAGGCCATATCATTAACTGCATCTCATCCACAGAGCAAAGTGTGAGGGCTCTGTCTGCTTGAGTCAGAGTTTGTGGAACCCTGATGAAAAGTCAATTCCCTCAGCATGCTAGGCAGCAGTATTTTAAAAGACTGCTAGAAAAATTCAATACCAGGTTACTGTAACTATGTTTCTACTTTCTTTAAGGCTTTGCAACTCAGAAATGTTCTGGAAATGGCTTTCAGTAACTATTCAGTCTGATCTGGTGTGTGAATGATGGGGTGAATGAAACAGAAAACCCACTGAAACTCCTGTTGCCATATCCTTGCAGTGCTTCAATACTAACTCTCCACATTTGCCAGACTAACTTGTCCAGTGTTACACAAATAAAGCTTCAGTCAGAAATACTGCAGGAGAGACAGGTAAAAAAAGGCTTCTACTTTTGGTGGTGAAAGTGATTTGACTGCCTTTGTGTCTTTTTTGGAAGTTTTCCAGCTGTTGTAAATATGGATGTGGTGCTATACAGTAGCATGCCATGTAGGTACTGGAATGACCCTTTTTCTTCACTTGTTATCCACAAAAAGCTCAAGCAACTGTTTTACCAGCCCCTGTGGAGGGCACAGGGCTCTGGAGAGGCTGCAGGCCTCATGGACACAGCCGCACTGGGCCTGTCTGCAGGGAAGGTGCCACAGTGATCAGTTCTGCTGGGGTAATTAGCAGTCCAGCAGGTTTGGTCTGCATCTGAGGTTGTGCTGAAAGGTGTCAGCAGTGCATAAAAGGCTATTCCTGGAGCGGTTTGTAATTCCCAGTTGGGTAATCACTGTTGCATATTACGTGCAAAGTTATTTTTCTGGCCTGTACTGCCTTTAAGTCTACTTTAATTTGCAGTAGGTACATAATGTTTTAGAGTTATAGAAATAAGAGTCATAAAGTTACAGTAATCAGAATACGTTAATCAGGATCACCTGTAACTTTTAACAGCAGACTGCTAACCAATTAGATTTGTTGTCATTTATCTAGGAATCTTTCATGGGAGGACAAGGTCTGATTTAAAGGACCGTATTGGAAATCAGAACCTATGTTCAGGCCAATGGCTATGATTTATGAGGAATTATTTATCATTCCTGATGAAATTTAAAAATTTATTCTTTAATTTAAACTTTGCTTGTGATGCTATACTGGGCTTAAGTAAATCAATGAAGCAAAAGTAAGCACTGGAAAAGGAAGGAGGATAGTACTGCTACTTCTAAAGAGGGGAAGATAGCATTGTAATTGAATAGTAATACTGCTCAGCCACTGCTCCCACATATTCTGAAAGAGGCAGTGATGGGATTTGATGAACTGTTATTATCTGCTTATGCTTGGGAGATGGTCATGTGCAACCAGGATGGATAAACTGAAAATATGCTTCTGGCTCTGTTTCTTATTTGAAAATACAAGTTTAATCTCAAATGAGATGTCAGTTTACCTAAGTATTGCTTTCCATAGACACAGCTTTCCTTGTTAGCTTGAACAGATTTTTCCTGTTCAAAAATAACATGTACACTCAGGAGAGAATATTTGCATTTGTGATGACAGAAGAAATGGGACGACACAACGATCAATATGATCCAAATGAAGCCATTTGTTCTGGGTTAATTGCCTGCTTTTGTATAATATGTCATGTATATTGAGGTAACTCTCGTGCCAAACATGGTTTGGACGATTCTGCCCTAGTAACAAGTATTCATTGGTCACAGCCCAACCATGCTGCCAGGGCACATTTCCTGCCTCCATCAGCCAGCTTCCTCATTTACATAACACTACAGAGTCGTTATAACCTTTTATAACCTAGAGGACCCTGGCTAAGACTTTCCAACTCCACCCAGCCTCAGTGCTTGGGCTGCTCATTAAATGCTGTAGCCACCCATCAGGCATTGCCTTAAAATTCCAGCATCATATTTCAGAATAACATAGACGGAAAATATGATCATAGGGTGATCATTGTGCTTTCACAATAAGAAGAATTAGATTTTCACGAGAACCAGGAACACGGTTACTTCCCCCACTTCCGAAATTCTTAGGCTGTGCAAAATACTACTTACCTCTTTGAATTCTGACCTTGGGTTAGCTTTATATGCAGAATTTAGTATAGCTGAAAATCTAGACAAGTTGAGGAAGAATATATTCTTTTACAAAGAACATTAATTATTTTGTGCTTAGTTTTAGATAAGCTTCAGTTTGAAGCACAGTGAAAGCAGTGAGGGCTCAGGTAAGTTCCTGGTTTAGAGATAGGTGGTGATGTTTTGCCTCTGATCATTATGTTTGCATTTAATTTGTAAACATTGTATTTTCCAGGGACAACCCTGCATAGCTATTATACCTAGTGATATGAAAAGATAAAATACATTGACAGATTTGTGTCCAGTTTTGGGTTGGGTTTTTTTCCCCAAAAGTTCTTACTCACTTCCTACTAATAGGCTGAAGGAGAGGTTGCTGTAATTGAGTTCTTCATGTTGAAGATCCATTCCTGGTCATGACACGTATGTGGCTCAGCCAAAGTGCTCCTCTCAGTACTGAGGCCTCGGTCTTGTAAGACTGCTCATGTATTAGATTCAACTCGTTAGTGCAACTTGCAGCATAATACTCCAGCTGTTATTTTGCTCCTCAGTTTTGCCCTTCTGAACACCCTTGTCTGTGGGATATTTCCAGAAGCTTTCATTTGCTTTTTGCTTCTGGATGATAATTTCTCTTTACCTACTTCCTTAGTTTGAGTCCTGTAGATCTCCTTTAGCAACACTTCAGATATATTTCCCTTGGTTTATAAGAGATATTTGTGGGAAGGGGAAGCCTCTTCAGAGTCTTCCACCTCTACCCAACTGACTCACCTCTCCCATAGCTTAATTAATTTCTAAATGTGGGAGGGAAGGATAAATGGGCCTCAGCATAAGGGCTCATCACTCTTTTCAATATGATTTTTTCAATTATGTTTAGCTATGAGCTAAGAAAAATATGCAGAGAAACCATGTGGTGAAATCAGTGCAAATTTCTATAAACTAAACTGAAGTGCTTTAAGAGCTTTCCTCGTAGGTGACTCTCTATAGCTGACTTTCTGTTCATTGGAAAAGAATGAGGTTTTGTCTCAATATTTCCCAAACTGAAGTCTAACTAAATAATGAAATGTAATTTTATATAGATTTGGCAGTTAATTTTAAGTAATACAACTTGACTGTAACGTGTTTCAGCACAATGAGGATTTGAATTGACAGATTATGTAAAAACTAGGCCTGACGCTTTTTCCTTTCTTTTTCATACTTGTAAGAACATTTGCTTAAATGCCACAAGTTTATACTTTTAAGCTTCATAGAATCATAGAATCACCAGGCTGGAAGAGACCCATCGGATCATTGAGTCCAACCGTTCCTATCAAACACTAAACCATGTCCCTCAGGACCTCATCCACCTGTGCCTTAAACACCTCCAGGGAAGGTGAATCAACCACCTCCCTGGGCAGCCTGTTCCAATGACCCTTTGTATGAAAAACTTCCTCCCAATGGCTAGCCTAAATCTCCCCTGGTGGAGCTTGAGGCCATTCCCTCTTGTCCTGTCCCCTGTCATATGGGACAGAGATTGTCAGAGATTGTCTGGTTTATATCAGTAAGAGTTTTACAGATTATTAAAACATATGAAATTTCTCTTTGTGCCGTTTACTTCGAGTGAGTGAAACATATCGTGCCATTTACACAGGTTTCGTATAATTAAACTAACTGGTCATAATCTTCAACAACAATCACTAAATAAGAATGCAAATTTTTATCAAAATTTTTTGAACTCTGCTGGTCAAGAATAATTTGCTCTATTTGGCATCAACATGAGGCTTCATTGCAATTTGAGGGGAGAGATTGTTGATTATGTGGAGATGCAGGCTACAAGAGTGCAATTCAAAGTAAATAAGTTTTAATTGCCATCCTGCATGATAATGCCTTCTGTGCTGGGAAGTACCAGAGTCAGGAAAAGCTTATGTGACTTTGTCACAACCTGTCACAAGCAGCTACTATCACTAGTGGGTACAGCTCTGTGCATACCCATTCTTCTGCTACATTAGCATTTCAGAGGTTTGAGTTGTCCACAAAAGATGTTACTTTAAGTTAAAACATAATGGAACTCTGCTAAATCTGAATCCAACTCTGCTTTGGAAAAGGGAATTATTTCTTTGTCAACATTGACTAGAATTTAAATGGAACTTCTTAAAAATGCAGATTTATCATTGCAAAGTTAGTCATTTTGCGCTAGCTTGTGGATAAGTGCTATTTAGACTTGAGTATTTTACAGATTGTTTTGGGGAAAGAAAATTGAGAGCATTTAATACAGGGATAAATATGGTTGAAATTTTAGTGCTATGTCTCTTAAAGGGCAGATATCTCACAATTTAATTATCACTTGTAAAATAATTGACTGGATACCAGTGAGTAGAAATGAATTAAATATGCCTGCATATATTGGGTGTTTATTGATTTATAGGGTAATATGGAGACAGTGTTCATCTATATAAAATCTATCGACATGAGACGGATTTTCAAACAACTTATTAGAAAGATATAGCAAAGAAAAAATAACATATGAATACCCGAAATGCTTAAGAGTGACAATAAAATTATACAACAATTGAATAAGAGAATATAGATACTAAAGTCAACTGGATATACAGAAATAGACTGCACAGTGGGACACAGCTCATACAAATTAGAATTTGTGCAAGTAGCTTCTGTTTGCTTTGTGAAAATTGCTGGGGTACCTTACCGTAAATAATTACAACTTCAAAGTTACATAAATTAACCGAGGAAAAAAATCATCTATCAATTTACCATGTACTGTGGTGACAGCCTTGAATGTACAGTGAAATAATTGTTGGGATGGAGGCAGTTTTTAAGGGGAGCAAATCAACTTTTAGACAGACCCATTAACAGTTGATCTGCCATGTATTTTAAGATACTGTTTCTAGACTCCAAGGAGATAATGATATGGAATCGGGAATGCAGTGGTGGCAAAATGTGTATGATTGTTTGGTACAGATAGGGGCAAAAATTCATCAAGTGGAAGAGTTGTTCAGAAGACTGAACACTTTTTCTTGAGAAGAAAAAGAAATAGTAAATTGCATGGGCTAATGTCAGAGGTAGAGGTTTTACTTTTAAAATTTTTATTGTCTTACAGCAATATTACATGTTTACAAAGTCAGTACACTTAAGAATATGTTTTTAAATATATTTGTTTAAAGATTTAAGTATATTAAAGATTCCGCTTTTTATTTTACTTGAAAAATTCAGTAAGTCTGATCCAATTTCATTCCAGCTACATCAGCACCTTTTCTGTGCACAGTATAGATTCTATTCCTCAATTTATCTTTATCAGGAGCAACCTTTAAGCTCATATTTTGGTCATTTATTTTATTAGCCTATCTAATTTCTTTGCTATTTGTGCAGTTCATCTTAATTTCACTTTCTTTTATTTCTGCATTACCTTCACTTCATGTGAGTGACCAAGTCTGTCTCTAATATTACACACACATAGATTTTAGTTTTCAATTTCATTAGAGCCTTTTATTATCTAAGATTAGTGTCAGCTTCTGCTGTTTGCTCTAAGATTCTTTGGTATCAATGGAATGGTCTGCCCAGGGAGGTGGTTGACTTGCCTTCCCTGGAGGTGTTTAAGGTGCGGATGGATGAGGTACTGAAGGGCATGGTTTAGATATTGGTGGGAATGGTTGGACTCAATGATCCGGTGGATCTCTTCCAACCTGGTGATTCTATGATTCTATGATCAAGAATCACTGCAGAGAGCACCAGAAGTAGTAACCATTGAAACAAGGTATTTGAATTTATTCACTCCTCTGAGGTGCCTTCATGTGGTAGCACTAGGGTGTAGGGCCACGCTCCTTGATTGACAAGACACTGAAATTCACTATAAAAAGTGCACAAGCCCAACTCAAAGCTGCATTGAGTAGGTCACCAGTCATCTCTGGGACTGTCACTGTGCCAGCAGCAACACGGTCCCGTTCCTCGGCATCTATCACATCCACAACTCTACAAGGTCAACAGGACACAGCTCTGACTGCTGATGAAGGCTGACATTTACTCCAGTTTTTGTACTGTGTGACAGCTGGTTTGGCACTGAAGGTCAGTTTTTCTAACATATCCTGCATGAGGTGGACACATCTTTTCGGCATCCATCTGTTTCTATTCATTGGCTCAGCACAAAGCCTTTAATCATTCTGGATTATACAAAGAGATGCATAGTGCAACACGTCATTCACTGGATGTGATTATAATGGCCAAATTTCAGCTGTTCCAGGCAGGTTAACCCTATCACCCTTTCCAAAGCACCCCAGTATGCAGCAGCAGCAACACCCAAATTCAACGATGATCAGCACATAGTGTAATGTTTTCTTTATGTTGAATAATAGATTACACAAACCTACATTCACCTATTGACATGTGATACTAAATAGATGTGTCATTGGACATCTTCCACTCTCGACATCAGTGTACCTGCTGCACACATCATTTAACACAGGTGCTTTGCCAAGTGTCTTTCTGAATGCTGTCAAAAGCTCCTCTTTTCTTTTCATGTCTTCATAGATACTTTAGGTCCAATATAGATATACTTCTTGCAATGTAATGAATCCAAGCCCTGCTATGCAGCTCATTTGTTTGCAATATACCACATTCATTTCTAATGCAAGTAACTTCAAATTCCTTTTAAGTCTGTGTCATTCTTTCTCTTACCTTGAAAAATTCATAGATGATTTGTTTTTTTCCTCTACATGTAAATTATGAGAAGTTGCAAAATTCTTCACTAATTGTGTTGGGGTGAGATTGTTTTGCAGTGTCACAAAATCAGACTCTCTGTCTCAGGACAGGAATCTCTGACCTGTTGGGCCATTTTTTGATCTTCTACTTACAACATGGTTCTCTTTTTTCTAATAATCTTTAAGTCTAGCAACCTAAGCCTTCCCAGCTTTTCTGATGTTTTGCAAAGCGCTCTCTTTTTTTTTTTTTTACCATCAAAATTTTTCTAAGTATTTTACAGCTTCCCACTTTAAGTATTCACATAATATTATTCTACAGTAACTCAAGTCTGTGCTAGTATCTAGGACATTTCATGAAAAACTGCTTCTACAAACATGGCTTTGTACTTGACGCTCTGTACAGAAGGCATTAAACAAGAGAGTAATTCTTCCCCTTTGGGCTGAGGGCAGTTCTTATTTGTGTGAGTCATTCTATTGACTACAGAAGAATTTTTTGTGTCAGTCATGATTGCAGGACTGGACTCCTGTCTTCATAGTTTGGAGACAATTTAAGGCCTGCTCAGCAGCAGCTGTTTGTGCCATGGGCATGGAGTGGAATATCCTGTGCCAAGCGGTCAGGTTCACGTGGCTTATTGCTCATCCAACTCCAAAGAAAACCAAAAAGCCACCTTTGTTTTTCCTCTCCGTCACTCCTGCAGGAAAGCAACAAATGTCAGAACACGTGGACTAAAAAGAGCAGAGCAACTTCACATGACGTATCTTCCTTTCTTTTTTTATTTTCAAGTAAGTGCATGAAACATGAGTTTGCTGCTGTTCCAGTCATTGTTTGGGAGCTTTGCTAATTGTAATAAATGTTCTGAACTTTCATGAACTAGCCTTTAACTAACAAAGGGTTTCCTCTACTTAGAATAACTACTGGGGGAAAAAAATTTACAGATTAGTCACAAATTATTGTTTGTAAGTACATGCCAGTTATTTTGCAATTTTAAGTCTCTGATTTTTTCATCTTCTGTCACTTGTGGGGATTGTCTTTTTCATAGGTTGTTCACCATGTCAAGAAAAATACTCAGAAAAGATACTGTGCCTAAGAGATTAGAGGAAACTTCTATTTCCTCAGTGATTTCTTGGACTTCATTTCTTCTGCCAGTAAAGATTTAAGTTATAAGCATTCTTCATACAAGTCCATCGTTATGAAAGGACATAGTGTTTTGATTATTTAGGACCTGAAGCGGCAAAGGGCATATTGTAATTAGATTTGCTTCAGTAGGAACTGAAAATGTATTGTTGTAGTCAGAATCTCATGGGGAAGGTTTCTACTAAGATCTCCATTGAATTTATTCATATGTGAAAAGAACAGTCAATATTTGAGGTATGAAATGTCAATGAAAGTAAAAAGCATTCAGCATATGTTACAATACATGGTCTTACCAGTTAGAATATTGCAGCTTTGTTTCACAAAGCTTCTATGTGCTTTTAAAAACATAATCTCTAAATGAAAATAGAATTAGTCTGTTAAAACTAGAGCTCCCTAGTCATGAAAACAGGTAGTTTAAGATAAGATATTAGCTAAACTTTATACACTTTTTTTTTTAAAGCTGTCTTATAGAAGCAAAAGGTAAAATATGTGTAATGTTTTTCATTACTATGAATGCAGATGAGAGGATCATTTTCTAACATTCATGTATATAGATAGGGATTTGCTGGCATCCTAATTGTGACAGAGGCAACTCAGCTGTCTGCTTGCTGTTCTATCTTCTTTGCTAGTTTGGATAAAGGGGAGCAATTTAAAAAGTGTTAAGGCAAAGAAAATATGTCAGAATGTTGTTCCATTAGCCTTCCTATGATGCCATGATTCCATTCGATTCCTATGATACCTACCAGTCCTAAGCTCACTGCCAAATCCCTACATCAGTGGCAAACAGTGAAGTCTTTATTTTCCAGTCAGTACTTAAGGGACTGTACTGTCTGCTTCCATTGCCTAAAAAAAAACCACCAATAGTGATTTAGCGTAAAAACGCTCTTAGAATGGATCATTTTCCCCCAGGGGCTGCAGTGGTAAAAAGCACATGGCATGGGATCCAGTTCTGCATCTCCGATAAAGAAGCACTGCCTGGAAGCTCTCCCTATCTCTCTCTTATAAGGAGAATTATGTGTCTTTTCTCTTGCTGACTAGCCATCAACAGTGATTTGTTCCCTCTAAACTCTTGCTCCAAAACTCATTATGCAAGTGGTGACCTGTGTTGATTGAATTGAACAGCTGGATTGGACTTTCTTCAACCTTTCTCCTCACTGTTCAGCATTACAGCCCTTTTATCCCACTACTACCACACATTTTAGGAATGTGAGCAACATTTAAATCCTCAAGCTATCAATGCGTTTACTGCATTAGAAACATGGTGTTCTTGGTAGTGGAAAAAACCTTGCTCAGTTTCTAGTAAAAAATTCCTGCTTACAAATTTAAAATGCACTTTTCGTTAATATTCCCTCACACTAAGTTTAAATCTCTCATTTGTTTTATTTGGTTTTGTCTGTGGAAAATGCTTAGTTAATTCAAGTAAATTCGTGTTCATTCATGGAATAAATGAAAATATAGCAAACCATTTGTTGATGAGTTAAAGTACCATTGTGTGACAAAGTTTATGAGTTTTAAATGCTGCTGTAGAAATGCAGATGTTTAACTGCCAGCAGTTGCTCTGTAACCATCCACTGTCACTTTTCTGCCTTTCTCTTATCAGTACCTATGATACTCAGATGAACTGAAAAATTTTGCTAACTTTCAAATATGAGTCCCTTCAAATGGAGTACTGAGACCACATTAAACACTTTGGCAGGTTTCCAGAGTTCCTTTGTTTTTCTATTATTTGGGTTTATTTAGTAATAAACAGGATTTGTGGAGTTTTATTAAAAAAGGAGGAGTGTGTACATGACTGTCTACCATGCTCTGTATCTATTCACACGTCTATCACATTGACTGTTACTAATCTTGAATCCATTTTGAAGTGAATAAAGGTAAATGTTGTTTGTTTACAGTACCCATTTTCTATACCTCTGGCCTGGACAGGCACACACTCTCCTGGGTAGAAAACTGGTTGGGTGGCCAGGCCCAGAGAGTGGTGGTAAATGGTGTTAAATCCAGCTAGAAGCCAGTTACAGATGGGGTTCCCCAGGGCTCAGTGCTGGGTCCAGCCCTATTCCATATCTTTATCAATGACCTGGATGAAGGCATCAAGTGTACCCTTAGCAAGTTTGCAGACGACGCTAAGCNTCTGCACTGATGAGACCGCTCCTTGAATCCTGTGTTCAGTTCTGGGCCCCTCACCCCAAGAAGGGTGTTGAGGCTCTGGAGCGAGTCCAGAGAAGAGCAACAAAGCTGGTGAAGGGGCTGGAGAACACGCCTTATGAGGAATGGCTGAGAGAGCTGGGGTTGTTTAGCCTGGAGAAGAGGCGGCTGAGAGGAGACCTCATTGCTCTCTATAACTACCTGAGGGGAGGTTGTAGAGAGGAGGGAGCTGGCTTCTTCTCCCAAGTGACAGGGGACAGGACAAGAGGGAATGGCCTCAAGCTCCACCAGGGGAGATTTTGGCTGGACATACGGAAAAAAGTTTTCACAGAAAGGGTCACTGGGCACTGGAACAGGCTGCCCAGGGAGGTGGTTGATTCACCTTCCCTGGAGGTGTTTAAGGCATGGGTGGATGAGGTGCTGAGGGGCATGGTTTAGTGTTTGATAGGAATGGTTGGACTCGATGATCCGGTGGGTCTCTTCCAACCTGGTTATTCTATGATTCTATGGTTTACAGTTGTGGAAGCCAGACTACCCACATTCACACAAACACATGTCATCCGCATATCTTCAAAATTGCTTGTCCATGCACATTGCTAATCTCAGGTTATGTTATGGTTCCTGTCATTCACTCTTTGTTTTATGCATGTTTCAGGTCTCCTGTAATGGCTGGAGGTTTATTTGCTGTTAACCGGAAATGGTTTTGGGAGCTGGGAGGCTATGATCCAGGATTAGAAATATGGGGAGGAGAACAGTACGAAATCTCCTTTAAGGTAAGTCTTTAAGTCACCTTACACCATACTTCCTTATTTGTTTGGTACAAGACTGTCTTACACCTCTGGATTTTCACTTCTCATATTCTTTGCGATCAGGTTCCATTCATCCTCGGTTTTGACTTTTAACTAAACTGATTTCATACAATGCTATTTTTTCCATTAGGAATTTCCACTAATTTTACAGAGAACTATACCATAAACATAAACATTGCTCCAGAAGCCATGTAAAAATCACACTGAGAGCAATTTCTCTGAAAATCTGGTAGCTTACATACATCAAAGAATAAAGTTCACGTTGTTCATTTTGTCAAGTCTTCTCCACTTACCTTCTCTCAGATGCTGCATTTGCTTCATGCTCAAGAGTAGAGGACAGATCAAAAAGCCTAGAGAGGACTATCCATTAAAAAAAAAAAATAAAAAGAACAAGAAAAAAAGAAAATAGCATAATTTTCTGCCCAGCTCAACAAGGTTAATCATCTCTGGGGATAGGCTCCCCTGGATTCAGCTCAAGGAAATGAGTAAAGTGGAAAGAGAAAATCATAGGAAGAATGACCCCTTTACAGTAGCAGTGAATCACTAAATCAGCTCAGCTGCTATGAACTGTTATCTACTGGCCAAATTTTCAAAATCAGATGATTTATCAATTACATTTGAATAATTGTAATGACAAAACACATAGGCAGTTTTCAATTGCTCAGGTTATATACAAAAAAATATGGTATATCCTCATATCCTCTATGTCAACGTGTGTATTCAAATCAGTTACTTACCTTTTACATGTTGAGTCAAAAGTCTTGCTACTTTCCACATGTAAAATAGGTATTTGCATTAGTTTGTTGAGGACTAACATGTCTACTTTGGAAAGTCATATGTATTATGTTCCAGTATACCCAAAGACATAAGAACTCTATACAAAGATTTTCAATGACATGATAGAATTTCATGACAAAGATGAATTGAGGCAAGCATATTTGGATAAGTCTTGGAACTGAAATTAGTATTCACATTTAGCTTCAGGATCTTTCCAACCTAGTTCCAAACTCCAACAGTGTAAAGCTCAGTAAATAAATTCAGTATGTCAGCCATGACTTATATCATACATCATGCTGTATCTGAGTTTCAACAGAGATTCAGTCAACAGAGCTGAGGCTGTTGAACAAAACATACAGCATAACCCAACACGGGACTGCCTGGCTGGCTTTACAGGAGTTATCAAGAGCATCGTAATGATTTGTATTAGGTGTGCTAGTCTCTCGTTTCTCCCAGTCATTGTTATACCCGAGGAAAATAAAAGCAGAAGGCAGGGGAAACCCAATACTTAGACTGTGTATTTAAAGTATATTGATTCACCTTCTGTCCCTTTAGGTTGTTTCAGAGGCAAATATAAGTAGTCACTAGTAGCTGTCACAACAGCCTCTGACAGGTCACCCAAGATTTTATTATCCTCTTTCAAATATTCCTTTTGTTCATCATCACAAAGAACATACGAATACTTGCAATGTTCTCCAGTCTTTGTATAGAAACCATGGTAACAGCACTGGAAATTGAGATACCAGATTGTCCTAGTGTGTTTTCCTCAAGCAATAAATTTTTTTGGAGGCAGGTGTGTCACACTGTGTCTCATTTCAGTTGTATCTTCTGATTCATCTCATTAGTATAGACTGAGCTTAGGGTCCCTGCCCTTCCCTATTAGTGTTAAAAGAAGGAAAAAATACTCTTTAGATACCATTGACAAATACAAAAAAAATTTCTATTGGAAGAATTTAATAGATGTAAATTTTAAAAAAGACTTGGCTTCTTCGGCGGCACCCAG
>WAAB01012985.1:0-31503 GCA_013389865.1 Piaya cayana | reverse complement strand
ATCTCAGCCACTTTGCTTGCATTTCTATCATTAAGGAAACAATAATTACGAACAGTTTGTTTGTTTTCAAGCAAACAAGAAAATTCCACACTTCAAAATGCAAATGAGAGAGTAATCTGGCTATATCCATCCATCTCACTTAGCTTCCTTGAAACAGATACATCCACACAGAGTGGATGTTCCAAAAAGATAGGCCTATTTTATAAAGCGTTCCTGAAATATAATCTTGGGATGTTTTTTAAAATAGCGGCAGATAACCACGGGAGATTGCTCAGAGTCAGAATGGCACTCACTATTTTAGTGAGGATTTCCATGCATCCAAGCAGCAGTTCTCAGCCTGTATACACTGCGGAGAATTTAAATCAGGAGCCTCTGAAGACACGTCAATGCACAGCGGCAGCAGCCTAAAGCTGTATAGAGAAAGATGCATTTTACAACATTACTGTGAACAACATTTTAAATCAGATTGTAAGCGCTCACTGATAGAGACCATATTTTAGTCTGGTCCTAAGTGAAGGGTGAAGAACAACAGAGTTTTGATTGTGCCTAGACTGGGTGTGCAGAGCAAATAACATTGATAAATGTTGTTCTAACACTCTGCTTTAAATAACTGTCTTCAGAAAGAGTAAAGATCTCCTGTCTAGACAAAAACTCTAATTTTTTTGTCTGGGCAGAAAAACAATTCAAATACCAGTGAAGATTACAATGGAAAAGAGAGAAAAAGGAAAAAACAAAGAGGAGTAACGTATTTACTTCTTCCTGAATATGGAGAAAAATTAAAATTGAAAAGCTTCCTAAACATAATTGGAGTTTTGGAAGCACAGAAAAATCAGATCCCATTGTAACCACAAGGCAACATCCATGATTTGTTCATCACTACCTGCATCTTTGAAACAAAATCCACTATCCTCTGGAGTACAGGGCCTTCCTCCTGTGGTCCAAAAGAAAAGAAATTCTTTTGGGACAAGTAAAGTTCACTGTATTCCTGCAAACTATGTTAAACTTTATCTGAGAGAAACATTTTATTCATCATTCGGTATTTCATTCACTTTTTTGTAATCAGATGTGAGCTCACAAATATAATAGTGAAACTTTAATGACTGATGAATGACAAAAATTCATTTCTTGTCTGATATCTATTGCAATTGTTCCAGCAATGCTGGTAACGTTCGTTTTTCCTCAGCATCCTTTGGTAGCACATTACCAGGGGTCTGACAGTTAGGACGCTGTCCAAAGTTATTCGCATCACAGGTAGTTGTATTGGGATTCCTCCTCAGATTCTTATGACGCAATATCTTTTGGGAGTGTACAAAATAAAGGTTTCTAAAATGGTTCTGTCATTACACATTTATCAGCTAACACTGCTCGGACTGTGCACGGATATGGCACAATCCTAATTCTTCCATAAGGATGTGAAACATGTATGCAGCTTGCTGCTCGTTTCAAGTAACAGCAAAAAATGAGTAGAGTATAACTGCACTACAGAGTTTAAATAAGGTTGGGAGGTCAGTTTTCTTCAGGATGATGCCATGAAATGGACTGTAAAACCTTCTGCTACATGTGAAAGAGGAAAGAAAGGATACTATAATAGTCACACTCAATACAAGGTAGAACCAGAATTTTAAGCATAGGCTGATGATTTGATGTCTCCATCAGAATTCAGTAGAACTGCAACTTAACTTATGAGGCAGAACAATGGCTAGAGCTTTTTTCCTGTCCTCTAAGTATTAAATAGTTTTTGAAAAGTCTCACTCCAGAAGAAAGTAAGATGTACATATATACAAATGCAGCAGTCTCATAACTATGAACGGCTGAATAGTTCACATGGTGAAGGTGGTACCACTTCAAGTGCTAGAATCACTGCTTATCCATTTTGCAGCTGTGAGATGTCATATTAGCGAAACAACTGTTTATCCCAGGTGAACAGGCAACTTCTGCTAGTGCAGCCCTACACTGTATTAGCAGTTGCATATGGAAAGGTTACTTTCCCTTTTCCTATGTCTCCACTACCACACAACAATGTCATTTCCTTTTTCCATCATGTTTTCAGTGTTTGTGTATAAGTCACAACNAGGAATACTTGATCCTGAAAAAAATAGTTTCAACAGGTTGGATGATAATTTTTTGTGCTAAAAACACATTTGGAAAAATTCCCAAACTATTTCAAATTATTTCTGATGTGTAACAGACTGATTACATGGTAGAAAAAGGTATAAATGCTTCTACATTACATACAGAAGGCATCACAGAGGATGTGTTTTAAAGAAGATGTAGAAGGGCAGCCCCTTGTCTGTCAGCTAAGTTCTTATTAGAGTTAAGTTAGGTTTTTTTACAGTGTAACTGAATCCTTCATAGCCCTTTCAAGACAGGCAAGTGTCTTACAGTGAAGGTTTCATGTGCAGCAATGTCTGAGCAATAATTAATCATTTGTCTTTTAGAATTTTTGCTATAGAATTGGAATGTTTGTTTCTTCATTAGATGGGAGAGGCATGACAGCAGACTTTCAGGCAAACAGAAAACATTTGTTCAAAACTTAGATGTTGATTCTCCATTGCATTCCTCTCCCCCAGCTTTCCTCAGGCTTCTCTGGCTGGCTGCTCTGGCAGGAACTCAGCTACTCTATCAGAATATTAAGGAAGTAGAAATGATGGTAGTTAGAGAGGGAGGAGTGCTTCAAAAGCACTTCCATGACATCTCCATCTGTCTAGGACACCTGTAAAATGATTAGGATGAGTGGGAGTTTTGGACTCCAGCTGGAATCTTTGAGGCTACTGGATCTCCAAACAGGAAGATGTGTTCAAACAAAAAGTCCTCTCAACACCTCAATAGCTGCAATTCACTAGACCACCTGGTCATTGTAAAGCATCTTTTTGAGAGTTCCAGCCTCAAAGTTGACAGATTAATACTTGGGAATGAAGCTACAGTTGACTGAAGCAGCCCTATTAGTATGAGAAGTAGCAGCCCATCTGCTCACTCACGGGGGCCGTGGAGACCCATCGCTTTTGCATACCTCACTGCCTTCCAGTGAAATCAATATCTCTGTCCTAATAGTCAAAGCATTGCAATCTGCTAAAGCGTTTGTAAAAGAAAAGAGCCTAGGCAACGGCAGCAAGCTCAGTGCAATATTTCCACAAAACTGAAATGTGCTCTATGGAGAAGGACAATTTTTCAGTTTCTGTTACACA
Source organism: Piaya cayana (assembly GCA_013389865.1). Lineage (NCBI taxonomy): Eukaryota > Metazoa > Chordata > Aves > Cuculiformes > Coccyzidae > Piaya > Piaya cayana. The sequence continues at coordinate 28,318 of WAAB01012985.1, read as the reverse complement.
CAGAAATATCTCTGCTGGAGCATCACAGTTCCAAACAGAGGCGGAGCAGCTGCAGTGAAGGCATTAACTGTCTGGCTATACTGAGCAGACTGCCAAGTAGAGGTCACCCAGCTCTCCATAGTTAGCATGCTCGCTAGATCCAAGTCAAGAAAGGAGTATGGCTGTTCTATAAAAGGCCTTCAAAATCTAGGTCTCCAGGGGAACTTGAACTGTAACTAGGTTCAAAAGCCACTGGTCTTCAGACATTAGGAATACAATAATCTTACACCACAAAATTAAAAAAAGAAACATGGCCATTAAAGTGTCACGACAATTCAGAAAGTCACTGCTTTTCCTGTAAGCTTCTCAGCCAAATACTCCAGTCATGTGAATAGCTACAGCTCACATCCATTCCTATTTTAATCTGTATACAGTAGAAGAATTTGGGTTTTTTTCAAGCCAGTGCTGTAATGTATTGATGTTTTACCAACGACGTGATTCTGTCCTTGGTCAGAACAAATGTTCATGCAGCACAGCCCATAATCTCTGACAATGATGGTTTAGGGGGAGAATATAAAACCACACCAAACCTATTTTATCTTTCCTCTGACAAGCTCTTCAAACTACCTGAACCCACTGTTGTACGTTCATGTTTTAAAGTCTCTTCCAAGACTTTTGTTCATGAACTTGCTTTTATAATACTATATTTAAGGGAGATAAATTTGTGGAATTCAAAACATTTTTGAGCACCAAGTCACACAGCTTAATTATAGGACTGGAGAAAAAAACTTTTTCTATTTGGTGTTAAATCCACTTCCAAGTATTCTCCCCACTGGGAGAGACATTTATTAATCCTTCCCTGCTCATTATGTGTTTTCTGCTTCTTAATTTACATACTCTGTATTTCATGCAACTGAAATCATTTCTCATCCAGGTTGAAGACTCCCTATCTAGTTTGTTATTTCTTGTATGTAACAGCTTAAAAAAATGCAATTAGCTGTTGTGGTCCTCCTCTGTTTTCTGAGAGGAGAGAAGTGGCAGAACTGTACCTAACAGTTAAGACACTGAGCACTAAACTGACATGGTCACAGATTTATCCAAAATTGCTCAGAAGTAATAACCACTGGTTCAGCAACCCTCATGTCATATAGACAGATTAGGAATGATTTCTACAATGTAGAGCACTCTGAATTTATTAGTACTGGGCTTCATTTATACTTTGATCCCTTGATCTCTTGTTATTTAGAGATCACAGTGCTCCATGGCCATTTTAATTTTTACTACTGCAAATAATGTCATCTTCAGCAATATGAAACTATTCCTGAAACTATTTATGAATAGATGATGAGGTTTCTCTAGGACATTCTAGTAGTCTCCCTTCTCAGTGAAAATTAAATATTTATTCCCTTTTTAATGTCTTTAACCACTATACAAGTTCAGTTTTCCTTTTACCCTTTGACCTTTAAGTTCTTTTAAAAGCTTTCAGTGAAAGACCTCAATTGAACTATTTAGAAATCCAAATATAATTCTATATCTTAAGGCATCTTCTAAGTATTTGTGCTTTTAGTCACCATATTTTCTTTTAGATAATAATTGCATCAATGACAACCCTATAACATCATGATACATCCCCAAAAGGCATATAGGAACATTACTACTTTTTTGGTCTTCTTAGAGAAAATATTACTATTTTTAGTGAAAAATAATCTGTAGTGCACTGTGATAACGTTAGGGGTTACAAAGGTTTTTTCAAAGAGGAGCATGGCTTCCTTTGCTTATCATGGCATGTATTTACCTATAGCGTCAGTTAAGACCTGCTGGGGTTTGAACACAGAATAATTTATTTTCCTGAATGCTTGTGAAGAAACTCTCCCTCAAATGAGGTAAGTTTTCCTTCATTCTTTTCCTTCCCTCCCAAAAAATGCCATTTAAACCTTCCCACAACAGGAATTACAACAATATAGAATTTAAATGGTAACCATGGCTTCTGGGAACTCTCTGAGCAATCCCTCCTTTCACAAGGAAGGAAAATTACACGATAATACAGAAAAATATGAGAAAGAAATATCTTCAAACTCTATGAAAAACAATGTATTTACCACTTACAAAGCAAGGAAGACAAACCATACTTAGCCTTGAGAGAAAGAAAAAAGCCTGCAGGAGTAAAAGATATAAGATGTAGCACTGTGCCATGGAATAAGAACAAGACAATAACAGAAGGTGGAAATACTATAAAACACTCCCATGGCCAATATGAACCAGTTTCTAGATAGAAATAAGAGTGCTGGAGTATTAACTGTTAACATGTCCCTGTTTTGTCATGCCAACAGCATAAAGGAAAATGAAACACTGATTGATTGAAGAGCACATGACTTGCCACGAGATATGAACTATATTACTTGGAGGGTCTTGAATAGATTCTCAGTAGCTCTGCTTCATAATGACCTAGTGTTTTATTTCTAACCACTTTAGGACTGTAATGTGCAGATGGAAGTGGATTCTACAGCCCTACTTTGCTTTATTTTGTGTTTCAGACACTGCTGTTCCATGGCAAAATGTGTATCTAGGGGGCTGCAAACAACCTAGTGAAAACCCCATACAAAAAAGTCCACATTTGGCTTTTAATTTTGTAAATGCTGAAAATGCTTTGAATACACATTCTACTCTACACAGCAATTCTACAGGGCAGACAGATTTTATCGAGCTGGGCTCAAAATGATTCCACAGTCATGGCCAAGTAAACTGTGGCAGGTCCTTTTTCTGTTAGCATGAGTGATGTCCTTAGGTGTTCCCTAAAGACAGCACTTTCTCTTGACAAAAATTGCAGTCGCTCTGACACTTGTTGCTAAGGTTATGAAAAGGCAGCAAGTACTTTCTTCTAAAATGCACAGAAAACCATGAAGTGTGCTGAGTTGCAACGCTACTTAAAACCATTGAGTATGTACAGATTTCTGGTATCATCCAAGACTACCAAGTGAACTGGCAGATCCCAACAAATTTTTGATAACTGTTAGGAAACTACTTAAATATTGATGTGTTCATTATGAAAACATCTTTGAGGCATTTGCTTCCAATTAATGCTAGTGCTTTAGCACGACCAGTTTTCCTCATTATATTCAAATGGGATGGTTGTGTGAGTGACTGAGCATGATTACGGAAATTTTGGCTTGCACTCCCTGAGACGGGTATTTGTGAAGAGGCTGTCAATTGGAAATATTTGGAAATCCATCAGAGGTTCAAGCACATTTTAAAAGGACATCTGTGTACAAGAAGCAATCAAAATCAACAGTATTATCACACAGGCACATTGGATAACGCAGCAGAGGTGCAGTTGGTGAGCATTATGTTGCATCAACAATATATGGTTCAGCTGTACAATGCGATTGCTAGTCTTATCTGTTATAAAGTTATAAAAGGAATTGATAAAAAGTAATAAATACGAACCTAAAGCTGAATCATGAGGTTGCATCCCAATCAGCTGGATATCAAAAAGGGAGTAATTTGTTTCCAGAAGCCAAAAGGCTAAACACAAGATCTGTTATGAAAGAGTGTTTGCAATACAAAAAAAAAAACCACAAAGGCTTTCCTGGCACAGGCACAGCAGATATCGTAGCTGTGTCTATCATCCAAGTGGTTTGTTTCAGAAATGAATTCCATAAATTTTCAAACAGCTGCACAGGACCTAGCTTCACAAATCTATTAAAGTAAATAAAGCATGAACGCTGCCTGTCTACTCATCTAGTTGGACTTTTTTTTTTTAAGCTTTCTGCTAGATTTATTCATATTGCTGCATTTGACTTATTTTGAGGGAATTGTTCTTATTGAAAAAGTGGCTTACAAATATTTCATTGTGAAAGGACAGAAGGCTCAATTCAAGCTTTCTAATACATTTTAGCCAGCATTCGTCTCTGATAATCAGCAACATCCTTTAGATTACGATCCCAGGTAATTTATACATGCTGAGTTGCCACTACAACTGAAGAGTTTCAGCAGCAGAGAGTTCATTTTGCCTTGAGTAGCTCTCTGATATGCTCTGATGCATAGGGTAGGAATATCTTACCTTAGCCCATGCAACACTGATGTCTGTTCTTCCATTGCAACAACACAGTAAATTTCCCCAGTACGCTGCTGCTGACTGGAGTAAGCCTGCTACTGAGGCCATAGAAAATTCCTGTATGTAATTAAGTAGCACTAGATAAATCTTGAGACACACAAGGCATTTTACATGGTCCTGCTGCAGCCAATTTTGTATGCAATGGTCAACGCTTCTCATTATTTCTCATAAGACAAGAATTCTGCATTCATGATTTAGTTTGTAAATGATAACATCTGCTAGAGCAGATGTTTTTCTCATAAAGAAAACCTAAATGAGTTCAATTCAAATAGAAAGAAAAAGGCAACCAGACATATTTGTATATCCAACTAAACCATAAGACTTCAAATATCTGAGGGGTATAGAGGTATTACATTCAGGTGTTCATCTAGCAGATTTTATTGTAGAAATGCATGTACAATTGTATGGGCCTTAGCTAGCTGTTGGACTAAGAGTAAAAAAAAAAAAGAAAAACAAAACCCCCATGTAGACTTTGACAGACAGATACAAACAAGAGAAATAAGGTACAAAACACAGGGATCATGTTTATAAGAGCTCATTAATGCCAAATTAAAAGATGAAATATGAGAAGGTGGAACATAACTGTATTTGTTCCAGCCAAAAAGTGAGGCATTTTGTGCAAATCAGGCTGGTTTCTTTCCATCTTCAAGCTCCTATTTAACTAAAAAACAGGCTGTTTCTCAGGATATTTTTGGTTGAAGTGTTAGAAATGTTTTTCTTAATGGGAGAGAGGCAGATTAAGATAGGCAGATGATCAAGATTGAATATTAAAATAGGTGCCCCTGTAAGATGTTTCCTGACATATTTCTATGACTTCTAATCCATTTAGGCAAGCAGGAAACACACAGGACATAAACCTCACCGGTGATCCTAGACTGAACTATATCTTCATGAACTATATTCTGCAGGACTTTATCATCTCTCAAAATCAGAGGAACTACTTCTGAAAACAGAAAGTTAATGTTTTCTATCTGATACCCACACACCTCCTGTTGAGGACAATGTCTTTGGAACTCTGGAATTAGCCCCTCTTCCATACTTGCTTTGCTTCAAGTAGACTGACCCTTAATATAAAGGTACCCAAGAGCAAGCAATAGCCACTATACAACACATCCAGGTGTGGTACCCTCACAGCAGGTAGTTATACTCAGAACTACTTGGCTCACACAATCAGAAGTGTTTCTGAAAGAAGCAGTTTAGCACCTCAATGTACCTAAGAGCAGACACAGGAGAGCCACTGGCTGAGGTGCCCTTTTAGGTTATCAATACCAAGAAGATGAGAAACACATCAGAGTTTATGGAGAAGTCTGCCTGGTATTCTTCACCCCAGATTTTGCTGGGAGAATTAGCAATGCTTTGTGGAAACTGAATCTAGCAGGTACTGCTAGAAATGAAAAAGAACAGACCAGTAAGGTCAGACATATTGGTGGAAGTTGTTTTAAAGAACAGAACAAATGGTCTTATAGACAAGTATATTTATTGGCAATGAGAGAAACAGATTTTGTGAAGGAAGTCATGTCTCATCAAAATGTTTTCTACAGGCATCAGTAGGCACACTGACAACAAAAATCTAGGCTATATTTACATACTCAAGGGCATTTGACAAGTCCATAGCCAAAATATCTTAAAGAAACAGCTGGTATAAAATAAGAAAGTCTTCAAACGGATAAACCAGGAGTTAAAAAGTAGTAAAATAATTTTTTAGAGCACAAGGAGGTGATTAAGTTGACAGGTGAGGTTAAGCAAGCAAAACAGATTAGCAGCGAAACAGAGACAGAGGTGACATGGTTCACTTCTATCGCCCTCAGGGTTCCAGACAGCCTGACCTCTGTTCTTACCTGTCAAGCACCAAGTGCACAGGGCACACTCTCAGGAGGGAATAGATGCATCTGTACAGATAGCTCCCTTTCATCTTCAAAGGCAGAATCTACGCATATGCAGATGACACTTATCAACTGATTTTTTTGACAAGAGGTAAAGACTTAAATTCCTGAGGACTAGTGACAAAAACACTTAGGAAATAAATTTTTCTGCCATAAGGGCTGGTCAGGTACTTCCAGTTAAAAAAAAATCAATTGAAAAAAAGAGTGAGAAAAATAAGATTTGCTTGAAAAAAAAGAAAGAATGAGTTTGTGTTTCAATTCAACTATTGTCATAATTTTATCCTATGAATTTTTATTAAAATCAAGGAAAAAAAAGTACTCTATCCACATAGAGATGCTCCACATTAGGCCTGAATGACCTCTCAATTCTCTCAAAGCTAATATTCACACCGAATTTTAGACAATTTAGCTTAAGTAGGGAAATGGTGGGACTCGATGATCCAGTGGGTCTCTTCTAACCTGGTTATTCCATGATTCTATGAAAACCATCCCATTTTGGTTCTTATTATTCTTTCTGCACAATCCTTCTCCATCCCAATTAACCTTTCTTTCATAATCAAAACTATGCTTTGTTTATCTCCAGATTTTAAACACCCTGACAACTGCTTATTCAGCTCATTTGCTTCAGTTCCCTGGTAGTGCTGGATGCAAAAGAGGAGTAGGTGCAGGATAGGGTAGGGGATGTAGACATCGCCTGCTCCGAATGCTTTCACCATCCACATGTGGCAGTAAGGCTGGGTCTGAATGTGGAGGAATCGTTGGTGTCATCCCACAAGCTCCCTCTGCTATAAAACTGAACCTGGTGGCTGAAAGCACTGGGAATGAATGAGGTTATATTCTTTTCCTTCCCACCCCTGAACTGGCAAAATTCAATTTAATTCCTGTTGCTGACTCCTTTGAAAAGTTCTTAGGTTGCTGTGAGGTCGAATACAGTGGGCCCTAAAAGGAGAATGGTGCTTCCTAAGGCTGTAAAAACAGTAACTGCTTCCACCTTCTCCCACAGATCAGTATTACCCTAGCTCAAGCAGGTATTTAACTATTCCTACTATGCACAGTAGCTCCACTGGAGAAAAGCATTAGGAATTGGAAGAGACAACTGGGTTTTCCACTAAAATTTTGAGAGAAATTATTTGAAATGATAGGATGGGTTCCTTACATAGGGTAACAGATTTTCTATTATAAATAAAATAGAAGACCCGCCGCCCGCAAGATGTCTCTTATGTAAAAAAATTGAAAGTTTTGAAATACCGAATATAGAATATTGAAATTAACTGAGTTCTGGTATTTTTCAGAAAGAATATTCATCCTGCATCAAAAAGTTATATATATTCCTCAATGACTTTTTCTTGAAACACACTATATACATGAGAAGTAATTAAAAAAATTAGTTTTGTATATTCTGAGAACCAGTACAACAAGATATCTCAACTGCTATTTCTAGAAGCATCCTAAGCATTCAGAACATTTATTTTTATAATAGTCTTTGATCTTCAAATTGATATTAATTTTAAGAAAGTATGCTTTCTGAGAATTAAAAGCAGATGTATTTTAGTCAATATTTCATATACCTTATGGAATTTGCTTGCATGAAACTTTACTTGTGAATCTGTTGGTCAGTCCATACCATTTGTCAAATACAAAGCTGTGGAAAGACAAACAGAGGTGCTCATGAGCTGTTATCAAGGAATTTGTTTTCCAAGGCTACTCAGAAAATAGTGATGAATAATAAATTAATTTATGTCTATTCCAAAATGCCTATTTGAGCTGTTCTAGCAGTACAAAGGTTCTATATCGATATGAAATGACAATGAAATTTTTTTTAAAAAGAAAAATAGAAATCAAGAGCTTTTATATTATAGTACAAGAGAAACGGAGAAGGAAGTATCTAGACTACAAACTAAGACAGGAAACTGAATGGTTTCTGGCACACATTTCAGGTCTATCAGTGTTTGTTTCATGTTAGCTAATTAGATGTAGCAATGTACATTTAAAATAGCATAAAACCATGTGTCTTCTCCTTCTTGCTGTTTGTCATCTATGTTTTTATTGATGTACAATAAAAACCCAAGTAAATATTATTTTAATGTCGCAGTGGCTTAGAAGATGCATACTGATTACATCAGCAAGACCATTAATATGAAATAGAAATCAGAAGTAATTTTAAGAAATGGAAGATTAATATAGGGTATGTTCTATCTCATGTCTTATTTTAAGTTTTAAACATAGCAAAGTTGATTTTGAGAATAATTATAGAAAATAATTAGATGTAATTAGTTTTAGGGGAAATAGATCTTTTTAAAAATTCTAGAGATTACAGAAAGGCCCCAGGAGATGAGCGGAAATGTTAGGAGGCCTTAACTATGATGCCAATTTATTTGCATCCACCTGTGTTTATTGAACAATGATTTAAAAAGGGAAAATGCCAACAAGGTATTTAGCGTGTATGTAAATCGATATCTTCACTATTAGAGAGCTAGTAGTATGTTGGCCATGAACCAGCAGATTCAAGGCATCTTGAAAACAGGAGTGATAGGAAAGAGTTGCTTTGTTTAAACAAGTCAAACTAGCGCTCTAGGCAGTGCATTTACAGCAGTCATGGCAATAATTGATAGGCAGAGCAAAAACAGAGCACTTAAGTATACATCTGCCAGGAAGAAATGAAGGATTCTCTAGTTTCAGCAAATGGCAATGAGAATGTGTAAAGATGGCAGACGCTGCCCTGGAAAGGAGGTGATGGAAAAGTCCTACTGAGATTTCACTTATTTAACTGACTGTGGCAGTTGGTTACTTGAAACAAAGGGTGACAGCGTACGAATCTAATTTCAACTCCAATGCAGTTGGGTATGTGGCATATACAGAAACTATACTTACATTATTGCCTTTTTAAATGCTTTAACTCAGAATCATATGTGCTCAAGTCATCACTGATTTTAGAACTGTCTTGGTTATAAAATAATCCTTATTTCTGTGACACGCTGTTTAGAAACTGGAGTTGGAGTGGAGGTTAGCCTGCTGTGGAATTTCTACAGTCTGGTAAAAGCCTGCATAAACCCGAGCTGGGCAGAGGTCTAATTCACATACAACATGCAAGCAGAAAGGCCTCCAGCAGGATGAAACTAGTGAAATCACTCTGGTAGTTAAAGTAGCACAGGACGACAGCACTACCACACAGTTAGTTACTACACTCATGCAAACAGCTCCTTCTGCTCTACTAGTGTTTGTCAAAAACTGGAGCATCTGTTCAAGGCATTTGTACTTTCAAAGAGTTTGGAGGGAAGAACTGATGCCTTATTTCAAATGTATGTATGATAGATGTTGATGGTTATTTCAGGGACAGCAATGAAGTTCTTCACGTGACTTCCTAAGCAGGAGGCTTTTTTTAGTATTATTTTTATTTCTTTTAATTATTTTCTTATAGAAGTACTTTGGAGAGAAGCATTTGAAGATTCTCTCAAATAGCTACAGCCATAATAAAGCTTAATTTAATGCAATATGGTTAACACTGCTGGCATTATCAAAGAAAAATACATCACTGCAGGTAGATGTGTCACTGTGGAATTGTCTGCTGTAAAACAAAAGTTTCAATTTAGCAAAACAGAAAGACTGATTTCAGAGATCCTAAAAGAAATAGAGGCACACTGCAGATGGAGTTATGATTTAATGGCATTTCCAACTATTTTGATGAGATAGCGTGAAATTTCAGAATTTCTGTCAAATATTGCTTTGTTGCCAACCATATCCTACTGGATGAATTTACTAAAGCTTAAGAATTTCTCTAAAGAAATAGCAGGAAATAATGACAACTGGGACAGCACTGCAACCTAGGCTTTTCCAAAATGAAAACACTGAATACAAGGAAATCCTTTTTGTCATGTGAGGCCATAACAAGTAGTGAAAAACCCAAATCCAGAAGTGTTTAAGAACTAGTAATGGATGGTAGCAATCACAGCCACCTAAGCAGAAAAGAAGTCAGGATATTGATAAATTAAGTCTGATACATCATCTTAGATAAAAAGAAGGGAGAGTGTACAAAGTAGGTGTGCTTCTATTTGAGCAATAAGGAAGAGAGTTTATAGCTACACAAATCAAACTACAACACAGAAGCAATACGATGCATTCTATTACAGCAGTATTTATTATCATTTCTATACAGCTGTATTAATGACTGATTATTAGTTACTGCATCTACACTACTTCTATCACTCCTCAGGAAAATTCTAAAAGTCTTTGAATTACCTGACCATTTATCCTGCTTTCACTGCTCCTCTCTACTTTCCATTTTACAAATAAAGAAAACAGAGAAGCAATTTGTTTATTGTTATTTAACAAGCCAGGATCCAGCTACACCCCATTCAGCCTACTAACAACATGTAATACACCATCCATATGAGTAAACAGCCCTGAAAGCTCAGGGTGCAGCTGAGCTAAACTTCAAAGGGACGTGCCATCTCTTGATATGGAGGGTCTATAACAAAGCATTATAACGGATGAAGTCTAGCACTGCGGTGAAGCCTTAGAGAACTACTTTGTCTGAGAGAAGAAAGCAACACAACCTCTAGCTTAATAGAATCCACTGTGCTAACTTTGTGAATATTTTTGCTTGGCAGGACTGCCTATGGATTAAGAAGAAATTACCCTACTGTGCTATTTCTAATAATTCCACTGCTGTCTTAGATAATCTGTACAATCTCTGAAGTCTCTATAAGAAGACGCAGGTCATTATTATTCACATTTTGAGCCTAGTAAATTATCTAGATGACATTCAAGTTTAGGCTGCCATTTTCTGAGTTTTTACTAGGCAATTGCATGATTAAGTTCTAAGACATATAGCGCGCACCATAGTCATGCTAGAGAGACAGACAAGAGCAATGTTGAGCGTGAACACATGCTACTGTTATGAAAGTCATTTGCCCACTGTGAATTAGGTTTAGAAAAGCAACAGTAAGTACTAGAGAAAACAATTTTTGCAGTGTTCACTGTATAATATTTTGATACCTCAAGAGTGGCTAATGCTAAGCTATATTTGGCAGCTATTAAGTCTTGAGGCCATAATGGGATTTCTTGGCACAACAAGGTTATTTCACCAAGGCATATTTTCGCTGGAATTCATCGCTGTGTCACTCAGGAAAATATGCTGACATTAAGTGGTGTTTAGATAACATTCAACAATTCAGTGCTTCCGTGACAAATGCATTCCGTACAGAGACATGAAAAACAGAAAAACAAAGATCTTGTTCAATATCTGACTTTCTAATATAAGCTGCCTGATGAATATTCTCTGTACAGGGAAGGCAAACTAAAAAAGAAACCCAACTAATTAGCGGATAATCTGTAATTGTATAAATAAGGCTAATTATACAGAAGGGAAAGCTTTTCAGTTCAGTAAAATCAGATGCTGAATGTTCCTCCCATACATAGAAAAAAACCTTCATACCATGCAAACAAACAAATGCATGAAAACCAGTAAGCTAATCAAGCTGATTCTTCTATAAAGAACCTCCTAGGTCTACAAGGAAGAAAAAAAAAGAAATTAATTATGTTTTTGTATACTGGAGACCCACACAGATGCTACTATAGCTAGGGCCTGTGCTTTGTAATGAAGGATATGAGAGAAGCAGAATAGAATGTAATTGCAAATTGATGTTTTACTCTAGATGCAGCAGCAAAAGCAAGCAGCAGGCAGTTTCAGAGCCATGCTGGCAGCACAGAACAGGGTATTTCAGCAAGATTTGGAGTGTGTGCGCCCTCCAAGTTACTTCTACCGAAGGTCCCAAAATAAGAGTGTATATTCCTTTCTACACAGGTTCTGCATCACAGGTAAGGTTCAGCACTACACTCTCCGCTGGCTGACGGGTCAAAAAACCACTCCCCACAACACGTCACCATCATCAACAGCAAATCCACACCTTGAATATTATGATGTATCTTCATCATAGAAAAGAGAGAAAAATTGGTGTCATACAAGAATTATGCCCTTGCAGCAGTTTGCTGCACTCCGAGAGGGAGGTACTATGAGAGTTTAGAGACTGCAATACTTCCATTAACAGATGTGATGCCAACTTTTGCATTAAGAGGCCAAAGGATTAAGGAACTAAAACAAAACTGCATTTACTGTGGCAGCACATTCAACATATACATGATTACTTAATTGTTAAACTGAACATGAAATAACAAGATTTGTTAAAGTGCTTCTTACATTGTCACTTTTTTTCCCCCACTTGTATGCTTGCATTGCGTGTGTGTGTATATGTTTTAGCATTTGCTGGATATCATTAAATTATTTCTTTAACTGTGACACTAGAGCTGCATGTGTACAGATGAACTACTGGATAACGAGAGTGAAATTTGATTGTTTAAAATATTATTCCAATAATTAGGTTTGGATTCTGCAAATTATAGAAGAAAAATAGTTAATACTATTCATAATCTCTTCCATACAATACTTGCATTCTAAGAGCAAGTGCAGAGTACCACCAGTATTTCTCTTATGCAGCTTCCGTATAATAAACTAGAAATGCTCACAACTTTCTCATCAAGGCAGATGAAAAGAATTGTGTATGACTTGAACAACTACTACATTTCTAGTACTTGTATTTAATAACAAGGGAGCAGATCACTCCCATATAAAAGTATCTTAATACTAAGGGAGCCTCTCACCTTTGAAGATTTCAGTTTCTGCTTCCACGTTTCAAGGCTTCTTTGATCTGGTATTGTCTTACTTTGGCAATAGTACTATAAAAGCAGTATAAATTCCATTGGACTTCTAGAGAGGACTACCAACTGCCAGAGTTAAGGGCTATAGCTGAATTGTGGCAAGTAGTAGCGGCCGTAGGAGGTTATGCAGAGGCACACTGGAAGTCAGACCACTCAGCATGGAAGATAGTAAGAGATCTCATAAAATAGGATGTAAGCACTGTCTGGTCACTGGTAAAAATTAGTTTTCATCAGGCAGTCAAATGAGCAGAGTATACAATTACTGCCCAGCTTTTCTAAATTTCAGCAGTGCATTGCCACAACCACTCTCCCTGGACCAAGTGCTCCTGTGCAGTTGATGGTGTCACCAGATGGTCTGAGAGAGACAACAACCAATACACCTGATTTCCATAATGCTACTTGTTGTCCACAGCCTGACTGGTGGACCAGACAGGTTTCATAGGATGTAACAAGCCTTGAAAACTACTCTGAAAATGGACAGTTATTCCTGGATGCTAGTATCACAACATATAGACATACCTAAGATGATGTATTACTGACTGTACAAGAGTCTCTGACAGCATGAATCTGTGAAAAAGCACCATGCTTTTTCTGACCACTGGTGAGTGCTACTGCTCTCAGCATGTTGTCTTTGGTTAATTCTCCTTTCTTATGTACAAGGCATGAGAAGGAAACCATAACTAACATTACGTACTCTGATTCTGTCTCACAACTCATTTCATAGTCCCTTTTCCTCCTTCTAGAAATTGTGGGACAAGATTAAAACTCTGATGTGAGGCTTTGGTCAGATCTTGGTGACTCACATCAAGGAACAAAGTGTTGTTTGCAAATGCAGAAACATGCCAATGAGTTAGGCTGAGGCTGTCCTTCAGGGACACAACTTGAACATCAATGGCAGAACAGAGCAGATAAACCTCTACTGCCTGTCCAAAGCTAATTGGTAGATTTCTTCACTCTGTATCAAGTCTGTCAAAAATCACTGCCTTACCTTTCTAGGCAGATTCAGATCTCCATGGAAATCCATGTGGAGTCAGTTACTGTCCAGTGTGAGCCAAGTTGACCTAAGTTTTATTTCTGTCTCTGTAGGGATTCATCTGATTGGTTATGGAGCAGAAGAGAGTAACGATAAAGGTCTACCTAGCAGGCAAGTGTCAAGGTTAATTCATAAGACATTCAACCTGATATAGCAGCACTTTTTCAATTTACTTTACCCAATAATTGTCTCAAAACTATAAAATGAACCAGCTTTAGAGCTCCTACGTGCAATGCACTGAATAAGTTGAAACACTCGTTCAAGATAAACCTCCCAAATAATGCCTTGTCCAACCTTGCCACTGTATCATTATGCCTGACCCAATATTCTTTGTTCTTCTGTTGTTGAGATGAAAACTTAAAACGTGTTTAGGCTGCATACAGAAAGAACCCAATCATGTGCTGCACACCAGATCAAATTTAAAATAATGGAAGCACAGACTGCTACCAGTCACTCTTCCAGCTCTTCTGCGTTAACATGGTGCTGGAAGAGATGGTTGCTTTCTAATAGCAGACACATCTGTTTATTATACAGAGAGCTTTGAACACATCTGTAAGCTACATCACAGTACCGAGAGAGACATCTTCGCTTAAATGCGCTAATAATTTACCAGGTATATTGCAGAGGTGACTAATGATTTCTTGTAACCAGCTGATGCTTCCCTAGCCGCACAATTAGCTCACCCAGCTGCTTTTATAGAAAATGATGGGATCCTGCTGAGGAGTAGAAAGGAGCTGGCAGAATGTCTGTTCTGTTATGTACTGTTCTTGAGCAGCTTAATTTATGGGGCTGGTTTAGGTCAGTGCTGCTTAGAGACACAAAAGAAACTGTCAACAGTTTTTACCTGAGATTTTGCAAGAGTCTGTTTTCACTTAGGAGATTTTTCTTCTATTGGTTATAATTATATCCCCTCCTCCCTTCTCATTTCCTCACCCCAGCCTCTATCTGCTACTTGCCTATGATGATAAATATTCACAAACCTAGGCCTAGTGACTGATTTCTTTCCAGATAACAACCTGCATGTATAAACTATAGCCTTACGCATAAATTTCTGTTGGCACCTCTGAGTGCACTTATTTTAATAGGAATGTAAATGCCTTTTTGATGACCAGGTGATTTAAAGACCACAGGGAGGTATACGATACATTATGCCAAGAATAAAAACCTCAAGACCAAAAAAAAAACAACTGGGCATTTTCAGTGTCTGGTGTAAGCAAAGACTTTGGCAGATGGGTTTTAATTGAAAGTTTTTAAAAGGTTAACTCTCAGCCTGGGCTGTAAATAACAGAAACAAAACAAGATGTTCCCTGCAGCCCACATCTGATTTATTTACAACAAATAAAGGACTACATGCTGCTGAAATCACTTTCCCTCCTCTGGTAATCTTGGTAAATGTGTTTTCATCAAGAGTTTATATTTTTGTCAGAATGGATACACATGAAAATTGTTTTGAAAAGGAGATACCTGGTAGAATCAGCTGTTCAGGTGCCATAACAAGGGCACTAAGACTGCATCTGAAAGAACAACAGCCTAGTAGAAATTTGCTTTTGCCTTTCCTACGTCAAGAGAATTTTGTAGCCTCTAAGGTGAACTGGCTGGTAGGAGTTTTTGGTTGCATATACACAGACTGTGTCCCCTGTACCACATAAAGTAAATACAGCACCATACAGTGAAGCAAACTTCTAAAACCTGAGTCCAATTATGCCACTGAATTGGTCCCAGAAAGGAAACAATGAGAAGGGAAGAAGTAAGGTCAAATGTTTTCAGTGCTCTATAAGTGAGGGATATGGGGTGGGGAGAAAATCTTAGCAGTACACACAGGGTTGCACTCACACTGAGCTGCTGCATACAACAGTTTCTCATGGATGTGTATCTAGAGTTAAGCCCTACACATCAGCGCCAACAACCTGATCAAACATCTACATCCTCTTGCCAGGCAATGTGGAAGGAAAATTCTGTCCCACAGACTATTCTCAGGAATAAAAATGGAAACACCTATATCTTAACAGTCAATTCCTCAGCCTTTATTCCTCACACTTTCTCTCACAAGCTGAATCCCCCAAAAAATAACACTGTCAGGAGATGCTTTTTCTGTCTTCTGCAGTCTAGTAAAGGAGAGGAAGAATTAATCACTGCATCCAAAGCAACTTCTGGCAGAAGATAGCCACGCAGTGCCCAGGCAGTCACAGACTGCTATGAATATCCCAATTACTAATCTGATTGAAATGAGAATGCTGTAAAAATAAAAGGGAGAAAACTGTTGTGTGCTATGCAGCAGAGAGCTGAATGAAGATTGACCATCTGTTTGTACTAGATATTTCCCACCAGTTTAGAGACAAGCTACTCACTGGCAATATGTTTAACAATTCAACAAGTCCCATAAATGCTCTTCCTTTATTCTTATTCCACTGGAGAGAGCAAGTAACGCCATTTTCTATCCCTGAAAGAAGGGAAGGGTGCTGGGATGTTGATGGAGATAGTCAAATATGTCTAGATTCAAGGCTTTTACTGAAGCTTTGTCATTCCCCAATGTAAGCAAGAGCATATGGAAGTTCATAAGGTCCCTTACAAGGTGCAACTCTAACTTTTAAACATAAAAATAGAGGTAATGTATCTAGCGAAGCACTTGCAAAGAATGAAAACAACGCTTCTTGGCCTAGAACTGTTGATCTAAAACTGTTTCAGCTTTCTATGAATCTTCCAATCTCGTGTACCTCTTGTCCTACTGCTAAAGAACAACGGAGAAATCAGAATCAAGCATGCTGCGTGCAGAATCTATTCAACACAGAGAGCTGATGCCTTTATCTGTAGAACACTTATCTGTGAACTACAGCGATTACCTGGCAGCAGTTTGGCTTGAATTTTACCTAGTCTATTGGACACACACTGAACTTCTTTCCATTTCAAACTACTATTTTGTAATTTGCATAGAACTTTTATAGCCTTTGGGTCTGAAAACTAATTTTTCTTCAAACCTGTACGGCATTTGCAACAGCAACCTGATCTGTAACCTAAAAACTTAATATGATAATAGTATCAATCTCCATTTTCTGATAGCAAATATGTGAGAATTCCCTGCAAGCTGATTCCACAGTGGGTTTTCATTTTGGTTTGTGCCTCAAAAGAGAGGAAAGCTGACTGGATTCCAGTCTATGATCAAAAACGGCATAGAAGAGAGAGAATACTCAAGGTTCTCCTTAATTAGTAAAACTGAACAGAACATGCTGACTTAAGAATTACAGTCATCCAACACTTACATTTTTTCTATGCTTCAGCCTCTCAGGCAGAAAAGAAGATGTTAACAGAGGTCAGTGAAGGCATCAGTTGAAAGTTTTCACCTGAGAAAATAATAAAATAGGAAAGTCATAGCAAAGACTAGCATTTTTTATTTCTGATGTTATTTCAAAAAGATTTTTTTTGTCTGGAAGATATGTAGCACAAAAGTTTCATAAAGAACTTTCCTCCTCCTGTTCTTTTGAAGAAACCTCTGATATTTTCAGCCAACTTGAGATATGGTTAAGGATGTGAAAAGGGCATTTGATCAGCACCATAACGGCTGGCGTGACCTTATTTGGTCAGAGAGTCTTTAAGGGTTTAAAGTTCCTTACAACCAACACAAAGAGATTTCTGTGATTCTCCTAAAGTAGCAGTGACATACTGCTTATCATAACAATAGTAAAAAAAAAATTTGACAGAAAAAAATAGCTAATTAAAAAGATATAAGATTGCAGTATTGCTAAACCAGTAAAAGCTATTTCAAGGCAACCAGAGATACAATGTAAATCTCCTTTTGGATGTAGTTTCTTAGGGGAAATAAGGGCAACTGCAAGTTTCTTTTGCAAGAATAGGTGATGTTTGCCTAAGAAGTATCATGATTATTTGTTTTTACTAAAAGTATAGAGCAATTTTCAAATGCTCTGTCATTACTCTGATTTTATATAGAAAATCCAACTACACATAGGAAGAGAGATCTTGACTAGTAATACAGCATTTATATTTATTTTCACCACAAAGTGAAATTAGCAGACTACATACTGCTTTATAAACCAGCTTCTTAGTCCCCATTAGGATCTGCATGTTCCTAAAGGGAACTATTTCTACTCATGAGAGCTATTTCATACTGTCAGGAGACTGACTACCCACACATCTCATTTTGCATCTAATCATGGGGTTTGCATTTAATCATGAAAAAAGCAAGTACAGAAGAGTTTGTTTCTGCCTGACCTAGAGCTCTGCAACAACCATTTCAGAAGCGGTTCATGCAACTAAAGCAACTTTCAAAAATCACTTGCAACAAGAGCTCAGAATATTATTGTTATGAGCATGATTATACATAGAAACCTCTTTGCAAATCCACATAAAGGGGTAGATCCATTATCAAAAACTGACAAAATAAGTAGGCTATTAAAGTAATTTCTACCTAAAGGCATTTTAAACTAAATCAAATGCTTTTGTCATTTGGAGTACCAAGTAACTATAAGAAGTGTGTCACTAGAAAGATGTTTCTTCTTTTTCTATCATTTGTGCTATTCAGAAATACACATATTTGGATGAGTTATTTTAGTAATCCTCCCTTTCAAATTGTGTATTAAGAACTAACACGCGCTCTTTTGTGAGTTCTGAACAGTTTGTCTGCAATACTAGATGCACTTACCGGATAATTCAAGGACACATTTTCTCAAAAATATTAGAACGCCATTTTGCATATAGGAAAATTATGACTTTAATAGTTTCCTTTTTTCCCCTCTCCAAGCAGTATTCAGTTTGATCTTCAAAAAATATGGACTAATAGGAGGCTGAAATCATATTCTATAAGCTGGAAAGAGTTGCAGGTTTTTACATGTCTGTGATACATTTATTTGAGTTTATGAACACAGTTCACAGCACATTTTACATCAGAAATAGATACAGTTTAAAAGTACTATTTCCTCAAAGTTTGATAAGCTCTTTGGTTACATGTAAAATCTTTTAGATTTTCTGCGGTCTCTTAACTGAACCAAATATCCATCCTTCAATGACCTTTTAAAAAATTGTTTGTTTATTTGATTATTTTATTCTCTCCTGTTATTGTGCAAGGATTCCCTTTCAATATATTACATTTAGTATTCAACTGCATGCAATAATGACCAACCTCTTCATTATTTCACAGTAACATTCTGGTTTTCTTCTTGTGCTTTTCACCCTACCTGTCCATGATGCTGCAAATGGTTTGGTTTGGTGTTTGATTGGAGTGGTTGGACTTGATGATCCAGTGGGTCTCTTCCAACCTGGTTGTTCTATGATTCTATGATTCTATTAAATACTAACATTATATCTCTTTTCAGCTTCATTGTGGATTCAGAGTTTTATACTCTTTATGATCTGTGTCTGTTATTTTATTATCTCATTTTTTTAATTGTGAAGTTTTTTTTCAAGGAAAAACTTTCCTTTCTCTTTTCTTTCTCAATAGCCATTTGAAGATTAGTACTTACATCTGTAGGTCTTAAGTGATTCCATTAGCTCTGGAAATCAGTCACACTAGTATAAAACCATGCATTTTTTCAATTCACATGGAATATCTTTTGTTCTACATCTGAATTTTTCTATGGTTTTATGTGATTAGTATTTAAATAGAATATATTCTTCTCACACTGCAATAGTTGATTCTTCTAACATTTTTAGACCTACTGCTACCCTTATACTTTTCATTGCCATTTTTCAGTGATGCATATGTAAAACATAGGCATAAGTTATTTACAGTCAGGTGAAGGAAATTTTGGTGCAAGATCACGGTGCAAATTAGGATGCAGGAAATTCAGACAAAATAAAAGAAATAAAACCAGCCAGTCCAAACAAAACCAATCTGACCTACCCTAAAACACCTGAGAAGGTGGTGGGATGGTTTATATAACTGCAGTTCTAAATGCATTTTTAAAAGACCAATAACGTTATTGAGGTAGGTGCAGTACAAGGATTCCTAGAAAACTGGCTCTGTGGACCAAGATTTGGTTGGTCACTCTGCAGGCAAGTACAGGTAGACCCAACTCCTCTAAAACTTAACATACGCCTTGCCTCACATCCAGGGTCCGCTACTGCTCTAAAGAGATGTCAGCTNCACTTAGTTTCAGTCTGCTTGTTTTCAGTATTTTCAGCCTTTCTTTCCTCCTACCTTTTCTCCCTTTGGCTTGTACAGGGGGGTGGGGGGTGGAAGGAAAGGGGGGGCTGCAGATGCTGTGAGGGTTTTGGGAGGATTTTTGCTCAAACCATCACAGAGGTGTCAGCCACGCTTACAGGAGAATGATACAACGATATTTCACAGATGAGGAAAAAAAATATAAACATGCACGTATCAGAGCATGTTTTTTGAACATTAATGCTTTCATTTTTACACTTTCCCATTCAAAATTCAACATTAGCAATTAAAAAAAATAAATGTGCAGAGAAGAAACATTCCACTTTATGACTGATTCTCAAGTGCCAAGAGGACAGAAAGAGTTGCAGTCTAGAGGAATTATATGGAAAAGCCCTTAGAGGTAAGCGCATTGTTCTCCGTGCAAGCAGCTGCAGAAGAGAAGATGGAAGGTCAAAGCCCTCATTAGCATTTGGGTAATCTTCTCCATTGACTTGGGTATATTTTCAGATTCTGTATCAAGAACACTCACCAGAAAACAGGGGGAAAAAGAAACTTGAGTTTTTTAAAGCAGAATTTTATGCTGTAAACAAGTCTAGTTCTTTACAGTGAGTTTAATTTCATTCCTGTGTTAGCATGTAAAAAAGTGAAACATTGCCTCTGTTAGGCTTTTGGGTAGTTTGCCTTCCAGCCCGTTTGGCTATCTATTAAAATTAAGCTACCAAGTTGTGTACCTTTAAAAAGGTCCCTTCAATAACTGACTATAATAACCCTCAAACATGTACAGAAAGTGTTTGCAAACCAGATCATAGCCTGAAAATCTGGAAGACAATAAATACTGCTGTCTGCAATGTCAAAAGAACTGCTGAAACAATCCAGGATGGCACAAAAAATAAGTTAATCCAAAATAAATTAATTATTTTAAGTTTAGAAAAAAAGTGGATTGGAAGAGGAAAGGAAAAACCCTGCAAGGAATTGTGAAGTGGGATGGGAAAAAAAGACAATTCAAACCTAGCATGTTTTCCATATTACAAGCACAGAAAGAGAAAATCAGGAAAACAGTTGATTTGGTGGTTTTATTTGATGTTCTTTTAATTTTTTTAGCGGGAGATAAGGAATTTTTTTTTTAATAATTTGTCATTAACAATACGCTGAAACCCATAATACAATAAATAGAACATCTGATTCAAATCAGCAAGGAAGATAATCTTCCTAAAAGAGGAGATGTAAAATAATATTGGAAAAAAAAATTAAGAAAGATCCTCCTCACTCTGCAAGACCCTGCATTTTCTGTAGGCTGAAAGCCAAGTTTGAAAGCAGTGCAATTATTTCTGGCAACACTGGAAGAGCTGGTCTTACCATTAAAACAAGAGAAGAGTTCCTCTTAAGAGCAAAAATACCTTGAGGTCTAATTTTAACATTCAATGTGTTTATAAAAAAAATGATCATTACAGCATTATGAAAAGATGATGTGGACACCTCTCAAGATGCAAAAGATTTATAGAAACTTAGGCTCAGATTCTTATCTCAAGTTAAATAAATTCACAGTAACTCATGAGGTTGCTCAGGTATATGCAGGCAAGGTTATAGACATACAGATATGATGCAGGAAACATTTGAGTGATGTTATCAGTTATGAACTCAATCTCAATCCTGAGAATCAGGTAAAACTATCATTAGCTTCACTGATAGTTTTGCCCTAAATGACTTAATAATGACTTCCAGTTTTGGCACAGTTCTCTATACTTGCTAGATATCCTCAACAGTCCTGACAGTAGTTAACCAGGCAACACTGAGAAAGAGTTTTTCATCTGCCAGTCTAGCTATGAGATTTGTCTATTTGCCCCTGGCAATGTCTATGCGAGATCCGTTCCATATCAAAACCTGAAAGTGAGGGAACAAATGTGAATGTACTGAATGCAATAAGAAAAAAATCTGGGACTTGAGTGGCAAGGATGTACTTCCATATCATAACTAGCACATTAGCGACTTAGACATGCCTTTTCATTTAAACTGGAGAGCTGAACAGTGTAATTCACAACTGGTAGAGCATCAAAATCTCCTTCCTTATCATACAAATATCAGAAATAATACTTACAGCTCTAAATATCCCAGGCACCGTAAGCAGAAATTAAAAGCAATTAGCATCAAACTATGAAATAAGAATAAAAAAGTATAATAATTCTCTCCTGGATCCTATCAGAAATATAGATCCGTAATACCAAGCGAAAATGATTGGCAGTAGTCAGTTGTTTTTAGGAAGCAGTAGGATATCACATACCTCTCTTCCCTACAGCAACAGAGCCTCTTTTGTATTCAAAACTGAAAAAACACCTTTGACTATGGTGTATCAAAACATATACTTAAGTTAAACTCACACACCGAGGGAAAGAAAAACCAACAGCCTGAGTCACAACCTGATGGGTGCAATAAGCACGGAAACCTATCTGATCTTTCACAATCACATGTAGTCTCCTCTCTCCTAGAGACATATTTAAAACTATATGGGTAAGAAGTACTCATATCCTTCCTATTGTTCCTGAAATGCAAAAATCTGCATTATACAGAAAGCATGAATAGACTGTTATGGTAATTTGGCTCAAAAATAAATTAATGGCTCTGCACCCTTGTTTTTCTGTCTCCAAGGTTACCAGCTGTGTTTTTCATGAATGCTACTGTTTACTTCATTTCCTTCTTGTTTACTTGTTTTGCATAAATAAAAATATATTTTTTAAAATATATGCATTACAGATAGATGACAACTATAAATGAGGACAGAAGGTTAGGTGCCAGTGACAAATTTGCCAAGTGTTTTCCTTCTCAGCACAATCTGTAAGAAGGGCTTGGAAAGCCACACAGCACATGGCAGCTGATGTTTATGGCTCTAATGAAAGTCCTAGATCACAAAAGCCTGCCAATACCAGTTTTTTTCACACACAGCCTGGAGGAATAAAAGCGTCAAGAAATTCTTAGGGAAAGTGGAAAGATAAGGAGATTCCTGTGATTAGAAATGTAGAAAATCCATAAATAAAATGTTGCCACAAATAAAAACATCTAGGAAGAAGCGAGCTATAGGGTAGCCCCTAATTTTGGTAGCATCATGAGGTTAAGTGTGCCTTTCTGATAGGCTTGCAGACCACTTTGCAGAAAGGATCTTAGTCTCAAGACTTAAGCTATAATATTTGGGCCCTTCAAAAATTTGCTATAAGAATCCAGAACACAATCCAGAACACAATAAAAGGATGTTTGTATTGACACTGAGAGTATTAAATAAGGCTTTCAAAACTATATTACATCCCTTCTGACCAAATAAAACTCCTACATTGGTGACATAAATCCATTAGATCCCTAAAGGTGTTTTGCAATAATCACTTTTTTTTTTAATCAGATGGTCATGCATATATTCTGCTCATGTTTTGGAGCAAAACTACATCTAATGATGCCTGCATTGCCATTGACTTCAACTGAACTACTGGGTTATTAACATACATCCTAAGAGTCAGGCTACTTGACTCGAGAAACAAACCACACAAAGGAGACATGTTTCAAGTCTCAAAATACATTCTCTCCATTCTAGAGAGCATCCTGCAGGACAACATAAACATTTGAAATACTTGACGCTATATTCAAGAGGGTGGTGTGCAAAACCACTAAAAATAAAGTCTACTAGCTATATTAATAGTTTTTATATCATTACTATGAAGTGGGGAAACTGTGAACAAATGTCTCAACAGATAAGAATAAACATATTTTTACAACCTGTGACTCATAAAATGGTATACTCTTGAAAAAGTTGTGATTTGAAGTGAGGACACTTGAAGAAGAAAGGTATTAGCTGAGGAATGCAATATGACTCAGAGGAGCCTGGTAAGAAGAGAGACTGAAAGGAAAAGGCAAGACTAAAATCATCAATTTCCCAAGTGCAGTGAAAAACAGAGAAGTTTGAAGCTAAATGGAACTTAGTTTACTCTTCTTTTTCCTACTATATAACTTAAACCTTTGGTTTCCTGGATCCTACCTGTTCTCATCATTGAGAGTGCTCTTAGGTGATTTTCAGAGCCATAAAGCACCTGAGTAAATAAACCAACAAAAAAAACCTGTGCAAATACTCTTCATGTGTGTACCACTTTGGGCAAGCTAACTAGTTCTGGTTATTTGGATATATTTTCCACCAAACTCAAGTGTTACAAAGACTGACACACACCAGGTTTTGTTTCTCAAACGTAAGGCAGAACCCTTTCCTTCTCAGGGGGGAAAGACAGCAGGAGAACAGTTTCTCACCGCAGTGACTCCAAATTTTCATCTGCACGAAGGTGCAGAAGAGACGAAGTCCAATACATTTATTCTTTAAAAGATAGGAACATGAAGATGGAGAATTCACAGGAAAGATGACTGAAGAATTCCATTTATTCTGAAAGTACAGGGAAAGTCTCTGGGTGTAGTGCCTTTCTCACTCAGCAAGTCTGAAGACCTATGCAAAAGATACCATACACACGGACTCTATAGAGGAAATAGACATACAATGATAGTGTTAAGGATTCTTCTTAAACTAGTCTATGCCACTTGACGCACAGTATTTAAGTAATTTTTCTTCATTATTCTCTTATTCCTCCCATATTCATTTTTTATTATAGATATTTGTTACCATAGTAATAATTCTCTCTGTAGAAGCAGAATCTCTCTGTTATAAAATGCTGTCAAATAAGTACTATAAAAAGGCACAAATTCAAGTAATTATTTTGTGTTTAGTATTTAGTTTTATGATAAGTTTTTTTTGTATTTTATTCATAAGAATATCTGGGAAAAAACGAAGTTTTTTTCCAAATAACATGCATTTTTAAACCATATACAATAGCATGATCATTTTTAAAATGCTTGGCTCTGTCTCGGAAAGGCAATAAAGCGCCTGTTCTAAGCACTCCCAAAAGATTTTGATTAACTCAAACACACTTAAGAAATACATATATTGACTATGAATCAGCAGCGACTTTGATTTCAAAGGTTTATTTACCCCTTCAAAGAATGGAATACATTTTGCTTTCAGTCCAGAGGAAAGATTTAATGTTTTAAGTTTATTATAAAAAGCTTATTTATCTTATAATTTGTAGATCTATCTTGAATATGTCACCTGTTTTTATAGGACTAGAATGGACCTTAATCCTTCCTCAGTAACTCTTCCAGCGTGGAAATTACTGTATTATAAGATATTTGATCATCTCAAGAAAAAAAAAAAAAGAAGAAGAAAGAATAACTGCAGTTTTGTCTGACTGATGTCTCTGGTTCAGAAAAAAAGATGCATCAGTCTTGTTGGGATTCAGTATTGCTTCTCACCACTATGATGGTGTATAACTTAGCTATAAGAAGTTCTCATAATTGTCTCCTCACGGATTTCTCTTCCTTCAAGGGCAACCTCAATAATCCATGGGAGATTCACTCAGATGCACAAACTCACTGTAATTATTGGTATTTCTATGTTTGATGTTACCAGAGGTGAAAAAAAAAACAAACAATAAAAAACTAGCATGGAATGATACTGTGGAGTAGAATCTGTATTTTATGCTTTTGTTATGCTTAGAATTTAGCAGGACACAGTATTTCGTCTATTGACTCATCCGTCTTGAATTTAATGTTACTTAGAATGTAATTTCTATTTGTCATCAATTGGATCCTCTTTATACTGCACAGTTCCATTTGAAATTACATATAGTTAAGAATTATGAGCACACAAGGTTTTCTATCAGTATGTATGACTTTCTTACACACATACACACGCTCTCTCTCACATTTCCCATTATTCCAAAGCAAAACTTTACACTAACCATATGCTAAAAACAGAACAGAGAGATTTTTTTTTTACTCTTGGGAAAGCCAATTTCAAATTAGAGTCACAAATACAGTGCATAGAATTCCAAATAACAAAATCCCTCTCTACACAAAGCAATGTTACTTCACAATGTTATTATGTTTACATACCTAGAGACTCTCATTTTGCCTTATGCTTATTCCCTCAAAACTTTTCATTATGCATGAGATTGGCTTTAGCGAGACAGGTTCACCCATACGAGCAACTGCTTGCGTACCTGGCTTACTTTTAACTAACTGTTCAATAATTTAATTCACTTAACTTTTGCAATCACGTAGCTCATAATTCACTTCAAAATTTTATGCATCAAAAATGTCTTCCTACTTCTTGCTTGGCTCAAACCCAACGTCCTTGCATGACAGAAAGGGGTGCTTTATTACACCAGTTTGGGGAAATGTTTACAAGCGAGGGAAATCAGTCTTCCAATATTGAGAATATATCACTGTCATTATTTCTCCCAGAGGTGTTAAGTGTAGATTTTTAAATTGCAGAGACTAAGAATTTTCCCAATCTCGCTCTGCCAAGCTTTAGTCCTCCTCAAACACAAAAGGCTGTGCTTCCACCACCACCACTTTTCTTTTCTTGTAAGCCATGAAATTACATGAAACACTAGTTTTATATCTAGGTAACTGTTGCTTTCTATATTTCCTAACGTGCTGTAGGAAGTAATTACATTGAATTATAAGAAAATAACAAGAAGGTAAAAAAGAATTTGGAAAAACTATTTTCATTACATATAGGATTAATATTAAAACATGGACCTAACCTTATTAAACTGTAACAGCCATAAAGAATTTAATTTTTCTTCTGATTTTACAATGCTTGACATAAAGCTATTTATTAAAACTCTCAAAACTACATCAATAAACTGCTGATATTATTAAAATGAACAATTCCAATTCAGGAAATGAAAGTGAAATTCAAAACCAGATATCAAACTTACAACGCAAATAATTTGTTCATACGTATAATAGAGGGTTTATTTCCCCAAACTAAACCTAAAAGTTTACAGTAATTTGAAAGCTTTTGTTATCTGTTTTACTGAGAAAAAATAGAAATTAATTGACTCCTCCAGAGTCATTCAAACACCTTTAATAAAATGAGATAGAATTAGAGGGTTAACCTTCGCTGGAGGAGGTTGCTATTTAGAGGCGTGCGACCAATATGTGGGTTACAGAGCTTAGGGGTCCGTACCTTTCAGTATCATCCCCAGATACTTGAGCTTAATGTTAGAAGCATGCAGCATTAGCATCTCTGAACTTAATTTACAAAGCAGTAAGTATCAAATTAGTAAAAAGAAAAATGAACAGAACAACTGGCTTTTTAGGCACCGTATTTCAAAACCAATCTTACTAAGGAGGGTTATAAAAGATGGTAAGGTTTGTTCTTTTGAAATATAGCTTCATTATAAAAAAATCACTTCTGATCCTTATTGTACTACAATCTTTTATTTTTACATAAATATTTGAATAAAATTTTAGACTAGAATCTATAAAATTTCTGGTTACAAACACCTTTTTGTAATTAAGGTATGATCAGAAATGGAAGGAGCTCTAAATAATATAATCCAATTTAATGTAATTTTTCCTGCACTTTGAGTGGCAGATTTTTATCAGCTATATGAATTATATTTATTCCTTTCCAAGAAACCCCACACCTATGTGTGGGTTTGGAAAGACAACAGGAAAACAATCTTCCTCTTACCCTATAAAATTCTAATTATTTTTTAATACAAGAAGAAATTAACCTTTTCTCTCCCTCTTGCTACTTTAAATTCCCATTTTAAAACCTTATATATCTGTATTTTTTAAAATCAATTTCAGTAAAGAACAAGAATTACAATAGGGAAAATTGAAACCATCCTGAAGTTGAGTGTAGCTTACCTGACAGGTAGAAAATGGGCAGAGACAACTGAATCACCTGTAAACAAAGACTGGATTGTCCAATAAAAAGGTCTGTAAAGATATTGATTACATTTGGAACTGCAATGTCTCCTTGGTGCAGTTCACTCTAAAAATCACATATTAAATGTATACCTGGACCTAAGGATCCACTGAATTGTTTAAAACTAAGAAAATCCCTACTTTCGTAGATCTGAAGTACATCTAGACTTCAGATTTAATTAAAATATTAGCGGTTAATGAATGCATTCATCCTTCCTCATTGATTCAGGCATGCCTGGTTACTTTTTATTTCATCAGCGTGAGAGAAATGCTCTAATTCAAAGCCTTTTATAGAAAAAAAAATCTTCACGTCAAATTTAGGATAGAATTCCAACTCTAAGACGATTTAGAAAAAGTAAAGCAACTTTTGTGCCTCACAGACAGCAAGATGATATCAAAAGCAAGAAAGGACAGGCCCTAAAGTACCTCCTGTGAATTATGATATTAGTGTTGTACGTGACTAACTTTTGACAACCTTTTCTGTGATCTACATATACAGCAATAAAAACAGTTAAATATCATCCTCAAGCCCTAATAGGCCAATCATCCTGACTGCAATCCTTTTGGAGAGGGTTCGAAGGTTGTTACAAATCAGGAAACTTGCTAAGCTTATGGATATGAAAAAAAATTTACTCTTTCCATCTTTCCTTCTCTCACTCCACACCCTCAGATTCTTCTTG
>WAAB01012983.1:3363-15747 GCA_013389865.1 Piaya cayana | reverse complement strand
TCCATGATTCTATGACTGCACTGGTTTGGGAAGCTGGGATATTTTGTTGATTGTGAGAATTTGGGTCTCCCAAACATAGCACCCATCCCCAATGATGCGACAAGCACCAAGTTACCTCCCAAGACCCAGACCCAGCAACGTTGCACCAAGGCCAAAACACAGAGTGTTTCAGAGTGAAGCTGCAGTCTGCATCTTATTTCTAACTGGGAGAGGGGGGAAAAAAGTATTTAGCATCCTTTGCAGAATAGGCACATAAAGTTCAACATGTGCTCAATAAACACATCTCCCTGGACCAGGCACATCTGTCTGGCTCCTGAATTAACAATTTCTGAGCCTGGCTGGGATAGGTGACTGCCTCATCAACTCGTTCCCTACAAGAAGACAAGCCTGTCTGATTTTTACAGCCTCATACGCAGAGAGCAGATACACACACGTTGTGGGACAAGAGAAATGAAAAAAACATCCAGTTGCTTCTTTACAAGTATTCCCGGTTTAACTAAATATTTGCCCTGTGTTTATACAGACGGAGCTGCATGGCCTTTTATAGAGCGAGCTGAGCAAGCGTCAGCTCCCCAGCCCTCCCCAGTCCTAGGAACCCTGTTAAAAACCCAGTAATTATCCTCCCTCCCCCTTGTTTTATCGACGAAGGAAAGGCAATGACTGCTCTTCCAAAAACATTGCCGAGGATTAATCTAAGTTGTCATTTTTTTCTCCCCCTGACCGAAAGATTTCTGAGAGGCAAAATAAAGCGCAATACAAATAACCAGAAAGCTTTCAAACACTAATTATTAACCATGAGCTTTACAGGAGACATTGCCGGCTC
Source organism: Piaya cayana (assembly GCA_013389865.1). Classification (NCBI taxonomy): domain Eukaryota; kingdom Metazoa; phylum Chordata; class Aves; order Cuculiformes; family Coccyzidae; genus Piaya; species Piaya cayana. The sequence continues at coordinate 14,924 of WAAB01012983.1, read as the reverse complement.
CAACCAGGCATGGGCACGAGATCAGATGTAGTTAACGGGGACAGTTAACCTCGATCTGATACCAAACTGGTTCACAACCAGCCAAGCGAGCCCCCACGTAGCGTTGGGCTTTGTGTACCTTTTGCATACAAAAGCACATCATTAAAGAGCACCCATCCATGGGAGACGGCACCCACTGAGGTTTGGCAACTGGATTCCGGCTCTGAGGCTGGGTGCAAGGGCTAATTCAGGGTTGTGCAATGCAGCCTTGGGCTTGCGCCCTCTGCTCTTGGAGAACTGATGCCGTTTCCCCCTACGGGAGAGCCCCCGGCAGAGCCAAAGAGCAACCTTGGTTGCTTTGCCTTGTTGTTGACATGGCCCTTGCTCACCGAGGACTTGGGGACTGTCACTGTGCTGCCTGGCAGAAAACGCAATATCGGGTAGCGCACAAAAGGACGGCTAATCCCTACAGTCCTTCAAATGTCTTATAAAAACTCCCATGTATAAATAATCTCGGTGTGGAAGTCGAGGTTCCTGCAGAGATCAGGGCCCTAGCGCCCAGGCTGCTTTATGTACACGCTGCAAAAGGCTGTCCGTATTCAGCGGGGATTATATTTTAAACAGCAGATAATGAACCTCATTTTGCAGGTGGGGACAAAGACGTAAAGATAATTTGCACATGCAGAATCCGTTGTTAAGCCAGACGCTGCGCTCGGATTCTCTTGTAGGTCCTGTCCACTGCCACAGCCACCAAAACATCTTTTTTCCCTCCCTCACTCAACGCTGTCGTGTAACGTTGCCAAGTTCCTCTGGAAAATGAGCCGTGCTGTTACGTAGCTAAACTGCTATTCTGGGGCAAATTCTCTGCTCCGCGGTACCGGTGCGACCTTGCTCGCTCCGGTCTGGCTGCAGCCGAAAACCAGGGTAAACCTGGCCCTCGGGCACCTCCAAAAATAATTGGAGGTGAGAAACCCACGACAGCCACACGCAGCTTTTAAAAGTATACATAAAATATTTAAATAAAAAGAGATAAATTATAAATGTGTATACAATGCCCAGAGATGCCTCGATTTATACGATACGGTTTCCTGAGAGCAGTTCAGCTCCAGGCAACAGAAACGAGAAGTCGAGCTGAACAGCAACGCTGCATCCCAGAGCCTGCGACATCCTATAACAGGGAACAGAGGCGCCCCTGGGGCGCCCCGTAAAAATTATGACTGAGCAGAAAAACAACAATGTACGTTAATTTCATTGAAATTAACAGTAGTTTCCTCCCCTTGAGCGCACGGAGAGGTAAAATCGGAGCGAAAAGGGGGAGGCGTGTGGAAAGAGTCGAGTAGCCCGAGTGGCGGAACCGCTCAAATGCTTTGGAGAGACTTACAGCCAACCAAAACTATCGCAGGGTTTTAGACTGATGGGGTCAGGAAAACAATATAACTGTTTCCATGATTGCTCCGCGTCGCCTTTGAAAGCTTTAGAAAAGAAACCCAGCTTCTTCTTTAACTACATTTTCCTCCTCTGAGCCCAAACGTGACAGCAGGGCTGCTCGCTGCTGGGGGAGCTGCTCGGGTTTCCTCGCAGTAAGGAGATAGCAGCCTCTTTGCAGCATTTCCAACAGCCACAGGATTTCACACGCATCTCATCTATCAGTGAGCCCCAGCCCGGAAAAACCTTTGGGCCAGAGAGGGATTTTTGCCTGCTGTAACCCCTACTGTGCTTTATCTGAACTGGATTACAGTAATTCTATTAGTACATACTTCTAAAGTGAGTGTGGCACGACCAGAACGGATCTGGTTTATGTTGGTACAACTTGTTTTGCCTCCACACCGACGGGTCGGATGTCTCACCGCATTATTCCAGCAGCACGGAGCACGCAGACGTGCCTTTAACAGATGAAGGCTCTGACTCTTTAAAAAGACAATCCCCATTCAAAAAGTACTTACACACATGGTTAAGCCCCGCTGACTTAATCTGTTAAGTGGAGGCTGGTTTAAGCATATGCTTAAATATTTTTGCTGCAATTGAGGCCACGGAACTGGAGCTGCTCTGCCGAGGAGGACCAGCTACCCTAGCGAGTACCACGTGTAGGATGATGGCTGCACGGACCACGCTTCGTGCTCGAGGAGCAACTTCTTATTAACACAGCGTGCAACTGAAAAGAACAACTCAGACGATTGTTTAAAGAAGGCAAAAGCTACTGAGGATGAATCATAGAATCACCAGGTTGGAAGAGACCCACCGGATCATCGAGTCCAACCATAAACACTATAACTTTGAGAGCAACTAAATGCAGTTTGTTTTGGCTCCACATCCTCGGCTGCTCTGTGCCTCAGTTTACTCCCACCCCAAGGAATCACAACTCGGTTGTCCTCCTCTAACCATCACCCTAAAAATCACTTTGCTACAAACCCCCCTTTAAAACACAAGGATAAGAGACAAAATGTCCTCTGGCGATAATGAAACAAAAGGGAAATTCAAAATGAAGAGCCGAGAGCCCTTCGTCACGTCCTCCCGCTGAAGTTCTCTTAATATATGAGGCAAATGGGGTAACATATCACAGGCACCCGGGACATTTGTAATACCAGGGTCAAAATGCCATGCCTGGAATTGTGCCTTCTCCCTCCGGGCAAAACCTCTCGCAGGCAGATTTTCCACTGGTGTAAATTGCCCAAAGCCCCTAATGAAGTTATGACAATTTACCACAGCTGAGGATCTGTTCCTCTAATGAAGAGAAATACTGGGAGGAGGGAGTGAATTAGTTTTAAGTTAAGAGCTCGTTGCAGAGCGCACACAAACATCTCCAAGAGATCCCTAAGAACCATCCTCTTATCTAAAGAAAGGAGAAAAAACAACACCGTCCCTTCCCGAGCAACGGGGTTTTTCTTCTCCCCTTCAGCTGAAGGATGGGATTCAATAAAAGCTCCTCAGACAAGCAGGGAAAAAATGATCCCCAAGTAAGCAAAGATGTAAATAGTATTAAAAAGGGGCTTCACTTTTCTCCCGGGCTGCGGGTTGTTTTTTTTCCTGTTTCCCTCAAACAGGAAAGCCAGCCACGCTGCCCATATTTCACTCCTGACAGTCCCTTCCATCACTGGAACAATAGCCCCGCGCGGCTGACCAGGGTCACAACCACGCCGGCGCTTTCCCAACGCCGCCGTATCGACAGAAACCATCAGTCTCGAGCTCCGATTCCCTTCCTGCGATTCTCTCGCCTCAGCCCTCTCTCCCCGAGCCCTGCCTAGTCCTCCGAATATCTGCAAAATCCAGGCAAAAAGAGATGCGAACAAAGAGCGCGGATGTAAAACCCGTCATCCGGAGCCGGGGCTGGGCAGCGGGAATTCGCTGCATCGCAGCCGAGATCCCATATTGATCCACAGATAAACTGTCCGGGAAGTGGCTCCTTCCTCACAACCCACCCGCTATAAAAATAAAATTCCATCGTCTCCGGGTACGGAGCACAGATGTCCTTTCCACATGGGAGCCCCGCTCCCTGCCACAGGTGTCCCAAGGACACTTGTAATAAATACAAGTATTTCAGCCGCGCAAGAAATAGCAGAGCGACGGGGTCGGATCAACTCGGAGCAGGAGGACCCAACAATTGAATTTCAATTAATTACGCCCCTCGTTGACTGTGCACAAAGTACGAAATGCTCAGAGAGTAACGGGCGGGCGATATTTCAGCCACCCAAGGAGGGAAAGAGCAGGAGATTCGAGCTGGTGGTTTCAGACACGAGAACAAAATCTTCTGAGGCAGAGGAAAAAGCCGGAAAAAGGATGATGGAGGCAAAGAATAAAGAGAAATAAAATAACCCCTCAATGTTCCCTCTCTACGAAGCCCCATGTGCTTAAAAGCCCAGAAAAAAACCCCAGCAAGGTTAAAATACATTAAAATAAAAGCCATGCGATGCAAAATCCAACCCAGCCAGCTTGAATTCAGCGCCACTGAATCTACTGACAGTTTTATGTCTTGATTTTTTTAGCGCTCGATTTTTTCCAGCTAATCTAAGTTTTTGAACATTCGCCTCTTGTATTTCGTAAAGGAAGGAAGGAAGGAAGGAAAAAAGTCCAGAGCTCTTCAGCTGAAAGGATTTTTAAACCATCTGTCAGTGCAAACATTTAAAACAAACGCAGGCAGCAGGGAATTCTCTGCCTTTATTCACTGTGCTGCTCAGCAGGGGCAGAATCCACGCTCTCTTTAAGTTTTTCTGGGAAGCGTTCGGTGCGGAGAATTTGTTTGGTTTTAATTAAAAATATCGCTTCAATTAAACACAAACAAGACGGGAAAAAAAAAGAGGGAGAGGGACTAAGTTGAGGATAAGCCTGAAAAATGTCTCTGCTTAGCAGACTTGAAGCATTTTATCCGAACAGAAACACAGGTCGCGGTGATGGGATGAGGGAAGGGGATGCAGAGAGAACACCTGAAAGATCCGCTGCCAGCACCGGTGTCGGAGGTGCTCGATGGCTGTTTACACCGAGTGCCATCTGGCTCGATAGATATAATAACAATTATTCTATCGAGCTCTGAAGCTCTCTAAATCATATTAATATACAATGATTCTGCCGGTCTTATAGGGCTTGCTGTTTCGGCGTGCTCCCATTTAACCTGGGTAATGCGCTAAAACAAGCCTGCCTCATCATTAAGAATTGATTTTTTATTTATGTGGGTGTCGCTGGCAATCCCATGATATCCCTTTGTGATTCAGGAGGCCGGGGGCTGCAGCCCGGCGTTAATCTCGTTTTATGGCGTATCTTTAAAAATTCGCAGCATCTTGCTGCATTTGGATATTTATGTGGAGATTTGTGTCCTCGCGCGAGGCTGCTGCTTCGCGGCGGAGATCTATCTCACCCGGCACCGGCGCAAAGTATCTTAATGTACTTCATTAGCTGTATTATATCAGATAAGGGTTTTATTTCTTTAAATTATTTAACCTTGGCGGAGCCCACTGGGACCACATAAATTACAGCCCCACTAATGAAAATCATTAGTTAGGCCATTCAAAAAGACAACAGGAAAAGAATTAAATATCTTTTAAAATCAACTCCTTTTTTTATATTTGAAATCCAAGATATTTGATAATTCCGCACAAGCGTCTGGTTTCCCACATCGGTGCTGATTAGAGCCCGATATCAAAGCATCCAAGAGAGAGACGCAACATTTTTGCAGGATATACGTATTTTCCTCCTCACTCCGATCTCTGCAGCCCTTTGGAAAGCTCCTCTGCTCCTTCTGGAGGAGAGCAGCTCATTAAACACCTTTTTATCATCATCAGTAGAGGCAGAATTTAGTTCCTAATTACAGAAATAAACGTCAAACACTCCGCGTTCCTTTCCTTAAAGCCGGAACACGTCATCCAGCCATGGGAAACTGAGATGGTGGAGCTCAGCCCCCAAGGATGGGGCATCCCTGCTACTCCTGGAGAAGACCCCTGGGCTGGAAACCCAACGGGGTCTGAATGGAGCAGAGGGGAAAAGGGGGAGGAAGCCAAATTAAGTACGCTTGCTTCAAGTTGTTTTCTGAGCATTAAGTAATAAACCCAGCACATTTAATTTAGACTCTCCTCCACTAAGTATCTCATGGGGGACATCTTTAATATCACCATCCACTTCACTGTTAGGGTAAATATTGCTGCGGTGGTTCGAGTTATTCATTTCTGTGTCTGTCTTCCGTAAAGCAAGGTCGTGCGACTCGCTGTTTGGGGCAGCAGGTTTAACATAGAATGATTTGGGTAAGAAGGGACCTTAAAGATCATCCAAGCTCCCTGCCATGGGCTGTGACACCTCCCTCAAGAAGGTAGAAAGTCAAGCTAGGTTTGGTCAAGCTCAAGACATGCTGATTATCACGATGTTTCGCGAGAGTATGAGAAAAGCCAACAGGATATAATATGGGTTCTCTAGAATAAAGGCCACACAAGCACCACCTCCCCTCTTTTTGAATAGTTTTTTTCTTTTTAAGCAGTTGAGAAGACTCAAACCAAGCCCACAAGTCACCAAATTGACCCTAACAGGGTCAGGAGCACAAGGACATGGGCACAGAGTACATCCTGACCTATAAATGGTACCCTCCAAGGGCTTTTTGGGGGCACTTCCAGCCCCATCCTTAGAATAAACCATTAGAGAAAAGACAGTAAGAACCTCAACCATCCTCCTCCTCTTGAGTCCCAGCAATCAATCCAAGTCACCTTCAGAAAGCTACAGCAAAAATAAAAATAACAAATGGGTGAATTGGAGATGAAACCCACCCCACGCCTGTAGTGCCCTAGCAGCAGAACCACTTCCCCAAAAGATATGCAGGATTTGTGAAGCTACAGAAGTTTCTTGTGGTCCTCAAGGAGGCATCAGGGGCAGCTCTGTGGGACCACGCAGCACTTGGTCCTCTTGGGCCACTGGTGGCCTCCACCGGGACTTAGGAGCATCAGAGTGGGTAGCCTGGGGGTGGACCTAAAACCCCAAATCCAAGTACTCTGTAGCCTTTCAAAAGTGTCAGATAAATGTATTTTCAAAGTGATCAGAGTTTGCTCTGCTCCCCTGGGCTTTGCTCAAATCCAGAGCAAACTTACTGGAACAAACCTGGAGCCAAGGGAGACTTTGTCCAGCAGCTCCAGGGACAAAATCCAAGGCGGGTGGACCCTCATCTCTAACCAGGCTTCGAATCACACTTGCACGTAGGATCACACGCCGCTGTGACCCCTATAAAACCCCAGGTTTAAAACGGTGATTTAAGAATGGCAGCTCAATTTCCCAGCTCCTACAGATTTAAACTCGGAACCCAGCAGAAGCCAAATGCGTTTCCCCGCTTTAATTACTGCGCCTTAGTTTGTTTCACGGGGCTTTCATTTTTTTGTGGGTTTATTTTTTTTTGTCGTTGTTGTTAAACCTGTAAAATAGAGTTAATTTTAGCATTCAGCTGATAAACCATGAAAAACATGGGGTTTGCAATGAAAGTGCTGACAGCAACAGTAAAGACAGAGCGCTGCCATTGGGTGCTGCTGCAATTTGCCTGCCAGGGCTGTCTCTGAAACAAAAAAGCTCCACATGCAGCATGCAAAGAAGTTACAAGTGTGTTGGGGACTCGAGGAAGGGGGGGGGGGAAGCACATGGAAGACGAGAAGGGCGGGCTGCGATGCTAGTGGGGGGAAAACTGCAGATCAATCATTTATAATTAACAAAAATCCGATTGGTGCTTTAAATAGAGATCAATGTGTTGCAGGCTGAGTGGATTGCGAGGATGTATTCACCTTCTCGTAACTCTCCTCGCGAGCTGTCACACCTCCCGAATCCCCATTTGTTTTGTTAACAAAGCTTCAGGGGGCGCCAGGCTCTCATTGAAATTTCATTAATCTAATGGAGTAAAGTCCTATAGAAAAAAATCAAATTCTCGTTGGGCGAGATGGTACCTGGGAAAGATAACCTCTGGTTGAACTCCCCGACTCCGATCGCTCTGCTATTAGTCTGAGGAAATAGACAGCAACTCGGGTGATTACAGCCACCGGCCTCAACATCTCCCCCTCCTTCTTCTCCCACCACCCCCTTTCCTCACCGGCGCTTGCCAGCACCGCGGGCTCAGCGCTCAAACCACGCGGCAGCCGAGGGAGGTCAGTCCTCGCAAGCTGGGTGGGAAGGGGGCGATGAGCGGGGAATAGGGCTGTGGACGCATGGACACGTCCCTCCCAGGTAGAACCATGGACACATCCCTCCCAGGCAAAACCATGGATGCACAGACACATCCCTCCCAGGTAGAACCATGGACGCACGGACACATCCCTCCCAGGTAGAAACATGGATGCATGGACACATCCCTCCCAGGTGGAAGCATGGACACATGGACACATCCCTCCCAGGTAGAATCATGGACGCATGGACACATCCCTCCCAGGTGGAAGCATGGATGCACGGACACATCCCTCCCAGGTGGACAGGACGACAGACACACACCAAGGATCTCCTTAAAAGTTATTTGGGGTAAAAGTGGAAGAAAAGGGCAAGAGCGGGCGTGCAGGGAATGATGCTGTGTCAGGTCCTGAGTACTGTATGTAGCACTGAGGACCTTAAGGAACTGGCTGACCTTTAAGGTCCCTTCCGACCCAAACCATTCCATGATTCTACGATACCAGCATTGAGTGTCCTTTTGGCTGGTACCCACCATCTTCAAACCATGTGGCGACATCATTCCTACCTCTAATTGAAAAAAAAAAAAAAAATCCCACACTAATTTCTCTTCCCCATGCCAGTCCACTCCTCAACTTCTCATTCCTCACACCCTTAAAGGTTTAACTAGAGGTTTCCATGGGAAACCCACTGCATTTTTCCCACTGCTGGATGCTTGACCTTCACAGGCAGGACAAGCAGCTCTTGCTGATTTTTTTGAAAATGTTGTATTTGGAATATTCCAGGAATCCCAACAACTGGAGTAACACAATCGCAGGAGATTCTCAACTTTCAGTTCACACTCCTCCCAAATTCCTCATCCCCTTGTTTGTGGGAAAGAGCAGGAAACTTGAATCCAAGGGAGGAAAGACCATTAAAAAAAAAAGTGTCTCACGGTTTTCCGAATGCCTGGGATTGTAGCAAGGGCGGGATTTTCAGAGGAACTCAGCACCAGGCTGAATGGGATTCCAACTACAGTGGAATAACGATGCTACTGAGCGCAGGCACGGGCACAGATAAATTCTGCTGCCCGAGGGGCAATTATTTTACAAATTATTGTAAATTTATTGGAAAAGTGAGCTGTTCCACCCCTCCCCTCTCAAGCCCCTCATCCAGGTGGCTTATAAAATCCAGCTGCAATTTTTATTCTGGAGGACTTGTACAATCCAAGACAACGCTATGCTTGCCATCTGCGGCACGCGGTTCCGAGTCCTCGGCCAACTGTCAGCGTGCAAACAATAAAATAAAAATCATGCCATTATTTCAAATTAATCGACTCCCACAATGAAGAGGACTTTAAACAGAGAGGATGTGGAAATCAAAACTTGAAAGATTTCATCTCAGCGAGCATAAATTTAACAGTATCGGAGAAAGCGTTTGTGCCTCTTCGCCCACATCACTGGATGTGGCTATTAAAAAAAAAAAAAAAGTGTATTTGCTTTCTGTTTCCAGGCTAAACACAGGGCTCGCTTTAGTGCCTCCATCTGACACTGTCACAGGTCTTTACGGGAAGCTGCTCCAGCCTCCACTCTTCCAGGAAGGGCACTTAGTCCCTTGTAGATGAAGAATCCATGCCGGGCAGAGGTCCATGACCACCCCGATGTCCTCTGCTCCAGGTAGCTGAAGGGTTCACACACAAAACTGCCACAGAAAGGTGACGGGTCCCAGCTCAGCCCTACACCAGTCCCACTATCGTGACACAGAAGGGCTGAGGGCCTGTCTCCCCCTTCTGACATAGCATCATGTCCTGGTGTTTTAAAAGTCTGTGCAGCACCCACCTACCTCCTCCAGTGCTGAGACACCTCCCCAGCTCTACCCACCCCAACCTTGGTAACCTCACCAAGCTTTGCATGTGGTCACTGGACAGATACTCATTCTTGGAAAAAGGGGATTGGTGGTACCATAGTATAGTCATAGAGCCCAAGAATGGTTTGGGTCAGAGGGGATATCAAAGCTCATTCAGTTCCAATTCCCTGCCCTGGGCAGGGACACCTCCCACTGGACCTGGTTGCTCCAAGCCCCATCCAACCTGACCTTGAACCCCTCCAGGGATGGGGCAGCAACCACTGCTCTGGGCAACCTGTTCCAGTACCATGGAAGCACCATCTCCTACAACCAACTGCCCAGGGAGGGGGTTGAGTCCCCTTCCCTGGAGGTGTTTAAGGTGCGGGTGGGTGAGGTACTGAGGGGTATGGTTTAGAGATCGATGGGAATTGTTGGATTCGATGATCTGGTGGGTCTATTCCAACCTGGTGATTCTATGATTCTACGAACTGCATGGAGCCCACCGCACAACACAGCAGCAGACATGGGGGCAATCAGATGAGCTCCACCTCATGATGGGACTTTGCACTTCACCTTAAGCAACCCAACGCCCTCTTGCTTTTAGCAGGTAAGAGTGAACCAGCTCACACTGAGCTCCCCAGCCCGCGATGCTACATCACCTCAAGGGGACAACATGAAAAATGCAGTGATGAAAAAAATGGCAAATTGACGTGGGGAGAAGCAAGAGGGCAGCAGGCTGGTGCAAGGTGACCTTGCAGGATGGACCACAGCAACGGGAAGGGACGCACTCAGCCTAGGAGGGGAGGACAAGGCGGGCTGAGCCAGCAGAACCCCAGACTGCAAACGGAGACGGTGTCTATGGGGGACACTGCGTGCCAGGGCTGGAAGCTGAACATAAGGAAGCTGATGGAGACAGGGAGGCAGGCAGGGATTCAAGGACAGGGCAACATTGAGAGAAAACAGGAGGGGATTGCCGGTTTGGCAACACGCACGTTACCATCCCCGCTGTCCCCACCTGGCACTGCTCCTCTCCGTGATGGATCTTTTCACACCACGTACGCCCTGCACACCCAAACCCTGATCACAGGACCTGGTTTGTTCCCTCCTGGCGCTCACACACGCACAGGAGCTTCCTACCATGGATCCACCTGTGGAATCCACTTCCCGTCCTCCATCCCTGACCCCTGTTTATTCGCTTACGCTGCTTTAAGCTACACGCTGGAAGCGCCTTTACCTTTTTGAGCCAAAAGCGATAAAGGACAAGCAGGGGTGGGAGAGGAGGAAGGGCACTCCCAAGGATTCTTCCAAGGGGGGGGGGGAAAGTAACCTTTGTTTAAAGTACAGCACCTTTCTGGGCATCTGTCTCTTAGCAGAAAGCGAGTCTGGGAGTGAGAGAGATGTGCGCGCACACACACCATTGCAAACACACACACACACACAGATGAGCCTTCGGGGAATTGTATGAACTTTTGAACCAGAGATGCAGAGACAGAGCCTAGCCTGTTCCCACTTTAATAAACAATTTTTTTTTTCTTCAATTAATTAAGGTTTGGAAAGAAAAAAAATTGCAGAAGAGAAGTAATTTAGCATGCAGCGCGTACTTTACAGATGGATCCTACCTTTGGATGCTTATTAAATCTATGCATGATTGCGCCAGAGAAAATTAATCGCATTGTTTTTCACTATTCAGAGGGGTTTGCAAACAGCACAGAAAATGATGCAGAGCTCCGATTCCCTACCCCCAGCCAGCTCCCCCCCATTCCCACACTAACAATAAGGGTAGAAACCTAATTCACGTCCTACCCACACTGCCAGGAGTGGGGTTTGTGCTTGGGATGTCAGCCTGAATCGGATCAAAACTCACTGCAGGACCCACAGACATGTATTTTCAAGACTCAAAAGCCCTGCTCCCCATATTTCTCTCTCTGTGGCCTCTGAACTATCCAGCTAAAGAGTGAGGGGTTTTACCCGGCCCCTGCTGGGAAGAAAGAGCTGGTTGCCTGTTGGGGGTGTAGTCCGGACTCAAACGGCTGTGTTCCAGCTTCCTGAGCAAACCCCAAGCCTCCAGTCCTTCGACAATCTAAAACGCAGCTGAGAACAGGGAAGGGATTAAGAGAAACACCCACAGAGCCATGAGAGATCTACATCTCAAC
>WAAB01012981.1:60165-73864 GCA_013389865.1 Piaya cayana | reverse complement strand
AACCTCCCTGGACCTGCTGGTCACGCCGCTTCTGATCCAAGCCAAGATGCCATTGGCCTTCTTGGCCATCTGGGCCACTGCTGGTTCATGGTCAGCCGCTGTCAACCAACACCCCCAGGTCCTTCTCCTCCAGGCAGCTTTCCAGCTCGACTTCTCCTCGTCTATAGCTGCTCAGGGTTGTTGTGCCCCAAGTGTAGGACCCGCCATTTGGCCTTGTTAAACCTCATCCCATTGGTCTCATGCTGATCTCACGCTGAATTTTCTTGCCTTGTGCCTTCTCAAAAATGTATGTTTGTGCACCCTTGGAAACATGTTGTATGCCTCAGCCTCCTCCAATCCCAGTGCAAATCACAGTGCACCATAAATAATTTTAAAGCAACCTGGGTAAACAAATTATTTCTATCCCATCTCCTGTAAAGCAGCAAGCATTAAAGGCTGTTCTTCTAATTGTACTGAATTTGATCATAATAAATCAACAACTTCATGACACCTTTAGTTTATGACAAAAGCCTCTCACTAATTTTAAGGACTGCTCCTTTATCTGCCACTGCTTGAAATGAACAGAGATCTATAATTCATACACTGTAAAGATATTCCTTAGAGGTCTTCTCCAACCTCAATGATTCCATGATTCTATTGTGAGTTCTGCCTCCTGAAGAAATATTCTTATTATCAAGCAGAAAAACTTGCAGTCACTGCACACTTGTGGCAAAAGTATATAAGCAAATTTGGAAGCAACCTAGAACAATTAGTGGAGGCATTAACAAACAGGATTTCCTGTCTGAATGGAACTGAAAAGTCAGAGACTAGAAAATACATGGAAGCAAGGAATTTGATGTGGTGAGACGAAACTAAATATTTACAAAAGTAAGCTGAGAGTTTAATTTGCAGGGAGAGAGAAATGTATTTTTTAAACTGAAGGCATAAATTGTTAGGCAGCTCATGGCCACTTTCCAACAACTGTTGGGAAAGCGATGCTCCAACTGCTAGAGAAGTAAAAGGAACAGAAAGCAATAGAACCCTTCCCCTGTATCTTGGTACAGACAACTTCATTCCCCTTTTGTGTGGTGTTCCAAATAGCATCCCTGTAATTCCACTTAAAGGATAAGTCAGGTAAGGATGAGGAAGACTACCCTGAAGCAACATCATCCTAAATCTACTCTATTAAAGTATAAACTCAATAACCAGACCGTGATCTACTAGAGACATAAATTGTACTTTTCTCTAACTGAGGGACTGGTAGGTGACAAACTCAATGCAGGAAAGCTTAAAGCTACTGGGAAAAAAAATTATACAGTCCAGTATAAACAAAAAACATATTTATAAAACTCAGACTAATTATAAGGTTTATTCTGAGTTAAACATCCCTGAATCTGCCTTAGGTGTCTCAAGGTATGGTAGTAATCCCTTTCAGTGTTCCCTGTTTATGGGGTCCATAATATTTCCATCGCATCCCCTTTGTCTTAATTTAACAGGATAAGCGTTCCATAGTTATGGAGAGAAGACATTTTTCTTGCATTAGGACAAAACTCTGTGGGTGACAATCAGAGGAAATCACTGGAGAAAGCAGCTTGAAAAGAACTCCTACCCAAACCTCAAAGACAGTCTCTGAACAATGAGACAACAACAAGAAAATTAAAAAGATGTCACTGCCATACCACCTAAGCTCTGAATCCTTATCCTTTGAGCAGGTTTTATTTTGTATGTCTGAGCTCAAATGCACCAGGTGTGTGTACGCATGTATTGATATATACTTGGGTAATTGCTAAAATTCTAAAGAAAAACAACATGCACAAACATGCATGAGAGAGAAAAACAACATTCTCACAAAACCTTAGAATGGTTTTGGGTGGAAGGAACCTCAACACCCATTCAGTACCACTCCCTGCCATGGGCAGGGACACCTCTCACTGGACCAGGGGCCTCAAAGCTTCATCCAACCTGGCCTGGAACACCTCCAGGGATTAAACTTGTGATTTAACACAACCAAACTCAAATTTATCAAGAAAGGATCCAAGCTGCTCCCAAAGTGTGAAGGATCATATGCAGGGGGCAGCACCTAAGTCTATCAGACCAACAAATAGCTGTTCATAATGCACTGCTCAGTGTAATTTATTTGAAGCCTGGAAACCCAGAAGTTTCCAGTTCCAACCCATCTACCAACACCTCCCACTAGATCAGGTTACTCTAAGCCCCATCCAACCTGGCCTTGAACACCGCCAGGGATTGGGCAGCCACCACTTCTCTGGGCAACCTGGGCCAGGGCCTCCCCACCCTCACAGAGAAGAAATTCCTCCTTATGCCCAGTCTAAATCTGCCTCTCTCCAGTTTATACCCATTGCCCCCTGTCCTATCACTCCAAGCCTTTGTGAACAGTACCTCCCCGCAACTTTATGTAGCCCCTTCAGGTCCTGGAAGGTTGCACTAGTTTAGATTTCCCAAGGAATATGTATCCCAACCAGCGAATAAAGAATTCCTCCACAATTTTTGAATTTTACTTATGTACTCCTTTCTGAATAAATCTTGTTGGGCATGACATACATGGAAATGAACAGAGAAGAGAGCTTCCTGTTCTAAGTGCATGGCATTTTATCCCAAACTCAAAACTAACACTACAGTATTTGGTAGTACACACATATGTAAGATGCATACAGCTCCTTCTAAGAGAGATATTTGGTAGCAGTATCACTAAACAGCACCAAGAAGCTTGGAAAGAGACTCAAATGATTAGAAATTTTTATAGGCATATGAAAGTACTACTAGTTGAAAAAAGGAAAGATGCAAGAAAAATACAGGAAGGGGAGTGGTTTGATGCTGAAAGAGAGGAGATTGAGATGAGATCTTAGGAAGAAATTTTTCCTGTGAGGATGGGGAGGCCCTGGCCCAGGTTGCCCAGAGCAGGGGTGGCTGCCCCATCCCTGGAGGGGTTCAAGGCCAGGTTGGATGGGGCTTGGAGCCCCTGATCCAGTGGGAGGTGTCACTGCCCATGGCAGGGGTGGAACTGGATGGGTTTTAAAGTCCCTTCCAACCCAAATCATTCCATGATTCTATTCAAATAATGTAATACATTAAATACTTCTCAACATTAAGACCAATATTAAATTTAATCTCTATCACTAAACATTTCTTGTAACATAGTACAAGAATAACTACATAACTACAGTGTACTTTAAAAATAAATATGACAAATAAAAATTGTCTACATCCTTCATTGTAACATCAACATAAATCCCCTCTGTTGAATTTCTGTGGATTTATGTACCTAGACATAAACTTGAAAAATGCAGCCAGACATAAATAAACCTCTTTCAAAGGAAAACTTGTGTCAAAATAGATAGGAAATAAAAAATAGGTCTTTTAATCCTGAAAAAATAAGACATTTCTGTTGAAAGAAAACATGTATCAAGAACAGTAATTTGCTTTTCTTCTTAAGGGTTGTTCATATTGAGTCAGAATCTAACAGCAGGGGATGCTGAATGAAACAAGGGATAATGAAGCATTTCATAAGAGTTCAATTCACTATGGAAAAACCTAGACTTAACGACCTACACAGAGGTTAATTTGGCTTTAGGAAGCCCCATTCCAGCCTTGCCCAGTTCACTACCTGTGGTGCACAAATATCCAGGGAAGCCAGTTCATGGCATCTTCTTCATTCCTGTTATTCCACTCTTTTCTTTAGTTTCTTTATTTCTTTCTTCTTAGTAGCTAAAGCCCCTCAACAGCACCCATTCCCACTCCTATGTGTTTTTTAGAAATAATGCCAGTGTCTTTCATCTGCTACATTTCCCGTGCTGCTCTTGCCAATATCACATCCTGAACTAGGAGAGCCTGGTGATTGTCTCCCTCTTGTTATACAACTCTCAAAAAATACCATAAAAGGGAAGAACAACCTGTTCAAGTACTTGAGCAAGGACCTGCAATGGTTACAAATGCCACCTCTGAGTATAGCATGTACGTAACAAGAACATAACATGGTTTTCAGCATCTACAGAACATCTTCAGAACATTAAGCTGGGTGGAAGTGTCAATGTGCTTGAAAGTAGGGAGGTGCTCCAGAGGGCTCTGGACAGGTTGGATAAATGGGCTGAGACCAACAGGATGAGGTTTAAGAAGGCCAAGTGTTTGGTCCTGCATTTGGGACACAACAACCCTTCTTCCTGAGAAGGAGTGGCTGGAAAGCTGCCTGGCAAAGAAGGACCTGGAGGTGCTAGTTGACAAGAGCTGAACGTGAGTCAGCAGTGAGTGGCCAAGAAGGCCAGTGGGACCCTGGCCTGTGTCAGAAACAGCCTGGTCAGCAGGAGCAGAGAAGTGATATTGATCCTGTACTCAGCACTGGTGAGGCTGCATCTCAGATCCTGGGTTCAGTTCTCGTTCCTCACTATAAGAAGGACATTGAGGTGCTGAAGCACATTCAGAGAAGGGAATGGAGCAGGTGAAGGGGCTGGAGAACAAGTTATGAGAAGCGAGGGAACTGGAGTTGTTTAGCCTGGAGAAGAGGAAGGGAGACCCGTCTACAACTGCCTGAAAGGAGGTTTTGGTGAGGTGGATGTTGGTCTCTTCTCTACAGGATAAGAGGACATGGCCTCAAGTTGCTCCAGGGCAGGTTCAGATTGAACATCAGGAAAAGTTTCTTCACTGAAAGGGTTCTTGGGCCTTGGCAGAGGCTGCCCAGGGAGGTGGTGGAGTCCTCATCCCTGGGGGGGGGTTTTAAAGACGGGTAGATGAAATCCTTAGGGATCTCATTTAGCAGTGGGCAGGTAAAATTGGAGTTGATGACCTCAAAGTTATTTTCCATCCTAGTAATTCTGATTCCAGGGTAAAAAAGGTGTTACAGATGTTACCATTAATATTTACAAACATTACATGGGCATGCAGAGCCCTTATGCAACAGAAAGCAGATTTTATGTTAGGTAACACTTCAAAGTTACTGTTTGTTACTTTTTCAGCAGGAAAAATATTATTTCCCACACAGACTGTCATCTCAAATTACCTTATTCACTTCTGAATTTGTCATTCTAAATTGAGGTTATTTTATCACCTTCAGACAAAAACACACAAGCCTTGGGATTGGTGGGAACACTGATACAGATTTGATTTAATGATTCATTTCAGCATACTTGCAGTTGTGCAATATTTTTCCATCTTCAAAATCAACATGATATATTTTTTTAAAGTCCCAGTCCCTCAAGTTGCACAGTAATTAAATTTACATTGTCTTCAATTTATTTAGAAATTAACCTCATTCCCACAAAGAGAAGAGTTTGTGCTTTTGTGCCTTACCTCCCACTCAGTTTTATACATTTTATTCCCCTGTGTGATTCTTTCTGCCTGTATCAATTCAAAAATCCTCCCAAGTCCCTAAAAAAACTTCTCTCTACAAAATGTACTTTTTAAAAAGACATTTTCTGTGATGTCCCAGGTCATTCTCCATTTTTCCCAAAGGAAAGAAGATGGTTCCAAGAACTGAATTAGCATGATGATAAAGCAAACACCATTTATACTCTACAATGTACAAAGAGCAAGTACAACCCTCATGGGCTGGGATGTTAATTTCCAGCTACCTTGGGAAAAAATGACAAAGCTAGAGACTGGGACCAAATACAAACTGTATTTGAACAGGATATTCAGAAGCGACATAACATGTATTTCTAGGTGTTAGGATGAAAGGAAATGCCTCAGGTTGCACCAGGGGAGGTTTAGACAGGAAAAATGCCTTCACCAAAAGGGTTGGCAAGCACTGGAAGAGGCTGCCCAGTGAAGTGGTGGAGGTGTTAAAAGATGTGGAGATGTGGCACTTAGGCACATGGCTGAGTGGTGGGCTTGGTAGGGTGAGGTTAACAGCTGGACTCTACGATCTTCAAGGTCTTTTCCAACCTTCATGATTCTGTGATTCTGAATTTTGTATTTATCCAGGTGACAATGAAATGTGTGCACAGAATGTAATCGTAACTAATCTGAGGCAAAAACTATTCTGGATCCTGAAGCAAACCGTAAGTGTGATCAACTTTACAAACAATAAATAGGCTCTCAAGAGTGCAATCAAGATAATCATGATTTTCAGATCAAACCAAGCTGCAACAAGCTGATGAAGTTGAGGGTAGATAAGTGGACAGGGAGGTGGACTGAAAACTGGCTGAATGGATGGGGTCAGAGAGCTACTGCCAGCAGCACGAAGTTGAGATAGTGTATCCCATATGTTGATACTGGGGCCAATCTCCTTAATACCTTCATTAATGACACATCTAATGGGACAGCGTGCACCCTCAGGAACTCTGCAGGTGACACAGAACTGGGAGAAGATGCCAAAGCACCAGACAGTTGTGCTGCTATCCAGGGAGACCAGGCAGGCTGGAGTAACAGGCCAACAGAAACTTTATGTGGCTCAGCAAAGGGAAATATCAGAACCATTGATTAACAACCAGCAGAACCTAGGGTTGGACACCAAATTGAATGTAAGGCAGTGGAGTGTTCTCATGGTAAAGAAAGCCAGTAGAACCCTGGGCTGCATTATGAGGAGCACTACCAGACCACCAAGGGATCCAAGGGGTGTGATCCTTCCTTTCTTCTTGGCACTGGGGAAGCCTTACTTGGAGTTCTGGGCTCCCCAGTAGTAGAGATATGCACATACCAGAGTCCAGCAAGGAGCAACAAAGATGATTACATGGCTGGTGCAGTGGATGTACAAAGACAGGAAAAGAGACCCAGCACTGATGATCTTAAAGAACAAAAGGCTTAAGGGGATCTCAATATGTAGAAACATCTGATGGGAGGGTGTAGAGATGACAAAGGCAGACTAAGTGGTGCCCAGAAAAAAACACAAGAGGAAATGGGCACAAACTGAAATACAGGAAAACGCATTTCACAGAATCATGCATTGGTTTATGTTGGAAGATACCTTCAAGAATATCCAGTTCCAACCCCGTGCCATGGGTAGGGTCACCTCCCATTGGACCAGGTTGCTTCTAGCCCCATCCAACCTGGCCTTGGACACCTCCAGGGATGTGGGAGTGATGATTCTCCTGGGCAGCGATGATTCCCCTAGGTAGCCTGGGCCAGGGCCTCCCCACCATCATAGGCAAACATTTTTTCCTAAGATCTTATCTCCATCTCTCCTCTTTTAGTTTAAAACCATTCCCCCACATCCTATCCTTGCACTCCCTGACCAAGAGCCCCTCCCCAGCTGTCCTGGAGTCCCTTTCAGTACTGGAAGATGCTTGAAAGTCTCCCTGGAGCCTTTCTCCAGGCTGAACAATCCCAGCTCTCAGCCTGTCCTCATACTGAAGGTGCTCCAGCCCTCAGATCACCTTCATGTCCCTCCTCTGGACTCACTTCAACAGATTCATGTCCTTTCTGTGCTGAGAAATCCAGAACACAGGAGTCCTGAACACAGGACTCCACGTGAGGTCTCACCAGAGTGGAGCAGAGGGGCAGGATCCCCTCCCTCACCCTGCTGGTCCCTCTGCTTTGGATGCAGCCCAGGATACATTTGGCTTTCTCGGCTGAAGCGCACATTGCTGGCTCAAGAGGAGCTTTTCATCCAACATCAACCCCAAGCCCTACTCTTCAAACTGACTCTCAAGCCACTCTCTACCCAGCCTGTGTTTTTGTGGAAGTCAAAAGACCTGTCATTCCATTCCTGACACTAAAACTGGCCTGATGATTCATGGCCCTTACAAGTACTTTATTATATCCTACCTATAAAAATGGATTGCCACCTTTCATACAATGTGCTGGTAACTAATACAAAATATGGATAACACGTCAAACTGCACATGATGCACCTAGAATTATTCAAAGTAACCAACCATGTGAGGCAGGAACATTAAATGGAAACTTTACAATTTCTTTTCATTAGTGCATTGAACTAGTTTTCAGCTAGGCTGATGCCCCAGAAGACTTTTCCAGCATTTAGAAGAAAAGCCAAATGCTAATCACTGTCCTGGAGGTTACACTGGGGCTTGCAGGATTAGTCATCTTTGGAAACCAGTTGTGGTTGTTCTTATTTTCCTCTCCCACTGCTTTTTCTGATCCATGACTGGTGCAGTGGGAGCATTCTCATCAATGTTTTCTCACAAATTTCAGCTTACAAACACGAAAGAACAAAAACACTCAAGAATAGCTCACAGCTCTCAACTCCTACATCCTGCTGTAGAAGGGAGATCCAAAACCTCCTTACACAACTTAAATCTATCCTCTGGAGCATTAGAATAAAAGGCTGACTAATTTTCCCCCTCATTTTTTTTCCCCTCAACTCTGCATTTCTTGATCAAATATGCTGCAGTGAGGAATGATGACAACAAAATACAAGAAGAAATGACAGTTCTTACAGTTTGATGTTCTCATTAGAGACTGGAGAAGAAAATAACAGAAAAATAGTGCTTACATTGTTACTAATCCCACAAAACTGGAATGGTTTGGGTCATTTAGACCAGTATGAATGGATTTGGACGCCAATTCCTATGTCTTCAGCACCTACAGGTCTATTAAGCAGGTGAGTGATGTTCTCAGTTCTCTCCATCTAGCTCCTTTCCTCCATATCCTACCTGGGGGCTGTGCGGTCTCTGGGTCTTCCTGGGGAGCCAGGTGAGGCTCAGAGGACTCAGCAGCTCGGGGACTCTGTCTTCAGTACAATGTGCTAGCCACACCTCATTGGTAGCACTCAACGCTTTGATAGAGAATCAGCGATTTAAATTGAATGTCTGGGCAGTTGAGAGAACCATGACAACAATGTGTCTAATCACTTGTATCGTTAATCAAACATTAAACAAACAGAGTTTATCTGAAAAAAAACCACCCCAAAACCCCAAAAAGCCAACTTCCCCACACTTGTTATACTTAGAACTGCAATTCATAAGGAAAGCAAAAGCTCTCAGGTATTTTCACTAAGCAGTTCTATGCTGTGGCTCCCATGCAGAACATCTGAGCAGCACAAACAACATCACCTGCTTTCAAAGAACCATAGAATCCTTAGGCTAGAAAAGAACTTAGAGGTCAAATACAACTGTACCTCTCCACTACTAAACCACATCCCTGAGCACCTCATCTACCTGTTTTTTAAACACCTCCAGGGATGGTAGAACAACCCTATCTCTTTTAGCCTGTCCTTGTATGGGAGGTGCTCCAGCCCTTGGATCATCTTTGTGGCCTCCTCTGGACCTGTTCCAACAGTTCTATACCCTTCTTATGTTGGGGATTCCAGAACTGGACACGCAGCTCCAGGTGGTGTCTTGCTAGAGTGGAGCAGAGGGACAGAAACCCCTCCCTTGCCCTGCTGGTCCCACTGCTTTGGATGCGGCCCAGGATACATTTGGCTTTCTGGGCTGAGTACATATTACCTCTGTTCTTCAGATTCCTTCCCCAAAACTTAACTCATCATCACTAGTCATGTGCATGATTTGAATCTCTTAATCACCTGCATATCTGTTTCCAAGAGACATCTGCAAAGTTATTTGTTCCAGCATTCTTCCAGGTACTTGTGAAGCAAGTCCAGAGAAGAGCAACGAAGCTGGTGAAGGGGCTGGAGAACAGGCCTTATGAGGAACAGCTGAGAGAGCTGGGGGTGTTTAGCCTGGAGAAGAGGAGGCTGAGGGGAGACCTCATTGCTCTCTACAACTACCAGAAAGGAGGTTGTAAAGAGGAGGGAGCTGGGCTCTTCTCCCAAGTGACAGGGGACAGGACAAGAGGGAATGGCCTCAAGCTGTGCCAGGGGAGGTTTAAGCTAGACATTAGGAAAAAAATTTTCACAGAAAGGGTCGTTAGGCACTGGAACAGGCTGGCCAGGGAGGTGGTTGATTCACCTTCCCTGGAGGTGTTTAAGGGATGGGTGGACGAGGTGCTGAGGGACATGGTTTAGTGTTTGATACAAATGGTTGGACTTGATGATCCGGTGGGTCTCTTCCAACCTGGTGATTCTATGTATTATTTATTATTCAGGTTTGCAAAGTTCTTTGAAATATTTTAGTAGTTAAGGCACTACCCAGTTCCAGGCTGATATCCAGATCTTTCTCTAGACACTCGTGTACTGATTAAACATTTAGTTCTTGATTCAATGCAAGTTGTGGATACACCTCACTGTTTAAAAGACGGTGGGAAAAAAAGTATACATTTTGCTGTTAACTCAGAGATTTTGTCTGGAACATCTTAAATACAATGATCATTTCATTCTCTAGCTGCAGCCAGTACTTTCCACTAGTTTCATCCCAGCATAACAAGTGCTGGAATAAAGGGTACAGTCTGTTGATTTGCAACTAGAGCTCATAATGAAGATGACTTCTGTATAAGCCAAAATGTAGCTTTGGTGAGAATCTGTGCTTTAATTTGACAAATTGGAAGATGTTTTGAATCAGTAACATATGTTTGTTATTTTCTAAGTGAATAATTTCCTATATTTAGGCAATAACTACTCATTTTACTAGGTTACCTTCACTAGCCAAAAGCCCATGCAATGCTGCCTGGGAAACCAAAACAGATAGCAGCACATCATCTAGGTGGAGTAGACAAAGAATACCCGTGCTGCTAGCAACAAGGACTTACGGAAGCTGCTGGAGAGGTGACATTCTACACCCAAGAGGTGATGTTCTACACCCTAGAAGATTCAGTAGATACTCCATAGATGATGAAACTCAGTATAGCTTTCTGATTTAAGCAGAATTTTGGCTTACAAGAGCATAAATACCTTCTGCTTTCAGCTATAAACTACTAAACTATGTTCAGTCTGACATTCATTTTATTAGCATTCTCCTGAGCTCTTCAGGCACGCTATAGAACATTTCTCATTTTAGTCTCCAAACAATAGCTTATTTACATACTTAAAGAAGAATAAGGCACCCACCCCAATCCTGATTAATTGCCAGACACTACATATGAACGCAAAACCCCCAGACTCGGTACATGCTGCTACAATGGAAATGCGTGAAAGTAATTTTGTTCCAATTGTATCTCATGGGAACATGGGCTCATAAGTGTTCAATTAAAAATAATTCCATCTGATCGAGATGTGTTTCAGTTTCACATGCTAATGTGGTGGAATGTGTCTAGATCATGTCTGTGATAAATTTTTACCAGAGTGGGAGGAAAAAATACTGTTCTATAGAAAGAAGATAGCTCTTGTGATTTTTCCTTTTCCATTTAATTCTTGTGCACATGAAAAAGCAGCATTTTGGCAACCTGTGTTGTTTTCTACTATTTGGGTCAGATCACCTGGGGGACACTACCTGGGAAGACTATGTTTTCAACAGAAAAAAAAATCTAAATCAAAATGTGGCCTTTTAAAGACATCCCTAAGACAAACAAAATAACAAAATTCGGCATGGCATCCTGCCTGCAGCTCTGATTTCTAATGTTAGAAGAAGCCACTTTGATCAGTACGTTGAACACAAGCTGTAGGAATTCCTTCAGCTACTTCCTCCTTCAAGTCCAATCACTGTGGCTGGACTTGGACATATCTTTAGGACAATGTCCAATCTCATTTAGAAATCCAAGTCTTAGGAAACTCAGAGTCTTTGTTACATTATTCCAGTGAAACACTCACCAAGTAAAAAAAAAAAGAATCAGTTTCTGTTGGTTTTGCTTCAATTTCAACTATTGGAGTGCACAACATTTTGCATACTAAAGGCCTGTTATTAAAGAATTATTTATGCTTAATCATGTAAGTAATTTCAGAGGAAACTCATGAAACAGGCCAAGAGTATCTCCAAGTCCTTTCCAAGTCAATGCTACCTGGACCTCATATCCCAGAGTGTGATCTCTGTGCATGAAATTTGACTATTGAAAACACACCTTACTTGTACTATGCTCAGATCACGGTGATCAGCAATCACTCCTCTTCATTGTTCACTGCTTCCCTAAAAGATATTCCACACCTGGGTTGGGGCAATCCGTGGTTTCCATATGGGTCGGGGGACAATGAGATTGAGAGATGCCCCGAGGAGAAAGACTTGGGGTGCTGGGGGTGAAAAGCTGGACATGAGTTGGCCACATGTGGTCACAGCCCAGAAACCAACTGTGTCCTGGGCTGCATCCAAAGCAGCGTGGGCAGCAGGGCAAGGGAGGGTATTCTGTCCTTCTGCTGCTCTCTTGTGAGACCTCATCTGGAGTGACTTAGATGAGACATTAGGAAGAAATTCTTCACACTGAGGGTGGGGAGGCCCTGGCCCAGGTTGCCCAGAGCAGTGTTGGTTGCCCCATCTCTGGAGCTGTTCAAAGCCAGGTTGGATGGGGCTTGGAGCCCTTGATCCAGTGGGAGGTGTCCCTACCCATGCCAGGGGGTGGAACTTGATGGGCTTTAAGGTCCCAACCAACCCAATCCATTCTGTAACTTTATGATACATTACTATAAAGACGGTAGGAATTAACAAACCAGTGCATGAGGGTTCCACTAGATGTGCACCCACTCTTGAAGATCATCCACTTAAACTGCATTTTGAGACTTTCAAGGCAGACTATTCTTCACCCATCAAATACTCACAGTACTGATTTTATATCTCACTGGTTTCCTGATTGATATGTAGTGCAGTACAAAGACAAATAATTTGTAACAGAACTATTTATAAACAATTCAACTCTGCCAAGCCACTCAACGCTTAGTGTAAAGTGATCCTTCCACAGTAAATAACCCCACTGCTCCAATAAAACTACAAGCAGCTGACTAAAAATCCCAATCAAAAAAAAAGAAAACATTAAGTTATATTCATCTAACAAGCCTCTGACCATTCTTTTATCTTCCCCAAAGGAAAACAATTAAACAAGCTGGATTTCAGGGAAATGTTTCACATCATCACAGTGGTGAAAGAAAAAGCCTCATCTCCTGACCCATGATCCCACATTGGGAACTGCAGCATTCACATGAAACATCTTGAGTGGAAGCTCAGGGAACAGATTTTCCGTAAAAAAATTACAGGCTGCTCTATTGAAATCTCAGCCTCCTGGCGTTACCAAGCCAGCCCACATGTGCAGAGAAATATTGATGTAAGTTGATTGTATCTTTTTTAACTCTGCCCATTTTTATGTATTTATTTCTTAAATGAGTTAACTAAATTTTGTCACTTGCTCCACAGTCTGTGTAGGATTGAAATTTAAAATGCACATATCACAATTGCTGAAATCAATTATTATAACAGAAACCCACAGCCCTGGGTTTGTACTGAAAATCAAATCAAAACAATAAATAATAAATCCATTAGGGAAAAAGATGATCTTTGAGTCCTAAGATTAAACATTGCAGCACCTGGAATTCATCAGAGTATAGGTTCACACGTTAAGAGCAAAACTTTGTTAATTGTAACAAAAACACTCAGTCTCCAACTTCTAATATAGAAGTTGGACAACAAAGCCATATGTCTCAATAACAAGAAAAAATCCCCAATCAACCCATAATTATACTCTATGATAATGCAATGATATTGTAATTCCTGAGTGGGTACCAATTCCGTTCTCATCAGCCTTCTGGCTTGGCAGGATGCTCAGTCGAGCACATGGAATAGTGCTTGTGGGAGCAGAAAGGAAGGAAGAAGGAAAGGAAAAGCAAAAGCACCCACAGATCATTGGTCAGATGCCAGTTTGGGAAGCAAGATGTAGAATTTTATTAAAATATCCCACAGGAAAAAAAAAAAAGATTTAAAAACAGTATCATCAAAGAAGAGTATCAAGTTAGTTTATTCTTAGAAAGTACTTAAATCTACCAAGATTTCTAGAACTTTTC
>WAAB01012981.1:25080-48992 GCA_013389865.1 Piaya cayana | reverse complement strand
GATAATACCTTAAAAAAAAGTTCTTTGTCTCTCTCAATTTGCCCTGAAAATATGCAAGTGTCTGAAATGTGTTTACAAAGGTTACCATAAAGAAATCCTGAGAGTATTCACAGAACTTAACTGATTTTAATGAAAATTTACACCTCACTTTAAGGGAAAAAAAAATCACATAGAATTACTTATCACTGCTCCTGCAGCCTGGGAATCCAGAGTATTCCTCTAGTTAATTCCAGTTCCTCAAACATGGTGCTTTATCAATAACTGAGTTACACATTTAAGATATGGTCAGCTTTTCCATGAAAAACTACAATCATTTCCCTGAAATAAC
The DNA here is from genome assembly GCA_013389865.1 of Piaya cayana. Taxonomy (NCBI): domain Eukaryota; kingdom Metazoa; phylum Chordata; class Aves; order Cuculiformes; family Coccyzidae; genus Piaya; species Piaya cayana. The sequence continues at coordinate 48,664 of WAAB01012981.1, read as the reverse complement.
TATAAAGCAATCAAGAAAAGATTTAGTATTTGTACAAATCAAATCTGAATGATCTCGAGTAAGAGACACTGCCTGTGCCTACTCACAGGATGTCCTCCCACTCTTAATGGAAGGGAGAATAAACTAATTAGAGTAGTTCACCCAAAAGAAATTGCATCACAGGTAAACTACGAAGCACACACATCATATGATGTCAAAGATCTATTGTTACAGGTTTAGAATGGCCAATATTTCACTGCATAATGGTGAAGAAAGTGTTTTAAGCAGCCTAATACATTGTGAGATAAATAAGACAGCTCTTCAAAAGCACGAAGATGCTTCTACTGAAGTGTTTGCTGTCCCTGTTACAGCCTGGGTACCTCTCCAGTGCAGACACAGCCTTGGAGTCACACACTGGGAGAGTGTCCAGTGCAGGGAGTGAAAAGTAAGTGATCTGTGAAATTGAGTCTCCTTTGCTGACATTGGTATGAATCAACACCTGAGCTCCTGGATGCAATCTCCTTATCAAATGAAAAAAATCACCATTTTGTGGGTTGAAACTCAATTAATGGATCTACCTATTGTGAGGCTCTGCATTTCCCAGGCTCGTATCCCTCTATAATCCCTTTATTAGACATGTGCAGCTTAAACACTCTCAAATGACCAAATTATTTGTGCTTGGGCAAAGAACAGGATCGAAGAGTGCCACCAACAGCTGATCCCTGGGTGCAATCACTGGGGCTCCTGGCTCAAAACTATCAAAATTTTATCTTCCAACTGCTTTAGTATTTAAACTAACCTTTCACTGCTGAGTTAAAGTCAATCACCTACCTTTGCTCTGGAAGTTGAGGAAGATAAACAGCTTTTGCACTTCATTTGCAGTTTTCAGGAGAGGAAGTAGCTGCTAGGAGGCAATTTCATAAGCCATCACNTATTCTAAATTAAAAAAAAAAATTCAATCAAATCATTATTAGCCTCCCATTTCTACAATACTTTTTAGGACACACTTCAAGTACGCCATAAAGACACAAACCATCCCCTCAGCCACTTAATGTTATTCATCAGTTAACTGAAAACATGCACAGATCAGTCACAGAGCATGCAGCATGCAGTAAATGGAGAGCAGAGGTTAATAACCTGGAAGCATAGGATCTGAGAATGTGAGAACAAGTTAAAGACAAGAGTTCCTCTCCATTGTCACTGAGGGTCGAGAAGCAATGCTGCAGCGTAGAGCAGTGAGAGTGGGGGAAATACAGTTTGTCCAAGACATACACATATCTCCGCAAGTGGCGGCAGGTATAACTGAAAGACAAGGGTAAAGGGAGAAAAAACAGAAAAAAGAGGTATTTTCCTTTAAGAAAGCTAATTCATGGTTTAACGTCCTTGGTTTTTGTGCCAAGAGTCAATGGAAGATGCCAAGTAAGCAATGGAGCAGTTTGACATAAAACAACAGTTTCAAAAGACAGACGGCTCCGCTCGCCCGTGCCCATACGCTGTTTCTGTCACTGCCGCAAGGGGAACTCGCCAAGTCTCACACGTCAGAGATACAAGAAGCCTGAATTTTGTTTTCTTTTCCTTTTTTTTTTATGTTATTGTCATTGGTTTTTTTCTTGGGTATTTTTCTGGGGGGATAATACCTTAAAAAAAAGTTCTTTGTCTCTCTCAATTTGCCCTGAAAATATGCAAGTGTCTGAAATGTGTTTACAAAGGTTACCATAAAGAAATCCTGAGAGTATTCACAGAACTTAACTGATTTTAATGAAAATTTACACCTCACTTTAAGGGAAAAAAAAATCACATAGAATTACTTATCACTGCTCCTGCAGCCTGGGAATCCAGAGTATTCCTCTAGTTAATTCCAGTTCCTCAAACATGGTGCTTTATCAATAACTGAGTTACACATTTAAGATATGGTCAGCTTTTCCATGAAAAACTACAATCATTTCCCTGAAATAACTATAAAGCAATCAAGAAAAGATTTAGTATTTGTACAAATCAAATCTGAATGATCTCGAGTAAGAGACACTGCCTGTGCCTACTCACAGGATGTCCTCCCACTCTTAATGGAAGGGAGAATAAACTAATTAGAGTAGTTCACCCAAAAGAAATTGCATCACAGGTAAACTACGAAGCACACACATCATATGATGTCAAAGATCTATTGTTACAGGTTTAGAATGGCCAATATTTCACTGCATAATGGTGAAGAAAGTGTTTTAAGCAGCCTAATACATTGTGAGATAAATAAGACAGCTCTTCAAAAGCACGAAGATGCTTCTACTGAAGTGTTTGCTGTCCCTGTTACAGCCTGGGTACCTCTCCAGTGCAGACACAGCCTTGGAGTCACACACTGGGAGAGTGTCCAGTGCAGGGAGTGAAAAGTAAGTGATCTGTGAAATTGAGTCTCCTTTGCTGACATTGGTATGAATCAACACCTGAGCTCCTGGATGCAATCTCCTTATCAAATGAAAAAAATCACCATTTTGTGGGTTGAAACTCAATTAATGGATCTACCTATTGTGAGGCTCTGCATTTCCCAGGCTCGTATCCCTCTATAATCCCTTTATTAGACATGTGCAGCTTAAACACTCTCAAATGACCAAATTATTTGTGCTTGGGCAAAGAACAGGATCGAAGAGTGCCACCAACAGCTGATCCCTGGGTGCAATCACTGGGGCTCCTGGCTCAAAACTATCAAAATTTTATCTTCCAACTGCTTTAGTATTTAAACTAACCTTTCACTGCTGAGTTAAAGTCAATCACCTACCTTTGCTCTGGAAGTTGAGGAAGATAAACAGCTTTTGCACTTCATTTGCAGTTTTCAGGAGAGGAAGTAGCTGCTAGGAGGCAATTTCATAAGCCATCACTCTTTTTTTTTTTGACCACAGCATGTTTTTAGCAACACAGGTTATTCTTCTCATTCCACATGCCAGGGATGGAGCAGATAAAGAATGGTATTTACAGGATCCTGTACCAAGTGCAACCCTCAACAGACAACCCTGCCCTTTCAGCTGCCCACAGAGACCACGGAATTTTTTCTAGAACCAGACCAAAGGACATCATTTAGAATTATGCTGCTTGTAAGATTTAAACATTCATGAGTCCATTACTCTGGCTGAGTATATTGCACCAGCCTTGCTATCAAAAAACCAGAATTGTAGAATGATTTGGGATGGAAGGGACTCTAAAGCCCATCCAATTCCACTCCCTGTGATGGGCAGGGACACCTCCCACTCGATCAGGGGCTCCAAGCCCCATCTTACCTGGCCTTGACACCTCTAGGGTTGGGGCAGCCACCACTGCTCTGGGCAACCTGGGCCAGAGTCTCCCCACCCTTAACAGGAAAATATTTTTTCCTAGGATCTCATCCCTCTTTTAGCTTCAAACCATTCTCCCTCATCCTATATCTGCTCTCCCTGATCCAGAGTCCCTTCCCAGCTTTCCTGGGGCCCCTTTTAGCACTGGAAGCTGCTCTAAGGTCTCCCCAGAGCCTTCTTTTCTCCAGGCTGAACAACCCAAACTCTCTCAGCCTGTTCTCATACTGAAGGTGCTCCAGCCCTCACATTACCTCCATGTCCCTCCTCTGGTCTCACTCCAACAGATCCGTGTCCCTTCTGTGCTGAGGGTTCCAGAGCTGAACATGGGGGTCTCACAAGAGCAGAGTAGAGGGCAAGAATCATCTCCCTCAATGGGCTGGTCACACTTCTTTGGATGCAGCCCAGGATTCGGTTAGTTTTTGATCTGCCAACACCCACTGCTGGCTCATGTTGAGCTCCTCATCAACCAGTGCCAAATCCTTCTACCCAGGGCTGCTCTCAATCCATCCTCTGTGCAGCCTGTATTTGTGCTTGGGATTGCCCTGACCCAAGTCCAGAACCTTCTCCTTAGCCCAGTTGAACCTCATGAGGTTCACACAGGTCCAACTCTCAAGTCTGTCAAGGTCCCTCTGGACAGCCCCTCTGGATTGTACCTTATTTCAAGCCTGCAGAATCATAGAATCACCAGGTTGGAAAGACCCAGCGGATCACTGAGTCCAACCATTCTTATAAAATACTAAAACATGTCCCTCAGCATCTTGTCCACCCGTTCCAGCCATTTGATCTTGTTTGACCTTTGCCAAGAAATTATGAGTACCTTCTGTTATCACTTATATTTGACCCTGTCAATGCTCTCAACTGTTAGAAAGAACAAGCACAACTCACAAACTGGGTGAGAACGCAGCGTGCACTAGGAGGAGGAGAAATTTCTCAAAAGCTTCTCCTGGAGGATTCATGCCCTGCTGAGAGAGGCCTAGCATATGAGTGCCAGCAGCACTGCCCTTGCCCCACTGCTGGCTTCGGTGCCATCACCTCCTCCTGCCACAGCATGGGTAGGATAGCATGGGTGAGGGACCGCTTCTGTGTAGAGAATGCTTCCAGAGCCAGCTCTAGTGCTGGTGGAATGGTTGTTTCAAAGTCATGATTTGGAAAAAAACAACCCTCAAGTGTCACCAGTCCTTCTGAGTGTTTATATACAGTCAATACGGCCAATATACACAGCCAGTGCAATTCTGTACCTGTTCCTTTCTTCATTTCATGTAGTCAGGGCAAGGACATCCCTGTCTTCAAAGTTGAGCTTGTTTATTGAAAGCTGTGATTTCAAATCCACAGTAAGTGCAACATTATGCCTCAAACATGATTGGACTCGATGATCTGATGGGTCTTTTCCAACCTGGTGATTCTATGAATCCTGCATTGGCTAACTCGTGTTAGAGACAACCACAACCAGCACAGTTTAGATCATATCCAAGACCAAGTAGCTTGATTTTTAAATCCTCTAAACTAAACCTGAATAAAATCAAGGCTTAGATCCATCAACAAATATATACATGAAGAAAAATTTACATCCTACTTCCACTGCTAAATTGTAGGTATTGAGTTTGAAATAAGACTTACTTGATCCACCAGAAATCAGTTTTCCAGCAGCTACTACCTCCACAGTTAGATGTTACTAAAATCTTTGTTATTAGTATGTTTTATGGAGCATATCACTTTTGCTTTGCAGCAAAAGGCAATCTTCAGCTACAATACAGTACTGAAAAATTTGAAAAAGCAATATTGCAAAAAACCAAGACCATTATATGTGATTGATGGTGTGTGCACCCGCATTATTCATGTCTTCTGCTTACCCCAAGGACAAAAATGTAGCTCACGCTAAATCCCACTCCAGAAGATTATAATTCCCTCTTATAAAAAGTAAAAGCCATCTGATCAACATTGAGAATTCTGATTAAAAAACATTAGTATCAGCTTCTAAAAGCTAAAAAGTAGAGGAACTAGTTACATAAATCTGGGAAATCAGGATGGACATGAGTTTTGTCAATCAAAAAACCATTATATATTCCTACATAACAATAAACTTCCACTATCTTTAGGTAATAAAAATAATAAAACTCCTCTAATGTCTCCTCGGGACATAAATATTACCATAACTATACTCCAGAAACTTCAATTATTAAAGAAAAAAAATCCATATTCACCACCAAACTTTTAAGTTTTCAACATTCTTTAACAGAATCACAGAATGGTTTGGGTTGGAAACGAACTATAAAGTCCATCCATTCTAACCCTCCTGCCATGGAATATCTTCAACCGGATCAGGTTGCTCAGAGCCCCATTCAACCTGACCTTGATTCTTTCAAGGATGGAGCAGACACCACCTCTCTGGGCAACCTGGGCCAGTATTTCACCACCCTCAGTATAAATACTTTTTTCTATCTAGTCTGAATTGCCTCTCCTTTAGTTTAAAACCATTGCCCCTTGTCCTGTCACTGCAGACCCTGCAATAAAGACTGTCCCCATCTTTCTTCTAAGCCCCCTTTCTTCTAAGCTGCTCTAAGGTCTCTCCAGAGCCATCTATTCTCCAGGCTGAACAACCCCAACTCTCTCAGCCTGTCCTCAGAGAAGAGGTGCTCCAGCCCTCGGACCATCTTCGTGGTCTCCTCTGAATGTGCTCCAAGAGGTCCATGTCCTTCTTATTCTGGGTTCCAAACGAACAGAGATTACCATCAGTATTCTGGAGACTAAAGAGACAGGGGATGCTTTCTGTCTGGCAGATATCTACCTCTCACATCAAAGCAGAAAATAAAACCCAAAGAAAACACATCAGTCAGCTATATCACCCTTTTAGAAAAATAAGAAGTATATTTACTTAAGATGGAAGCTGCTCTTCCCTGTAACTGTGCCCAACTTCTGTATTTCTTCATCTCAATGTCACTGTGCAAAGCCAGCCTGATCTCACAAATCTTCAGAAGTTAATGGTTATGCTCAACAGTCATGATGATACTCTCACCTGCTTATACCAGTCTCCCTTAATCCTGGAGCTCTGGTCCTGTCTTTCAAGATCTTTTCAGATTTGCCTGAACCAGTATTAGTTAAAGCGAATGCTTCAATCATCCCTCTGGCCTCAGAGAGGGAAAAGACCCTTCCTGTACATACTCTTCACTGCCTGCCACCCATGCACATGTAGAGAAAACACACAGTTTTTACATATGTATAAAAATTAACCCAACATATCTATATTTATTTGTAATCTAGTGCAGCTTTGATGTAGGCAAAGAAATGTTTCCTTTCCACAGAGTCTGGACATTCCTTATTAGCAAAGGTATTCTGATAACAGCAGTTAAACAGGGCCGTCAAACAAACACTTTAAAATGAATGGGAATTCAATCTCCAGAGCTACTGGGGAAACAGAGGTTGGTGGTGAGCTGAACTGCCACATGTGTGATGGCAGAGCTGCATCCCACACGGACACAGAGGAACAGAGTAAAGAGGACAGTAGACTGAAGGTACTGTCGAGGATCATCTCATCAAACTGCCTGACCATTTTAGGGCTGCCCAAAAGTTAAAGCACATTGTCAACGGCATTTCATGAATGCTTCTTAAACACTGACAAGCTTGGGGCATCGAACACCTTTCTAGAAAGCCTGTGCCCATGTCTGACCACCCTCTCCATAAATAAATGCTTCCCAGTATTCAGTTTGAACTTCCCCTGGTGCAGCTGTGAACCATTCCCATGTATCCTATCAATGGACCCCGGGGAGAAGAATTCAGCACCTCTCTCCCTCTTAAGGAAGCCACAGAGAGCAGTGAGGTTGCCCTCCACCTCCTTTTCTCCAAACTAGACAAATCCAGAGCCCTTAACCACTACTCACAGGATGTTCCTTCTAGCCTTTGACCAGCTTTGTTACCCTCTTCTAGTTGTATTCAAAGACCTTTGCATCTTTCTGAAGCTGTGGGGTGCAGCACTGCACACAGCACTCAAGGTGTGGCTGCATCAGTGCTGAATACATTGATAATTAACTCTCTTGACCAACTGGTTATTTTGTGTTTGATATGCCCCAGGAGCAGTTTGCCCTCTTGGCTTCCAGGATACAAATACAAACTAAGGCTTTCTGCAGCTTTACCAAGTCTCCTTGATCACCTGGAAGCTCTCCGAGGACCCTGTGTGAAACTCACAGACAGTCAAAACCAACAACCAAACAAGACTTCACCAAAGATTCTTCCAAATCTGCTATTTCTTGTGTTTGTCCGAAGAAAATTCAATGTCCTAAGTGGTCACTGAAATAATTTTGGCTTAGGGGATCACATCACTTCGAGTTTTTAGCTCCAAGTAATTCAAGAGGCGTACACAAGACTGCAGCCACAGACTAAACACTTAGCAAAAATAAGAGTTAGAAAACAAGAAGTGCTGAAATGATACGCTCACACTAATTCTTTAATCCAAGATTTTAACGACAAACTTGAACAAGACAAGAGCGCTGAGGAAAACATGCAAAGCCACTTAGGTCCTTATTTATTTAAACCAGAAACTTGATATTTTCTCTGCTGAAGTCAACTGCAGTTTGAAAGTAAATATATCAAAGGCAAAAACATAAACAGCACCAGGTCAAACATCTTTGTAAGAACACAGAAATGAAGCAAATTGGGCAGGGTATAGAAAAGTGGCACAAAACCAGTATTCACCAATCCCTCTATAAATACCATCTAGTCTGAAAGAGCATACACAGGATGCAAGAGAAAAAAAATCCTCTGCTAATGTTTAAGTAATTGTAATTCATAATCTTCCTCTTAGTGCATGCCAGATTTTATGAGGGCAATAAATCTTTAACGTTATTGAGAAAAAGTAAGGTCTTGAAGACATACATGCCACATGTATTAGCTCAGAGAAACCAGATTAATCTGCAGCAATAACAAAAAAGCCAATTCTGCTAAGCCTGATTAAATATTTAGGTCAAATTGTTTCTGCAGCAGAATTCAGAAAATGCACAGTAAGTAACATCTTTCGCCGAGTTTGGAGACTTTATACTTTCAAAAAAGGAGTTGTGCTACAACATGACCCTATGGGAAATCCAGTAAGAAAGACTTTAAAAAAACAACAACAATAATGAAACTATCAGCTAACTATATTAGCCCATGTTAGTCAGCACTGAAACAATCTGTGTGCATGTGAGGAGAATGCTGTGGTGTGCTATTAAGATTTTACAACAGTTTGTGTTAGATATCTTATCTTCTAGGCGTCATAGAAACATGGAATAGTTTGGGTTGGAAAGGACCTTATGGATCCAGTTCCACTCCCCAGCGAAGGGCAGGGACATCTTCCATTTGATCAGGTTGCTCAAAGCTCCATCCAACCTGGCCCTGAACACCTCCAGGGATGGGGTAACCACAGCTTCCCTGTGCAACGTGGGTCAGGGCCTCCCTACCCTCAGCATGAAGAATTTCCGCCTCATGTCTCATCTAAATCTTCCCCCTTCCAATTCAAAGTCACTCCACCTTGTCCTGTCACTACAGGTCCTTGGAAGAAGTCCCTCTCAAGCTTTCCTGAAACCCCTTCAGGTACTGGAAGGCCACTATAAGGTCGCCTTGGTGCCTTCTCCTCTCCAGTATGAACAACTCCAGCCCTCTCAGCCTGTCCTCAGAGCAGAGCTGCTCCAGCCCTTGCATGGTCTCCATGGCCTGCTCTGTACCTGTTCCAACAGTTCCATATCCTTCTGTTGGGGATTCCAGAACTGGACAAAGGACTCCAGGTTGGGTCTCACCAGAGTGGAGCAGAGGGGCAGAATCCCCTCCCTTGCCCTGCTGGCCATGCTGTTCTGGATGCAGCCCAGGACATGGTTGGTTTCTGGGCTGAGTGCACATTGCTGGGTCATGTCAAGCTTCTCATCGACCAGCACCCCCAAGTCCTTCTGCTCATGGCTGCTCCCAATCACATCATCCCCCATCATGTACTGAAAACCCAGGTGTAGGACTTTACACTTGACCCTGTTGAACCTCATGAGGTTCTCAGTGTCCCACTTCTCCAGCCTGTCCAGGTCCCTCTGGATGGCATCCCTTCCTTCCGATGCGGCAACTACACCACTCAGCTTGGTGTCATCTGTAAACTCACTGGGGGTGCCCCCAATCTTGCTTTCTATATCATTGATGAAGACAGTAAAAAGCACTGGTCCTGGTATGGATCGCTGAGGGACACCACTTGTCACGAACCTCCATCTGGACATTGAGCCACTGACCACTACTCTCTGAATGTGACCACTGAACCTATTTGTTATCCACTACACTGTCCACTCATAAAATCCATACCGCTCCAATTTAAAGAGAAGGATGTTGTGGGGGATTGTGTCAAAGGCTTTAAAGAAGTCCAAACTGATGACATCCATTGCTTGTCCTGTGTCCACTGATGTGGTCATTCATCATAGAAAGCCAGTATGTTGGTTGTACAGGATTTGCTCCTGGTGAAGCCGTGCTGGCTGCCTCTAATCACCTCCCTGTCCTCCATGTGCTTTAGCAGAGCTTCTAGGAAGATCTGTTCCATGGTTTTCCTGGTCACAGAGGTGAGGCTGACAGGTTGGTAGTTGCACAATGCTTTCCCTTCCTCCAGTCACCAGTGACTTCTCCTGATTGCCATGACTTTTCAAATATCATGGTGAGTGGCTCGGCCACCACATCTACGAATTCCCTCGGAACTCTGGGATGCATCTCATCTAGTCCCATAGTCCTGTTAGTCATTACCCTTGTGTTCCCAATAACAAACCCAACCAAAACACTTTCTATACTCACAGACTACATCGATGATAACAACAATTTACTAGATCATCCATCCCATAACAGTGGGTAATTTATTGTCTGACTAAAATATCACCTATTAACTTTATTTCATACAGTATAAACACCAGCATAAATCATCAAAAACCTATCTGCTTTCTTGTCAACAGTAAAATACATTATGTACTTCATCCAAAATTAGAATTTTGAATGATATTTTTACTTCTGTTTAGTACTGTGTTGATGACACAAACTGATGAACCACAGTAGAAAACATACTATGTATTTGGGTTTTAGTACCAAGACTCTTTGGAGATTTACATGCTTGTGTTCACAGAAAGTTGATTTGTGGCTGGTTTGGGGTGGGTTTCCTGATGGCAATGTTAGGCCAGTTAAGCTGCTTAAAGTGCAATAAAAGGTGGTACTGGGGATGCAGAAGATCACATTGGCCTTTACCATACTAGGACACTGAAAGTAATTCCTCTTTTTTCAGTCAGTTCCAATATTTTTTTGTATTGTTCTTATCTTAGAGTCACAATTAAAGTTGAAAGGAACCTTAGGATGTATCTAGCCCAGCCTTCTGCTCAAAGCAGGGTTTACACTGAATTCAGACCAGACTAGGGTTTTTTCCAGTGGATTTTGAAAGCCTCCAGGGACAAGGACTCTACAGCTTCCCTGGGTTGCTGTGCCAGTGCTTCTCTACTGTGAAAAATCAAATTCTTCCATCAGGCTGGAAACCACTGACTTCAGCTCACGACCATTCTCTCTCACCTTCCTGCCAAACACTTCTACAAAGAGAATACCTCCATCTTCTCAGTAACCTCCTATGTGTGGGAATGTTGCTAACTCTTTCTCTTAAAGTCCTGCCTTAGATTTATCTTGAAGCCTTCTCTTCTCCAGGCTAAACAAGCCCAGTTCCCTCAGCCCATCTTGCTATGACAAGTCCTCCAGCCTCCACCATTGCGGTAGCCCTCCACTGAACCTGCTCCAGCTCAGCAACACCTTTTCTATGTCCAGGGGCCCAAAACCTGGATGCAATTTTCCAGATGTGATCCAACAGAGAGTGGTTTTGCAACGCCATGAGTCAACCCTCTCAGTGCTCTCAGATGTGTTTCATCAGGTGCCACGGAGAGGTATTTTGGGGAGGAGTGGCTGGAAAACTAGCCTGCAGAAAAGGACCTTGGGGTGCTATCAGCAGCAGCTGAAGAAGCAGCCAGGAGTAAGACCAGGTGGCCAAGAAGGCCAACAGCATCCTGGCTTGGATCAGTCATGATGTGGCCAGCAAGAGTAAGGAAGAGATCATTGCCCTGTACTCAGCACTGGTGAGGCTGCGCATCAAATACTGGTCTCTTCTCCCAAGTAACAAGTAACAGAGGAGATGGCCTCAAGTTGTGCCAAGGGAAGTTTAGATTGGATATTAAAAGAAATTTCTTCACTGAAAGAGTGGTGAAACATTGCAAGAGGCTGCCCAGGGAAGGGCAGTCACCATTCCTAGGGTGTTCAAAAAACGTGTAGATGTGGCAGTTGGGGATGTGGTTCAGTAGCCACGGTCNAAGAGAAGGATGTTGTGGGGGATTGTGTCAAAGGCTTTAAAGAAGTCCAAACTGATGACATCCATTGCTTGTCCTGTGTCCACTGATGTGGTCATTCATCATAGAAAGCCAGTATGTTGGTTGTACAGGATTTGCTCCTGGTGAAGCCGTGCTGGCTGCCTCTAATCACCTCCCTGTCCTCCATGTGCTTTAGCAGAGCTTCTAGGAAGATCTGTTCCATGGTTTTCCTGGTCACAGAGGTGAGGCTGACAGGTTGGTAGTTGCACAATGCTTTCCCTTCCTCCAGTCACCAGTGACTTCTCCTGATTGCCATGACTTTTCAAATATCATGGTGAGTGGCTCGGCCACCACATCTACGAATTCCCTCGGAACTCTGGGATGCATCTCATCTAGTCCCATAGTCCTGTTAGTCATTACCCTTGTGTTCCCAATAACAAACCCAACCAAAACACTTTCTATACTCACAGACTACATCGATGATAACAACAATTTACTAGATCATCCATCCCATAACAGTGGGTAATTTATTGTCTGACTAAAATATCACCTATTAACTTTATTTCATACAGTATAAACACCAGCATAAATCATCAAAAACCTATCTGCTTTCTTGTCAACAGTAAAATACATTATGTACTTCATCCAAAATTAGAATTTTGAATGATATTTTTACTTCTGTTTAGTACTGTGTTGATGACACAAACTGATGAACCACAGTAGAAAACATACTATGTATTTGGGTTTTAGTACCAAGACTCTTTGGAGATTTACATGCTTGTGTTCACAGAAAGTTGATTTGTGGCTGGTTTGGGGTGGGTTTCCTGATGGCAATGTTAGGCCAGTTAAGCTGCTTAAAGTGCAATAAAAGGTGGTACTGGGGATGCAGAAGATCACATTGGCCTTTACCATACTAGGACACTGAAAGTAATTCCTCTTTTTTCAGTCAGTTCCAATATTTTTTTGTATTGTTCTTATCTTAGAGTCACAATTAAAGTTGAAAGGAACCTTAGGATGTATCTAGCCCAGCCTTCTGCTCAAAGCAGGGTTTACACTGAATTCAGACCAGACTAGGGTTTTTTCCAGTGGATTTTGAAAGCCTCCAGGGACAAGGACTCTACAGCTTCCCTGGGTTGCTGTGCCAGTGCTTCTCTACTGTGAAAAATCAAATTCTTCCATCAGGCTGGAAACCACTGACTTCAGCTCACGACCATTCTCTCTCACCTTCCTGCCAAACACTTCTACAAAGAGAATACCTCCATCTTCTCAGTAACCTCCTATGTGTGGGAATGTTGCTAACTCTTTCTCTTAAAGTCCTGCCTTAGATTTATCTTGAAGCCTTCTCTTCTCCAGGCTAAACAAGCCCAGTTCCCTCAGCCCATCTTGCTATGACAAGTCCTCCAGCCTCCACCATTGCGGTAGCCCTCCACTGAACCTGCTCCAGCTCAGCAACACCTTTTCTATGTCCAGGGGCCCAAAACCTGGATGCAATTTTCCAGATGTGATCCAACAGAGAGTGGTTTTGCAACGCCATGAGTCAACCCTCTCAGTGCTCTCAGATGTGTTTCATCAGGTGCCACGGAGAGGTATTTTGGGGAGGAGTGGCTGGAAAACTAGCCTGCAGAAAAGGACCTTGGGGTGCTATCAGCAGCAGCTGAAGAAGCAGCCAGGAGTAAGACCAGGTGGCCAAGAAGGCCAACAGCATCCTGGCTTGGATCAGTCATGATGTGGCCAGCAAGAGTAAGGAAGAGATCATTGCCCTGTACTCAGCACTGGTGAGGCTGCGCATCAAATACTGGTCTCTTCTCCCAAGTAACAAGTAACAGAGGAGATGGCCTCAAGTTGTGCCAAGGGAAGTTTAGATTGGATATTAAAAGAAATTTCTTCACTGAAAGAGTGGTGAAACATTGCAAGAGGCTGCCCAGGGAAGGGCAGTCACCATTCCTAGGGTGTTCAAAAAACGTGTAGATGTGGCAGTTGGGGATGTGGTTCAGTAGCCACGGTCGTGTTGGGCTGACGGCTGGACTGGATGGTCTTAGAGGTCTTTTCCAAACTTAATGATTCTATGATTCTGTGTGTCCGTTCTCAAGCAATCCCCACCTACTACTGGTATTTTCCTTCCTCACTGATTCCCTCCTAACCTCCTGATCTAAGTAATAGGGTGACTTCACTTAGCTTTCTAAAAATATCTCATTCTTGCAGACCTGCTCTTCAGATTCAAGCATCACTAAGTTAACATCTCATAGAACAGAATGAGGATTTTAAATTGCATTATTGCAAAACAGCAGAGAGGGGGCGAGAGGTCATTACAGGGCTAAAGGAGCCTTAATAACACAGAACAGAGAAGCATGAAAATTATTCAAATATTTGAGCAGTGATTATTTCTGATAATGTGTCACGGACATAAGTTCCCATGCCCCGAAGCAGCACTCTGTCACAGCACTGCTGAAATGCACACGATGGTCTTATGAGAGGAGTAATTATCTTTACACAGGAAAGTATTTATAGTGAAGGAGGAGGCAAGGAAATGAAAACCAAACAAGTTCTGGAGATGTTTGGTAGACTGAAACTCGAACAACAAATATATGAGATTCTTTCACAGAAAGGCCAAATTACCTCTGTACAGATGAAGTTCAATCAAAAAAGAACAGAAGGATTTGTATATTAGAAGCAGACAAAAGCAGCTGATGGACCATAAGAAAAGAAGATATGAAAGAGCTTGGAGGAAACATCTATTCAGTACTGACGTTTCAGGCCAAGAACAGGCTTTAACACTCAGATGCACTGGTTACTTGAGAGGCCCATGTCCCTGGCAGCTTAAGAAATGCTGCTACAGGAATGTCGTATTTGAAGGCAACATTCAAAGTCCAGAGCTGGCTAAGAAGATGACCCAAGGGAAGCAGCACCTCGCACATGAGGACAGGTTGAGAGAGTAGGCATTGTTCAGCCTGGAGAAGAGAAGGCTCCAGGGAGACCTTGGAGCTGCTTCCTGCACTGAAAGGGGCACCAGGAAAGCTGGGGAGGGGCTCTTGATCAGGGAGTGCAGGGACAGGATGAGGGGAAATGGTCTTAAGCTTAAGAAGAGTAGATTTATATCAGATCTTGGGAAGAAATGTTTTAGTGTGAGGATGGTGAGTTCCTGGTCCAGGTTGCCCAAGCAGTGGTGACTGCCCCATCCCTGGAGGTGTTCAAGACCAGGTTGGATGGGGCTTGGAGCCCCTGATCCAGTGGAGGTGTCCCTGCCCATGGCAGGGGGTTGGAACTAGATGGGCTTTGAGGTCCATTCCAACCCAAACCTGATTCTGTGAAGGCTCCCACAGTTTTATCCTTTGTCTAGACACTCATGGTACTTTACAGACAATGGATTACAGGACAGGCCTGCAACACCTGCATTAGCATACACATTTGCAGCTAGGGAGCTGGAAAGCATTCTGTGGAAAGAATTCTGTGGGGTTCTGGTCAGTGGCGAGTTGAAGATGAGCCAACAGTGCCCTGGTAGCCAAGAAGGCAACTCAGTCCTGGGTGCATCAAGCACAGCGTTGCCAGCCCCGCTGTACTGCACACTGGTGCAGCTCCACCATGAGTACTGGGTGCAGCTTTGGATGCCACAGGATACAAGGATCTAAAGCTACAGGAGAGAGAACAGAGGAGGGCATGTCGTTGGTGAAGGATCTAGAGGGGAAGCTGTATGAGGAGCAGCTGAAGTCACTTTGTTGGTTCAGGCTGGAGGAGACTGAGGGGAGACCCCATCACAGTCTGCAGTTTCCTCACAATGGGAGCAGGAGGAGCAGGTGCTGAGCTCTTCTCTCTGGTGACCAATCACAGGAACCAAGGGAATTGCAGGAAGCTGCACCAGGAGAAGGTTAAGTTGGACATTAAGAACACGTTCTTCCTCCAGAGATGGAGCAGTGAACATTTCCCAGTGAAGTAGTCATGGCACCAAGCCTGACAATATTTCAGAATCATTTGGACAAGACCCTCAGCCCCACAGTGTGAATGTTCGGGTGTCCTGTGCAGGGACAGGAGCTGGACTCAATGATCCTTGCGGGTCCCTTCACTCAGGACATTCTGTGCTTCTATGATCTCAGTCTGCACAAACCTGAAGGTTTGGGAAGTAGCAGCAGAAGTGGGCATTATGAGTCAGCAGCACTTGCCAGAGCACTCATCCTGTTCCACAGCAGGATTCATCCCATCTGAGCCCATGTAAATTGTGGTATTTGGAAAAAGAGCTACTTGTGGACCCAAGAGCACAATTAATGAGTTACAGAAACATGTCTGTACATAACTTCACAGTAAATTTATTTATTCATTGCAGAACTAAGTGTATTTACTTTACCTGAAAGCCTGTTCTTTCCTAAACTTGCTGAAGGCCATTACCATTAAAAAGGCTGAGTCATTTGACAGTTATAAAGACTTGATGCACAGTTAAGTTGTTAAATCCTGATTGTTTCTTCTGCACCTATATTTTCACATTTCCATTTAAAAGTGTCAGATATTTCAAAGTGCAATACTCTCTTCGTGAACCACACAAACTATGGCGAAAACACATGGCGGTGGGAACTACCTTGGTTCAAGTACTGAAGAGACTCAGAAATTTCAAAAACTATTATCTTGCATTCCTTAAATCAGTTAGAAAGCCTGTCTGAAAATCCTCACTGAACCATGGGGCCTGAATGAATGGAAGATGTCCCCATGTGGTGGAAAGGCAGGTTTTCAGGAGCAATTTGGAGGGCACTGACATAGTTCATAGAATCACAGAAATGTAGAAATGCTACCTTGGAAAACATCTTTGAGATCATCCAGGCCAACCATACCAACCAGGCCAACTAAACCAGATGCCTGAGCACCTCATCTGCCCTTCTTTTAAACACCTCCAGTACCTGAAAAGAGCCCCTTCCAGTACCTGAAAGGGACCTACAAGAAAGCCAGAGAGGGACTGTTCATAAAAGCTTGTGGTGACAGGACAAGGGGGAATGGGTTTAAGCCAGAGATGGACAGATTTGGACTAGACAGGAGAAATTAGGAGAAATTTCTTGACCACGAGAGTGATGAGACACTGGAACAGGCTGCCAAGGGAAGTTATGCCTGCCCCATCTCCAGAGGTGTTCAAGGCCAGGTTGGATGGGGCCTTGGGTAACGTGATCCAGTGGGAGGTGTCCCTGCCTATGGCAGGTGGGTTGGAACTGGATGGGCTTTAAGGTCCCTTCCAATCCTAACTAATCTATGATTCTATGGGGACTCCAACACCTCCCTAGGCAGCCTCTGCCAGCACCTGAGAATTCTTTTGGTGAAGAATTTTTTCCTGTTACCTAATCTGAACCTGCCTTGGTGCAACATGAGGACATTTCCTCTCTTCCTATCACCTGTTGCTTGGAAGAAGACACCAACACCCACCTCGCTACAAACTCCTTTCCGGGAGCTGTAGACAGTGATAAGGTCTCCCTTCAGCCTCCTTTCCTCTAGGCTGAAAATCCCCAGCTCCTTCATCTGCTTCTCATAACCTTTGTTCTCCAGACCTTTCCCCAGCTCCATTCTCTGCTCTGAACATGCTCCAGCTCCTCAATGTCTTTCTCATAGTGAGGGTCCCAGAACTGAGCCCAGGATTAGAGGTGCAGCCTCACCAGTGCCAAGTCCAGGGGCAGAATAACCTCCCTGGATCTGCTGGCCACGCTGCTTCTGATATAAACCAAGATGTCATTGGACTTCTTGGCCACCTGGGCCACTGCTGGCTCACGTTCAGTCAACCAACACCCCCAGGTCCTCCTCCTCCAGGTCAGTTTTCCAGCCACTCTTCTGTGAGTCTGAAGCTGCACGGGGTTGTTGTGTCCAAAGTGCAGGACCTGGCACTTGGCATGGTCTCAGCCCATGGATCCAGCCTCTCCAGGTCTGTCTGCAGAGCCTCCCAGCCCTCAAGCAGACTGACAGTTCCACCCAGCTTGATGTCATCCATGACTGAGGGAGCACTGAAGTCGCTCATCCAGGTTACTGGTAAAGTCATTGAACAGAACTGGACCCAGCACTGAGACCTGGGGACACCACCTGTGATCAGCTTCCAACTGGATTTGACTCCATTCCCCACCATTCTCTGGCCTTATCTATCCAGTCAGTTCTTTATCCAGCAGAGGGTTTGGCTGCCCAGGCCAGTGGCAGCTGGTTTCTCAAGCACAACATTGTGAGAAATGGTGACAAAGGCTTTTCTGAAGTGCATGTCCACCACATCCACAGCCTTTCCCTCACCCACTAAGTGGATAACCTTGTCACAGAAGGAGATCAGGTTTGTTTGTTTGATTTAACTGTTCCACTCCCCTCCTTGCAGCCACTCATACCTATCCTGGCTTCACATTCGGGGAGAGAGAAATTAGTCTACTGAACTGTAAAGCTAGAAAAATGCAAGACAAATATAAAGACATCAGTTAAAATGTGAAATAAGCAGCACTCTGACAAGATAAAATAAGATTTATGATCAATGCTGTACTTTTGTTTTATACTAATTCTTATTTACAGCCATAATACAGTTTTAGTTTGTCAGAGAAATCCTTATAAGTTCATTATTCATTCACTTCTTTAGAACATAAACCACAGGTTTTTTTTCCAAAGAGAAAATTTCTAAATAGGGAGTACATGTTGTATCTGAATGAGGTGCTTAATGAGCCAAATACTCTACAACTGAAGATAAAAGACAGGTTCAAGCAAGTCATTATCTTGAATCACCTCTATTTCTGCTAAGGAACACAGTCCTATAAATACGTTCCACGCCAAACAAACTGAGAAGGCAAAAGTGCAGTTTCTATGATTCTCCTAGAATAGCAAATAATAGCTTCTAAAAAGCTATTACAATTCTCTTGTTCTTTTTATTCTCAGAAAGTCTCAGACAGATGTTTAAATCTCAAAAATCTTATTCATTGCTATAATACAGACTTTTCAAAATGCGAAAAGTGTAAGATTCATATCTTCACTGTACTGTGTATTAGACACTTGAATACCAAATAACAAACAGCAGTGGCTGTTTTTTCCAGTCCAGCTGAAAGAGATCAGAATTGTACTAGCAGCACTGGAATAATGCTGCTAGCTTTCTCATCTTTGCTTCCTTTCAGTACTGAACATGTAGAAAACTTAAGCGATGCAACTCAGAACCTCACTATGCTCTGCGAATTCATTTCTGAAACAGCACAACTGCAAAACCAATCATTTCTGTACAGGTTTCCTCAAATATTTCTTCTTTTCCATCAGAAAAGATTTGCAAGATCACAGTCTTAAAAGCTATAAGGTTCCACCAAGAAAGAAAAGTTTAATTCTGCAATTTGAAGACTGTTATCAAACTGTACTATTTCCAAAGAGTGGCACCATAAATATGAATGGGCCATTCATGAAAATAAAAGGCCCTTCTGATAACAAAACGGGACCTTCTGATTCCAAACTACGTTCTCCATCACATGCAAGAATTTGTGTGATGCTCCAGATTCCCCGAAAAAGGTACCAAAACTTCAATAAACTTCAGTTCTACGGCTGAGATTCTGTGCTAATTTGTCTCATGTTCATTTAAACACACATTCTGCCAAGTGATGACTTGCTGCCTGGTAGGACACTGAAGTGCTGCATAATTTCCTGGAAGGCAGAAGATTGACGTGAGATATTGTAATGACGCCACCCCCCAAAAATGACAGAATTACCATGACCGCAGTGTGGCCAGCAGGACAAGGGAAGTAATTCTGCCCTGTTACTCAGCAGTGGTGAGGTCGTGCCTGAAATCCTGTGTTCTGTTTTCTGCCCCTCACTACAACAAAGACATTGAGGTCCCAGAGTGTGCCCAGAGAAGAGCAATGAAGCCAGTGAAGGGGCTGGAGAACAAGTCTTACAAGGAACAGCTGAGGAAACTGGGGTTGTTTAGGCTGCAAAAGAGGAGGCTGAGGGGAGACCTTAATTGCTCTCTACAACTGCCTGAAAGGAGGTTGCAGAGAGCTGGATGTTGGTCTGTCTTCCCAAGTGACACATGACAGGATGAGAGGCTGAGTCAAGGGCAGTTTACATTGGACATTAGGAAAAATTTCTTCACAGAAAGGGTTCTCAAATGCTAGCAGGGGCTGTGCAGGGAGTTGGTGGAGTCCCCATCCCTGGAGGTGTTTAAAAGGAGGGTAGATGAGTTGCTCATGGATGTGATTTAGTATTAGACTGATATAGTTGGAGTTGATGATCTCAAAGGTCTTTTCTAACCTAATTACTCTGATTCTATGATTACAAGTCAACAGAGATACAGAGAGTGGCCAAGAAAGAGCAAACTATCTTGTCCGAAGTTGAGCTTTTAGTGTGTCATGCATTTAGATATTAAAACCTTTTTTTAAGGTAGATCAGCAACCGACAATCCTGTTTAAGGAGTCCTGGGCCGTTATACGCAGAGCAGAGGATAATGCAGTTTAACCACTCTGCTTTGTGAGAGAAGGTCCTGAGACAGAGAGAAGCAAGCAATTGTCTAAGACCTCACTGTGGTTGACACTGATCCTATCTATCTCAAAATAAAGCTGTGAGTCTGTCCATCTGGGAAATCCCCATAACCCATGAGCTCAGGTGTTGTGGGCTCCAAACACTCCTAATGGTATGCAGGGCGTTCAACTGCTCACGCCAGATGGGGGACAAGGGTATTACTGTCCCACCAGGTGCCCACACAGAATCCTCAGCAGGTTCAAGCAGGCTTAACCAAGTTCAATGATATTTCCATGTTGGAAACAGCTGATATCAGCCTAAAATCTCAACCCCATATGTTACACACAGCCAAAATCAGGCGAGCCCACATGGAGCACACTTTTTCAGATGAAATGAAGCAGCATTTTAACACGGTCAACCACAACTACACTCAGTGCACAGTAACAAAGGATGCTTCATACCTTTTAAAGACTAACTGCATTACATTTACATTGCTAAGTCACACCAACAGGAGGACTTTTGGTACTAATATTCTCTTTTCCCTTATTCAAATCATTGTTGTCTCCTCTTTTGTTGCAGCCTTTCCTACTAATTGCAATGACATCTCCCAATTTTGGAATGGCTGATCAGCTTATAAGCTTCCCCACAGCTAATCTAGGTCAACAAGCTACTAATAAGGCCAGCACATGTTTCTTTATTATTTAATGTTGTTGAGATCTTTATAAACGGCTTCTGTCTCCCAACAAAAGCCACTGTACAAATTCAGGACCCTCTGTGTGCACAGGTAGCAATAGTGACACAGTGGGTGAAGAGTATAAAAAGCATCTGCAGAGACCACTGTGTCTGTACCTGGAAACAGATAATGAAGGGTAACATTGAGCTACCCTCTGACAGGCTGAGAGTGCTGGGCTTTTCCACCCTGGAGAAGAGAAGGCTCCAAGGAGATCTTATAGCGACCTTCCAGTACCTGAAAGAGGCTACAGGAAAGCTGGGGAGGGACTGTTCATGAAGGCTTGTGGTGATAGGATGAGGGGGAATGGGTACAAACAGGTATGAACTGGAGAGGGGCAGATTTAGACTATACATAAGGAGGATTTTCTTGACCATGAGAGTGGCGAGGCACTGGTCCAGGTTGCCCAGGGAAGCTGTGGCTGCCCCATCCCTGGAGGTGTTCAGGTCAGGTTGGATGGGGCCTTGGGCAGCCTGATCCAGTGGGAGGTGTCCCTGTCCATGGCAAGGGGGTCAGAACTAGATGATCTCTAAGGTCTCTTTCAACCCAAACTATTCTATGATTCTACCCAGAATTGACCAGATGGCACAAAAACCTATCCAGGTATCCTGTTGTGCACACAACATCTGCTCCTTAGAATCTACGGATTAAACCCCAAGTTTAGACTCAGTGGTTTGTAGCTGTTTGATCTTCCACTCCCACAATGTCCTCTTTCAAACATGGTCTCAACACGAGAATACCATGAAGGCCCTTTTCTGAGAACGCATTAGCTTTCATTCTGCTAGGAACATCTAATAAAAATGGGATTGTCACTTTTGTAACATATTGCATTGCATGGGGGGTGGTGGTGGTAAAAAATCTCATTATAAAGCTGTTTCTCATAAGTAGAGTATCATTTTATATCCAGGCTAGATAATAAATGCCTCACTTTAGAAAAAGAGAATGCATTTATTATCTAGCCTAGATTAATGCTACAAAGCTATTTCAAAGTTAAGAGGCATTAAAAGCGAAATATCTTTGAAGTTTTTAATTCTTATTTTTGAGGCAATGTCAACCAGTTAATTCTGTGGCCTTCTGTACTGTACACTATTCAACATAGTGCTGAAATCTAAGGCACAGAGCATATTGTAAATGCCACTAAAGCAAAGGAAACACGGGAAAAAAATAACACAAATACTTCAAAGTAACAAATTCACCAGCCAGAATACTCATCGCAATGAAAGTTTTCTGGGATGAATGGGTCATTTTCTCCTGGTTTAAATCAAACACAGAAAACCAAACAAGCTGATTGAGTTGAAAATAAATAACCCTAAGTCTGAGTAACCTCATCTAGTGGAAGATGTCTCTGCTTATGGGTTGGACTGGATGACCTTCATGGTCCCTTCCAACCCAAACCACACTATGATTCTATTGAACGCACAGAAAGATGCTTTTTCCATTTTTATTTCCATGGTATGACATCTGCATGAAAATATTTGGGGTCAAGAACTACCAAAAGCCACTCCTTGTATCAATAGTTATCTCTGAAGCACAGAATCTGAGTCCAGGGCTACAGGGTATCCTGCACGCTCATGGACTGCACCATGAGCACTGCCAGTGAAAGCCAGCGTAAGCCTGTTGTTAATAACCCCATCTTGTTTAGTAAACTTGGAAAACAGTCACGCTATTGAGGTAACTTTCATTAAGGTAATTTCCTTCCAGCATAACTACAATCCACATGTAGTTGAGGTGAAAAAAAGAGGTGAAATATATTACCTATTATTCTCGAACAGCTCAGGTCAGAGATACTTACGTTTCACTATCAGAAACCAGGCACCTGTGACTCTACTGCTCCTAATATCTGCTGAGGCAGATATCACCAGTTTAGTGAGTCTGCTCATTACCCTCAAGCCCTTTTTCCTTTTATTTTGGTTATATAAGAGGGAAGAAGCAAGCTGTTGCTCAAGACGTCTCAGTATTTAACAGCTCTGGCCACAGGACACTAATTCCAGGAACACCCTTCAGAGCATGATCTGTCATTATTACATAATTTGACTTGTGAAGTCTCTTGATGCCCACTGGTGTGAGAGCAGAGCAGCCTCATTTCTCTAGGATTTGCTATTAGGAACACTCCACTATTACAGTTAAGATATCAGTGAACCAAGACTTAATTTAATGGCCCAACTGAGATTTGAATCCAGAAAATAGAAGATCTGTCTATTGATCATTCTTACAGTAGTGCTTAAATGCTCCCAAAGCCCAGGCTCCCAGCATGCATGTCGTGATGCAAACCCGTGAGTCTCAAAGCATCCTCAGAGCCACAGAGCTCCAAGCAAAAGAAAACCCCTGTTACAAAACCACCAACAGAGCAGAAATAAAGGAAGCAGGAACTTCTTTTTGTGTTACTGTTACAGAAGGTACAGGTTGGCTATTATGTTACATATTTATCACTGACAGCTTACTGGTATTATGTTGGTTTCTCATTACTGAAAACTGACATTTCTGAAGTACAGTTTTTCCAAAATAATGTTTCATAGGGCCAGAGGGCTGTTCCCTCACGTGTTCCCTCACGTTGGAACAACGTGAAAAGAAGCTGTAATTTAACATCATCTTCCAACAGTCCTGGAAGACTGGGGAAGTTCCACTGGACTGGAGGCTGATGTTGTGCCCATCTACAAGAAGGGTCGCAGAGATTACCCGAGGAACTACAGGCCAGTCAGCCTGACCTCAGTGCCAGGGAAAGTCATGGAGCACGGGATCTTGAGTGCTAGCAGGAAGCACATGCAAGAGAACCGGGTGATCAGGCCCAGTCAACACGGGCTCAAAAAAGGCAGGTCCTGCCAAAC
>WAAB01012981.1:3635-24387 GCA_013389865.1 Piaya cayana | reverse complement strand
ATTAGGAGGAAGTTTTTTATGGAAAGGGTCACTGGGCATTGGAATAGGCTGTCCGGGGAGGTGGTTGATTCGCCTTCCCTGGGGGTGTTTAAGGCACGAGTAGACGAGGTCCTGAGGGACATGGTTTAGTGTTTGGTGGGAATGGTTGGACTCGATGATCCGATGGGTCTCTTCCAACCCAGTGATTCTGTGATTCTGTGATCATTCATTCCCCTGCTGTACAAAAGCCAGAAAGATTGATTTAATAGAAGTACTACATGTCCTACTCTCCTATTCTATTTTGCTCAATTCACACATCATAGTTAGTTTGAAATGATTACTATGCTAAAATTTTACCACTTAAAAGTCACTATTCCTGTATGGGAAGCAAGTCTTTGGTTTCTATACATATGTTTTTGAGAACTGAAAAGAAATGAGCATTAGAAACCAAACATCTTTGAAGCACTTATGCAGCAACCTGGTATTTTTGGTTTTAAGTTTTTCTCCTGAAGAAGTGCCTTTGATTTTTCAGTTTCACTGTTTTTCTGCACTACCTGTCCCATTGCTATTCTTCAGTGAAAGAGGAAGCTGTATGTTAAAGAGCTTCCTGAAAGCACTGTGGACATCAAAGACAAAGAAGGAAGGAAAACCAGAATGCTCAGAGAGTGTAAAGACATGTGGGAGAGAAATTTGTTTATCTTCCCATGCAAGCAGCCTAATGAGTTTCGAGTCAGCAATTACACCTCGTTACTGTCACTGTTAAAAAAATGGGATGAGAGATTTAGAGTGGAGAGAAGGAAGAAATTCCTTACACTGAGGGTGATGAAATACTAACACAGGTTGCCCAGAGAGATGGTGGATGCCCCATCCCTGGAAACACTCCAGGTCAGGTTGGATGGAGCTCTGAGCAACCTGATCCAGTAGAAAATGTCTCTGCTCCTTCAGCAGGATCAGACTGGATGGGACTTTTGAGGGACCCTTCCAACTCAAACCATTTTGTGATTCTATTGGTAAATCATAAATTCACCTCATTACATACTAACAATTTCAGAGTTTTCACTTTAATAAAGCAGGTCAGATCATAAATGTCTTGCTGTTGCATACACCTTTAACTTCTTGCCTGAACTCAGACACTGAACTATTTGAATAAGAAAATGCCTGGCCAACTCAAAAAGTCATCTGCTCTATACACAGAGACCCTTGCTGAAGAAACTTTAGGTTTAAAAACACTTAAACACTATATATATAAAATAAATTAAAAAAAAATTCAATAAACAATCACAGGCCAGGAAAAAAGGCCATGGTAACACACCATTAACACATGCCTTGGAGTCATCATCATTCTGCCAAACACAGCAGCATGTGAAAGATGCGATTAGCTTCCTTCTTACCTCTGATATATAAAAGCATCAACTGATACAATCTAGAGGAAAGCAGAGGCAAATGATATACTTTCTTCTTTCAAAGAACAATACAGTATGAAAATTCAGAACAATACAGCTAATAATAACTGGGTTCTCAGGCCCTGGCAGGGGCTGCCCAGGGAGGTGCTGGAGTCCCCATCCCTGAAGGGATTTCAGAGACAGGGACATGATGTGCTCAGGGATCTGGTTTAGCAGTGGGCAGGTATGGTTGGACTCAGTGATCTCAAAGGTCTTCTCCAACCAAACAATTCTAGGGTTCTATGATTAATCTCATTAGTAACAGACTATAAAAAGGTAGGGAGAAAGTACAGTCAGGAAAAATAAAATGTCATCCACTCCATCAAATAACATGGTGAAAATTACAAAGATGTGCAAACACATCTCCACCCAATATGTATTTTTCACTCCTGTAGAATTAGCTATAATAAGTTTTCTTCCTTAACCAGCATCAAATCTCTAACTAAAGCTACTCACAGCTGATAAGTTCATAGGACCATAGAATCATGGAATCATAGAACCATAGAATAGTTAGGGTTGGAAGCGACGTTAAAGATCATTGAGTTCCAATCCCCCTGCCATGGGCAGGAACATTCCACTACATCAGACTACCAAGCCCCACCCAAACTGGCCCTGAACACCTCCAGGGATGGGGCAGCCACAGATTCTCTGAGCAACCTGTTTCAGTGCCCCAACATCATCATGGTGAAGAAATTCTTCTTTATGTCTAGTCTAAATCTGCCCCTCTCCAGTTTATACCCATTGCCCCTCATCTTGTCACCACAACCCTTTGTGAACAGTCCCTCCCCAGCTTTCTTGTAGCCTCTTTCAGGTACTGGAAAGTCACTATAAGATCTCCTTGGAGCCTTCTCTTCTCCAGAATGAAGAAGCCCAAATCCCTCAGCCTGTCCACTTATGAGAGGAGCTCCAGACCTTGGATCATCTTTGTAGCCTCCTCTGGACCTGTTCCAACATCTTCATATCTTTCTTATGTTGAGGATTCCAGAACTGGACATAATATTCCAGATGAGGTCTCACAAGAGAGGAAGAATCACTTCCCTCACCCTGCTGGCCATGCTGCTTTGGATGCAGTCATGGGCATGGTTGGTTTCTGGGCTGCAAGCGCACGCTGCTGGTTCAGGCTAAGCTTCTCATCCTCCAGCACCCCCAGTCCTTCTCTGCAGGGTTGCTCCCAATCACATCATTTCCCATTGTCTACTGAAATCGGTGACTGCCCCGGCCCAGGTGAAAGTTCTTAACCATTGCAGCAGTAACACAATGTTCTCGCAGAAACTCACACATTCCAACTTAAAGACAATTTTCAGTCTATCATGAACTTAAACTGAGCTCAAGAGGTGACGTATAAAGCAATATAATATGCTCATATTCTTAAAAAGCTCTCAAATACTTCAGAAAAATTCTCTCAAAAACTCTGAAATTCTTCAGAAAAAACTGCCAGACTATAAGAGGAAACAGTAGGAACAAAATACAACATTGATGTAATTCGTAGAATCATAAGACTCATAGAATCATAAAACTGTAGATGGTTTGGGCTGGAAGGCACCTTAAAGCCCACTGAGACCCAACCCCTTGCCATGGGCAGGGACATCTCCCACTGGATCAGGCTGCTCAAAGCTTCACCCAACCTGGCCTTGGGATGGGGCATCCACGAATACACTGGGAAACCTGTGCCACTGCTTCATCACCCTGTTTTGATCCTTAATTTCCTTAAGTCATTTCATGGGGAGAAATGCAACTAATAAATTGTTCTCAGCGTCTCACACAGCCCTGTATGTGAACAGCTGTGGCGACAGTGTAGGAGAAAGAAAAGCTGGAGAGCGTTTCCAGCCATATAAAGTCAATGAATGTTAAATGCGTCTGACTAATTAGTGAGGTGTCTGGCAACCTCTAGTGGTATATGCCTGCTTAGAAAACAGCAAACATCCAGTATCTGAGGCATTTGTCTTGAGTAATGAGTATTCTTCTCCTTGTCACTAATTTTGTTGGGATGACAGGATGCTGAGAAGTCAGAATATGGACGTACAGGGAACGTTTTCCATCTTCAAGTGTCATCTCCAAGTTGGCTGTAGGAAATCCAAATGTCATGAAAGTCACTTCCAAATAGGTTAAATGAATTAATGCTAACTGACTTGCAGTTGATAGAGTCATGGAATAGTTTGGGTTCGAAGGGACTGTAAAACCCACTCAGTTCCAAACTCCTGCCATGGGCAGGGAGATTTCCACCTAGAGCTGGCTGCTCCAGCTCCTATCCAGCCTAGCCTTGAACACCTCCAGGGACGGGGCAGCCATCAATTCCCTAGGCAACCTGGGACAGGATCTCACCACCCTCAATGCAAAGAATTTCTTCCTCATGTCTAATCTAGATCTTTGCCCTTCAAATTTAAAGCCATTAGCCCTCTCCCTGTCACTCTAGGTCCTTGTTAAAAGCCCTTCCCCAGCTTTCCTGGAGCCCCTTTCAGTACTGGAATCAGCTCTATGGTCTCCCAGCAGCCTTGTCTCCTCCAGGCTGCACAACCCCAACTCTCTGTTTGTCTTCAGAGCAGAGCTGCTCCAGCCCTCAGATCATCTTCATTGTCTCCTCTGGACCTGTTCCAACAGTTCCACATCCTTCTTCTGTTGGGGATTCCAGAACTGGATATGGGACTGCAGCTGTGGTCTCAGCAGAGAGGAGCAGAGGGACAGAATCCCCTCCCTTGCCCTGCTGCCCACACTGCTTTGGATGCAGCCCTGGACATGGCTGGTTTCAGGGCTGTGGGTGCATTTTGCCAGCTCATGTTGAGCCTCTCATCCATCCTAGTACTTCTCCACAGGTAGTTCCAAGTAACAAATTGAATACCTACACTAATACGCTAGGTAGGGGTGTGACTTTACTTTTTGCTATTTGTACTTGTAGAACACAAACCAAGCAAAGGACAATCTTGCCCTCACTGTTGATAGGCAACACTCCACTCGGTTGTGCTCCATGGCCTGGAAGCTACACAGCCACCCTAGTAGTCATTTGTGACAGTGATGACATCAAACCACAATTTATCTTATGTTATAACATTCTATCAATAGAAATTAAAGATATTAGAAGTGTCAGCACTCCACAAATATGAAAGACACAATGCAGCTCAGTATCATGCTAGGTAGTATGATGATAAAAAGAGTTCTGGGTAATTAAAGACAAACTAGTGGTAACAACAGATAGAGAAGGGAAGAATATCAAAGTCAGGGCAATCTACAATAGAGGACATCAAATATTAAACAGATACTGCCCTGGATCTTGTAATAAAACATCTATTTTTTCTTCCAGCAGCTGCTTGTGATGGATTTATCCAAATCTGTCGATTTTCATACTTGCTGGAACGTGATACAAATTACCCAGCATTATGAAGTTGCATTTTACTGAGCTTTTAAGTATGCTATATTGAATATTCTCAGCTAATTCTTTCACAGAAAATAGCCTTCAGAATTTAAAACAATTGGCAGCCTCTGCTCAGAATAGGATTAGCAAAAAGCCTGCATGGAAATGGAATTACTTCTCACATTAAGGAAGGAATCATTAGAGCATCTGGCAAGGCTTAAACTATGACTGTTGTATTGCTAAGCAGATTTTAAGTTAAGTGTTTCACAACTACTTAATTATAAAACCTATACCCTAAGATACTTCTGTAATACAAAGTACTATCTTCTTTTTAGGATTTTCCTTCACAGAAAACACTTTTTCATTATGGATACTGTGGTTTCTTCTCTCAGAGATGCTTGCATTCTGATGGTAGAACCAGCGTAGGAATATAAATATAAATAATCAGCTTTGCATTATGGACTAAGTTGTGTTCATCAGTTCTGGGTAAATTCGGTAATGCTGGCTAAGAGACTTCATCGGGTAGGAAAAAAAAAGATTGTCCTCCTCTACTCCACACTGGTGGATTCTATGATTCTATGACCAAGTATTTCTTCAGAACATCAGTATCTAAGGAAATAACATCAGTATCTTAGGAAATACACGTCTTCATGTGCCTTTTCTTGATAACTGAAACTTCATAACACATCTGTGTATTCTGAGAGGGAAACAGGTTAAAATACTTCCTCTATGGTGCTGAAGGCTGCCAGGGAACCCAAGGTTGTAAAGTTTCTGCGAAGAAAATGCTATAATGCTAGCAGTAAAGTCTTATGGGAGAAAAGTTGTCCCTGGAACTGACTCTTCCTTCCAGCTTGACCACGTTCTAGCTGTACAGGACACTTTACAAGAGCTTTTAATATGTTTTTATAGTAGTTTTAATAGTAGTAGTTTTACAGTCTTCTCATTTTCATGCAATCGTGATCATAATGAAAAATTAAATCCCTATCTTGGTAGCCTTTTTGCTGTTGTTCAGATATATAATTTTCTACCTGCAAGATGAAATCTTCAGTCATTATTACATAGAGAAATCGTTGGGGAAAAGGAAACCAAATATATTCCCTTAATCCTCTTGTTTTTCTAGTTAGGTTTCAAACTTAAATTCACCTCCTTCATTACATATTCTGAATTCTAACAGCATGGAGCATCAGCCCACAACAAGTCAGAAGCTTAAAAATAATAGTGTGGAATATCCTTGGACTAGGTAAGAATATCACATTTTATATATATATATATATTCTATGATACATTATAAATACATATCATATTGCCTTTTTGTTTTGCTTCCTCAGTTGATGATTACATCCACCTTCTGTTCCTTTCCTTCACATTATTTCCAACCACAAAAATACTACTCGATCCCTGCCAGCACCCAGTGGTTGGGATAACCAACTCCCTTCTCAGACTTGCTATTCTACCACACTACAGTTGGATGGATATTGTTTATTATTTCTTATATTATTATTTTATCACTGTCCAGCTCAGTTCCCACATGAAGTCCCTCTATTAAAAAAACAAACAGAAAGCAACCAAGAGTAGCTCCTAAGGGGCTACATCTTTGGAATAACTATGAGTTCTGAATACATCAGTGCTACATGTTAAATCCAAGGTCTCTCTTTCTATTTGGCACATTTCACACGTGGCCTTGTTAGTCCTTCACAAAACAGAAGATAGATTATTTGACGCACAACTTCAATGTGACATTTTTTCTCTGTGTCTTCTGCCTCTGCAGGCATCAGTGTTAAACCCCAACCCTGGAGGTGTTCAAGGCCAGGTTGGATGGGGCTTGGAGCCCCTGATCCAGTGGGAGGTGTCCCTGCCCATGGCAGGGGAGTGGGACTGGGTGGAATTTAAGGTCCCTTCCAACCCCAATGATTCAATGATTCTGTGATTTGGCGAACAACAAAATTCTGTCTGCCCTCAGTAAATGTATCAGAGTAATTATTTCACAACTCAAATCAACAGCAATGTTGAAGTCACACTAACTACATACGTCTCGACAGATGATGCCTAAGGCACCCAAATGTCCCAGCAGATTGTTGAAACATTACAGACAAGGCGCGCAACAGAATTTCTTGGCAATGCACAACCTTTCTTGGGTGTTGAGATGGGTGTGAAACATCAGGCAGTCGATCTACCTCAAAGATGACATTATGGGTGGTTGAAAACCCCATGTGAGAAGGCTGGAAGAAACTGGTATAGGCAGGAGCCTCATAGTACAGAAAAGCTCCTTTGATGTTTGTGAGTTGTAAGGTTGAGGTGAGACTGGTGTGCAAAAGCACAGAGGCTGCAGCTTCGCTGCTGATGACTGCCTCCTCTTCTGATAATCCGGCAAACATGCTTACCCATTTCATAACCCAATCAAATCAAAATAATCCAGCTGTGCTTCATTTGAACCATAAGTTTAGATTTCGAGTAGTAGGTGCCCGTAAACTCAGCATTTTGACAAAAGCCAAGCCACTCAAGCAGCGATGCTAGATGACTACAAGATTATTAGCAAGATAAACTCCTCCTCACCCAAATACAACCAGCGGAACACATCTTGCAGTAGGAAACAGCAGTAGAATAAAATTGAACAAAATCAGAAATGTAGGAAAATCTTTTTGAACATCAAAGTAGCGTATCTCACACCATGCTAGTGTCTATGACTTCAGAGGCCAATATTTGCAAATGTTTGGAAAACTCAGACTACACGTCTATGATTTGAGAAATGAAGAAAGCAGGCATTCAAGACAATGTCTGTGACATGTAATAAGAAAAGCGTTTCAATTCAAATCCTGAACACTCATTATCATTGTTGAGGGTATGAAATAAGCATGAGTATCAAGCAGGGACAAGGTAATGGCAGAATGCATCCATCCTCCTTACTTGTCCACGCTTTCACAATCAACCATTTCCAGAAGAGATGAGGCTCAGAGAGAACTAAATCCTAAAGAGCAAGGGCTTAAGAACAAGATGCATCTCTTATTACCCAGTCCTTTCCAAAGGTCCTTTTGGCACACTGTCTGTACTTGACAAGCACTAAACCAGTTTATTCCTGATGGTAGTAACAATAATTTTCCTTGTTTCCTTTGGAGTATGAAGCAGGGCTGGTGTCCAAGATGAGAAGGATGTGTGACGCATTATTACCTGCCCTTACAAAGTGCTATGCAGCACAGATACAAAATAGGAAAGGACAAGCTTCAGTACCTGCTTCTTTAAAGTTATGGCCCAGTATCAGAACTACAGCAGATACTGACTATATGTTATATAAAGGCTAATAAACTTTAACAGCTGAAAAGCATGGGTGAAGGTTTTATTGCCCATATTTGCAGGGCCTCATCACAAAATGATCATTGTGGTATGTCCAATTCAGACAAACAGAACTTCTGCCAAACATGGAGGAAGAAATAAAGCAAGTAAAAAATACAGTCTGCATAAGAACCACCACTCAGTGCACTCCTATTACAACATGATAAATGAGTAAACAGAGCATAATTCACACAAATCTCTGAAAACCTTCTGGTTTGAAAGTAGCCATTTTGCTGTTCTGTTAGGAGAACCAAAGTCAGAAGTTTCTAAGACAGAGAAACAAATATTGTTTGTGCATTCAGAACAGATGCAAATATAAGGCAAATAAGATTTATTCTGGGATTATTTAGCTAGTCAGTTATCGCTTCAGTTATTTAGCTCATCAGTTTCTATTAAGGCAGGTAAAACTTATATTTCTGTAATCCTGAGTTTCAGTAAAGATCAGTTTTAAGAGTATTCTGTATATTTACCTGATGATCCTCTGAGCAGCGTATTGATGAAGTGAGCGGAACTGCGCTGACATATTTGCCAAGGCTGCCAGACAATTTGTATGAAGGTATTTATCCTGTTAGAAAGAGGAGAAAAGAAAAAAAAACCCACATCAAACTGTCCATTTGACATACACTGACACCTACTGCAGGAATCATTCACAAGACTGAGAAACAGGTGTCATTTAGCGGACATGATCAAAAGCACATAGCAGAAAAGTGTATATACTGGTGATGTATTAAGTATGTTTTCTTAATAAAAAAGGCTTATAAAATCGTGACTGTTTAATGCAGATTTCGGAGACTGTATGTTTATATGTAAACACACATGTATATGTGCATGTCTTTAGCAATGTTGATTTACAATAACATCACATATGTAACCAGTACTGAAAGACCTCCTCCTCCTCCTCCTCACTTCCCCTCTCTCTTTTTTGTAGTCTTACCCTAACACTTTCTGCTTCATAAGCCATCTCCCTATTAACTATTTCAAAGCATTCTATAGATTCCCACAACTAAAACTACATGATATTTCCACGTTCTGGTCCCCTCGTCAGTAACCTGAAGTCATTTGATCAAGTATTTAAATGACGGCGTATCAAAGCCAAGAACCAAACCTGCCCACTTTTCCAGTCCAAAAGGGACTTATTTTAGCTATTCAAGTCTAAAAAAAGCATTTTCAGAATATAACAGATTCAAAGTCCTAAAAATACATGCTAAGAATGTCTTCATTTCTTCCAATTCTTTCGATCGTAAAAGTGAAATCTTTAAGTTTTCCTATAAAAAATAGATTTAAATATTTTTGTTACTTCCTCATGTCAAACCTTTCATATCTTTAATTGTTGAAAATACTTAAAAGGATATGATACCATGCTTATACGTTTGAAATAAGGGTTAAATAAAATGCTTGAAAAATGCACAAAACCAATCTGACGTGAGGTTATGAAATTGAAGAAGTTTCGCTTTGCTAGAACTCAGAAAGATTTTATATCCCAGTCATTGTCCTACTTCATAAAAGCACTAACTACAAATAGAGCTGCAATTCCCATTTCTGAATAATTTGAGAGGCAAACAATTTAAAAGGAATCATTTCTCACCAAATAAAGGAACTTTTTTTTCTAATATTAAAATGAGGAATTTGGTGCCTGAATTCCAATCATTAGCAAAATCTACTCAATGAACTGGATGATAACATGGAAATTGTACTACAAGGTCTGAACAAATTAACACCGCACTTAGTTAATACGGCTGAGCTTTCTGTATCCTTCCCTCCTGTAAATTCAGAAGCCAACTGGTTGCAATAGAATAAAGAAAAATTCCACACCCAGTTTTGAACTGAATTCATGGTGCTGACGTTAGAAATGAAGTTGATATGCATAAGCACTTCATGCAGCTCTTACCCTTGTCCGTGTCATGTTGTACTGGATGGTTCTTATCACAACTAATATCAGGAGACTCCCAAGTGAGATCTCTGTTAAGACACGCTCAGCGTACCAAGTGATATTTTTCAATATCTGTAAAAGAAAAAAAAAACCAAACAAACAAAGTTCTTCAGCACCTAGGTTTGAACACAAACATAGAAATTTGTCTGGATTCTTGTATCCCTTAAGGCATGTAAGTTAGCTTCCAGCCTGAAACGGGGAAAAAAGATTGTACTCTAAAGCAAGAATACAAATATTATACCAAAAGAAAAATACAAACCTCTGCAGTATTATGATCTATTAGGCCTCGTCACCTTTACTATAAGCCACGTGGAAGTACACCAAGTGTAGAAAGCTGATTAGATTCAACAATTTCAATGCCCTGTCCCACCACATTCCTGTATTCTTTTGACCTCACCCCTTGCAATTTTTAAAGTCACCAGTTTCACCCTAGACACCTCAATAACGTTGCCAATTCCTTTCCAATCTCCCTCATTACAAGGAGGGCAAGAGGTAGCATGTATGAGCTCTGACTGACTGGCAAGAGCACACTCGCTGAAGGACACTGGGCAGATCAACAGGTTTCCTGCTGGCTTCACACTCAAAGACTTTCACCTGCCAGAGGTGAGGGCTCTTGTCACCATAGGTTAGAGTAAGTCATTAGCTAGAGTAATAGTTTCACATCTTCCACTGTCATGGAGGATGATGTTTACTACCATTTCTGAGTCTACTGTAGATCAATCAATCCACTCTTTCCTCTTAGAATATTCAGCTGGCCAATTTGGAGCCAATTTTAGTACAAAAAAACCTGCTTTAAATGATCAGTAAAAACAATTCAAGAGGAACTGCCCTAAAAGTTGGAGAAGACCCTCTATAAATGCAGGGTTATGCTGGGTCGAAGCAAAAATTTGCTAAACAAGGAATATTCCACACAAAGTCATCACTCCATACAACTTTGTCTTCGATAATATTGTTTCACTGAAACTTGATGCTCAATGAAAATAATACAGATGTCTTAAACCACCCAAAACCTCAACCTCACCGATCAACTTCATTAATCAACCTCTTCTCCCAAAGTTGCATAGACCCATGTCTCCCTTCTTCCCACTTCTCCTTTGGATGCCTGAAATGAATTATAAACCTATATTTCATGCAATTTCTGCTCGTAGAATTCCCTCCTTCTCCTACTAACATGTTGCTCAGCAAAACCTTTTCCCTCTGTAAGAGAGAGGATGGAGAGCCACACCTGATGATCTCTAAGGTCTTTTCCAACCTAACGATTCTATGATTCTGTGATTCTATGGAAATGATGAATCATAGAATCGCACTGGAACTGAAAAGAAAATAATCAGCCCATTCTATTGCCATAACAGGACGGGTCTTTATAGCCTTCACTGAGAAGAAGCTCCCCAAAAACCACTTTTATTTATTCCTGTTTCATATGATTCAAGCAATCAACCTTCTACTAGGCAGGCTATCTCAGAGCTCACATATCTCAATACATGGGATTTTTTTCCAAATGATTTTTAGTTCACCATATTTAGGAGTTTAAACCTCCTACTGTTTGTGACACTCTACTTGACCATCTTATGCATTTCCACTCCCTTAAAATACACGTTTGTTACCGGGATCACATTCTTCCCTTTATTGTCATTTTGAGTCACTTTGCAACAATACCTTGTTTTCTATTTCCTTTAAATTTCCCAGGTGACAGAACAAAGCCTTTTAAAAGTTAAATGCTCCAGCTGTAGTAAAAAAAAAATCACAGAATCATAGAATCGTTAAGCTGGAAAAGACTTTTGAGACCATCAAGCCCAACAGTATGTGTCCACTACTAAATCATATCCCTCAGCACTTCATCTGGCTGCCTTTTAAACACTTCCAGGGATGGGGACTCAACCACAATCCTGGGCAGCCCCTGCCAGTGCTTGAGAACTCTTTCAGTGAGGAAGTTTTTCCTAATGTCCAATCTGAACTTTCCTTGGTTCAATTTGAGGCTGTTTTCTCTCATCCTTCTGCATGTCACTTGGGTGAGCAGACCAACAACCACCTCACTACAACCTTCTTGCAGGGAGTTATAGACAGTGATGAGATACCCCTGTAGTGTCCTCTTCTCCAGACTAAACAGCCCCAGCTCTCTCAGCCACTCCTTATAACACTTGTTCTCCAGCCCCTTCACCAGCTCTGTTCGCTTTCTGTGGATGTGTTCCAGGATTTGAATGTTTTTCTTGTAGTGAGGGACCCAAATGGCCTGCTATGAATAGCCTAATGTTTCTATCTAATCATATTGACTCCTGAATCACCACCACAAATTGCTGGAGAGATTCTCAATCTACAAGCACCTCTCTATATATAAGTGAGCAAGCTTTTTAACAAGCAACAAAAACATAGCTGAGGCTTAATGTACTGCACTTAACAATCCTTATGTGTACCTTATTCTTTATTTATTTTTTATTCCATTGTAATCAAAACTCAGAATTGCCAAAAGACCTCATTTAACAGGGATTTTCCCCACATTGAAACCATCTCCTCTCTAAAGCTGTCACAGTTACAGATGAGCAGGGAGTCCAACTGGCCAAGAAGACCAAGACTGGCCAAGAAGCATTATGGCTTGGATCAGCAATGGTGCAGCCAGCAGGAGTAGGGTAGTCCCCCTCAGGACTCAGCATTGGTGAGGTGCACCTTGAATCCTGGGTTCTGTTTTGGGCCCCCACTCTAAGAAAGACATTGAGGGGCTGGAGCGCATCTGGAGAAGGGAATGGAGCTGAGGAAGGGCCTGCAGAACAAAGGTTATGAGAGGTGAGGGACCTGGGGCTATCTAGCCTGGAGAAGAGCTAAGTAACAACCGATAGGAAATGGCCTGAAGCTGTGCCAGGAGAGACTTTAGATGTGTTTAAGGGAAGAACTGCCAAGGCTGAGGAACAAATAGGAAACACAAAATCACTACAAGAGAGTTTTCCAGATAGAACAGGTATAATTTCTGGTCATAACAAGTCACTAATAGTATTTTAAGACAAAATTATGATGGTAGAAAATGGAGGTAGGTCATCCATGGAGTTTCAGTAAACAAGGGAACTAGTCAGGTTGGACAACATAGGTGACGAACAGGAACTGCCTGTATGACAGTAAAATCTACATGCATTTTCACAAAACACTCAACTGAAAAGTTAAAAAGCTCTCAGGTGAGCAATTAATAGATGGCACCTATGAACTTCATTGCCGTAAGCCCTCACCCTTCCCATATTCCCTCCCTATGCCCCATTCCCATCTTCTTGCCCTCCCAGACTCTGTTCCTTCTCAGATCTTTCTTCTGCCTCAACTTTCCCCATCCACACTTTGCCAGTTCCAGTCTCTCATCAGAAAGAATCCCATCTTCACCTTCTTCAACATTTTGTCACTTTTCTCTTATCCTATTCTCTCATTTATCTGTTCAACAATCCCCAGTCTGACCTGTTTCATACTTAATTCATATCTCTTATACCTACCGCACCTGTTCCATGTTCCTGGTGCAGCCAGCCACAGTTTCTTTCCAACAGCTCCTCTTTGTTATCACATCAGGCTCTTATTCCTATCTGCTTTCTTCAAATGTGTAGACACGGTGCTTAGGGACATGGAGTAGTGGTGGAGTTGGCAGTGTTGTGTTTACAGGTGGACTCAAGGACCTTAGAGGTCCTTCCCAATCAAAACAATTTAAAATGACTTCAACCTTAGCCAGGCAGCAACAGAAGCATCACTGTGACCACAGTTTCATCCCACCAGAGCTGCAAACAGCACTGAGACAAGTTCCAGATTGTCCCTACAGACCTCAACCAACATGTGCTTCCTGATCATGGTGGGGTGCAAACAGTCTAGGTGGCTTTGGGAGCAGGAATATTAGGATGTTCAATCACTGCAGACATCGGGCCACCTCCGGCTTTGCATCTGCTGTGCAGATGGAAACAGGCTGTTCCCCTCACCCCTGAGAATAATGGTTTGGTCAAATTTAGTCAGATTGTCAGCAGCAGGTCCTGAGCACAAAGATCACCTGCCAAATTTCAAGTTCCTCATGCAAAACATGGAGTTTGCTAAACAAAACATTGACAGTTGTAACCATGCAGGGAGAAGACAAAGCTCCAAGGAGACCTTCAAGTACCTGAACAGGGCCTACAAGAAAGATATGAACGGACTTTTTACAAAGGCATGGACTGACAGGAAGAGGGGGAATGGCTTTAAATTGGAGAGGAAGAAGATTTAGACTAGACATTGTGAAGAAATTATTCATGATGAGGGTGGAGAGGCCCTGGCCCAGGTTGCCCAGTGGCTGCCCCATCCCTGGAGGGGTTCAAGGCCAGGTTGGATGGGGCTTGGAGCCCCTGATCCAGTAGGAGGTGTCCCTGCCCATGGCAGTGTTGGAACTCGATGGGCTTGGAGGTCCCTTCCAACCCAAACCATTCCATGATTCTATGAAAAATAAACACAGTTAAACTGTGATTTACAGTTTCCCACTATTCATTACAACATTAAGTGCCACAGTAGTACTATAGGTTACTGCCACGTAAATTATTACATGATGTTAGTTTCACATCAGTTCATAAATCAGAGAAGAAAATTCACCAATCCTCGTCCCCTTTTGGGAATTCTTGCATCTACTCATTTACTCTGTTGTTATTGTTATTATTAGTGAAAGAAATTGAGCTCTATGTGGTTACAAGGACCTAACTGGATTAAGCCAACTGCAAAAGCAGGACCTATGGTTTTGATCATATTTTCCAGGCAGTTAAGACCACATTAATTTCAAATAAAAAATGCTTCAGCAGCCCAGAAGAGTTTCTGTGGTTTCCTGAGCTCTTTACCAGTTGGTATAAGCACCAGATTTATAAAACTGTACTTACTAAAATTAATCTTAAAAATCAATACATAAATATGGGTTAAATACCACAAAGAAAGCGGACTGTACAGTCATACTTCTAATATGAAGAGCACACAGGATACGCACCAGCAGAGAGAAAAACAGGTTGACCCAAAGCACATCAAATTCACTTTATCTTCATACTTAAGCCAAGTGATGGGAAAAAATAATCCTGCCGTAATTGCTAAAATTTGGCAAATATTTGCTGTGAATAAGAGTTTCATTCCAGTTGTGTAACTGATGCAAGATGTTCACATTTTACAGAAATACAGCTATCCTGATTCCGTTCATAAAAAGATATTCAGTGCTTGTGAGGCCACACCTTGAATCCTGGGTTCAGTTTTGGGCTCCCCACTACACTGGGGGGCTTGAGTACGTCCAGAGAAGGGAATGGAGCTGGGAAACAAGGGACCTCTAAGCCCATCCAGTCCCACCCCTGCCATGGGCAGGGACATCTCCCACTGGATCAGGTTGCTCTAAGTCCCATCCAACCTGGCCTTGAACACCTCCAGGAATGGGGCAGCCACAATTTCCTTGGGCAACCTGGGTCAGGGCCTCCCCACACTCACAGGAAAACATTTCTCCCTAAGATCTCATGTCAATCTCCCCTATTTCAGCTTCAAACTGTTCCTCCTGTTCTATCCCTGCACTCTCTAATTAAGAGCCCCCTCCCCAGCTTTCCTGGACCCCTTTTCTGCACTGGAAGATGCTCTAAGGTCTCCTGAAAGGCTTCTCTTCTCCATGCTGAACAATCCCAACTCTCTCAGCCTGTCCTCCCCTGTACTTACTTTCTATAAGAATACTTAAGAGTTGCTATTAAGAGTCATCAACTCTCGTCTGCATCAAGTTTATTTAGGTGACTTTTAGAGTGCACAAAAATACATCAGAGAATTGAGAAAAGAGTAAGAAAAAGAATGATAAGGAACAGAGGAGGAAAGCAGGAAGAATTGACCTTATTACACTTCCTTCCTCTGCAGTGTCATGGTGCTCCCTTGGCTTTTGATGGTAAAGATTTCCATTTTCAGATCTTTTTCTGCAGTAAGGCAGACAGGAGAACTTCACATAGAGAAGCCTGCAGAATCAGCACTTCACATTATCTGGCTAAGAAGCCAAAAGTGCCAAATCCTGGCCACATAACACTACTAATGAATGGATGCTACTCACCTGACACTATGGAGCAGGAAAACACAACCATGGAGTAAAAGAAAGATGCAGACAGTGAGAGTCTGAATTAAAATCCAAGATTAAATTGAGAAGGTGGAAGAAGTAAAGGCAGGACTGAGAAAATCAGTGAGGGAAAAGGAGCAAGGTGGGGTTCAGTTTTATTAAACTGGAAGTAATAAACTGACATCAGCTTAGCACAGAAAACACTGCAATGCTACTGGCAGGGTTAGCTAAAAAAGCAGGAATAAACTGGACAAGAAAAGTTGATTTATGTTTTAATTCCACAGCTGAATTCGTGTTAACAACTTTAAAGGAAATCTTCCACTTTCACTTATCCAGCACAGAATTTAGTGAAACACCATGTGTAAAGCCTTTAAAATGAATGAAAAACAATGGAGAAAGGGATTCAGGCAGGAGTGAAACCTGGTCAGTTCTCCTCTAACTGTCAAAAGCTCAGTTTATAAGGGAAGTTAAAGGACTTAGTGAGATGGAACCCAAAAATACACATCACGTGTCTGTGTATGGTGTGTATGTACTGGTTCAAAGTACATGAAGATGAGGTGGAAGAAAAGCTTCAGGAAGATGTTGTTTCAATCATCATGGCTACTGTAGGGCCATAAAGCTGCTTCCTAAAAGGTACATCCATAAAACTGTATATAAACATCATCTCTTCTTGCTTTATACAAACAGAGCTATTGGAACCAAAGAATCGTACAACAGTTTGAGATAGGGACTCCCCTATCATGAGCACTAACACCTCTCACTGGATCAGGGGCTCCAAGCCCCATCTAACCTGGCCTTGAACACCTCCAGGAATGGGGCATTCACAACCTCCACCCAAAACAGGATGGAAGTTTACCCGGGAAGAGTTCTGTTTAGATACCTTGAAACTGGCTTACAGGTTTTTGCATTTCATTAATTTCACATAACCCTAAATGAGAGTTTCCATGTACCAGTCAAAAAAATGAAGCAAAATCAGTGCACATATCTTCTACATTATCACAGTTTTAGAAATGAGGAAACCAGAACATAATTGTCCAAGGTATTCTCTAGCCCTGATGGTCAAGGTCCATCAAAATTTGGATCATATTATATGCAACATAAAATAAAATGTTAACCTAGCAGAAAGACAGAAGAAGAAATGTCAACTAAGGGAATACAATTCAGCATGGAAAATGAAACTCCAACTAAAAGCTCCTCTCAGCTTAACTGGTTAAGCAAATTTTTTCAAGAGAAATAAAAAAGTTTTCTGTTTTTCTCTCTCTTCTGGTTCCTACACTTCCATGACAATTGGCATCTTTGATGCAACCTCCTTGGCTATTGATACATTAATTTGTAACTGGAAACACCAGAAAAAAAAATGACAGAAAACAAGTATATGCAGCATCTCCTCTAATAGAGGGAGTGGTTTGTTCACTTCATTCAAAAAAGTCTTGCAATAACTTCTAATTTTAGGTTACTAAGTCCTTATGAAAGGAATACATACATGCCATCAAATCTGGATGTCCACAGTCTCTACCGAGGAAACTGAGACAGATGTATTTTTGTAAAAATAAATAGCTAAACAATTTTTAGAGATGAAAAATTTACCAAAACAACTCACCACTTCATGAATCGATCGGTTGAAGCCATCGTCTTCTGTAAGGATCAACAAAATGATAAGAGCCATGTAAACATGGTGTGAATTCCTTTCTTCGACATGATATAGGATTTCAAGAATAGGCAGAACCTGTGGGGAAGGAAAAATGTGTTTATTAGTTTCGTCTTCAAAACCCTCTGACAAAAATAGAGGATACTCCAAGCCTCCTGTAACAGTAACACAGCAATTCCTCCCTCTTGAAATAACCACTCCTTAATAGTGACGTACAATGTTCAAACACCTTCCGTTTCATTTGGTCTCCACACAAGAGTCCAAACAGGTTCTTTCTTGTGGTCAGACACAGAATTTAAATTCCTAATAAATGAGATATCCAGCTATACCAGTTATCATAAGTTCTGAAAGCTTTAGTTCCCCTCCAGTCTATGGGAAAATAAAACTGTTCAACAATATTTTCGTAAGTTTATGCAGGAAAAAAAATAGTTTCTAACCATTTGTGCTACCCCAAGCCTGGTCTGAAAGGGCTTTCCTCATCAGGTATAGCCAAGCTTATTGGAGTTCAGGTGCACAGAGGCATTTTGATACCTGAAATTCCATTTTGCTGTGTGGAGATAATTCCAGAAAAGAACCAGTTTGGGTTGGGTTAAGACTAAAAAAAGACTGTTTTTGCAATTGTAGATAATATCCAGCCAAGGAGAAGTAACATTATGATGAGAGTTCAGCCCAAGGTCTTGCAACATTTCCACCAGGAGTTTAAGCCAAAGTCTTGCTGTAATAAAGAAAATGAGATTTCATTGCAGCAGCAAGCATACCTGAATGCTAGTCTAAAGTTAATCCAGATTCAAATGCTGTCTCCCTACCAACTGAAAATGAGATTTCCACTGGTTCAGTACAATGTGGC
Organism: Piaya cayana; assembly: GCA_013389865.1. Lineage (NCBI taxonomy): Eukaryota > Metazoa > Chordata > Aves > Cuculiformes > Coccyzidae > Piaya > Piaya cayana. The sequence continues at coordinate 5,834 of WAAB01012981.1, read as the reverse complement.
TTAACTCACAAAATACCTTGGAAAAAGGAACTGGAGAAAACTCTCCAAAGACAGTGGATGAGATGCAGAATTCATTGCTCCAAGAAGCTTCTAGACACCTAAAGAGTTGCTGTTGTCCAAAAGAGGTCGAGGGCAGCAGTATGAGTCATGTGAAACCTATTCTGCTGAGCAGCCAGGACGATGAGTGCTTCACAAGCATTTGAAGTTACCAGAATGTTTTCTTACAAACAACCAGTCCCAAAACAGTTGGAACATAATTAAAACACACACAGTTTCTGTTAAAATCAATGACACTGATCTAAATGTAACAAGCCACAAAAGCTTTTAGACAGATGCTTTAGCCAGGGTCAATTCAACATCACGACAAAAGCAGAAAGAAAGAATGTTTACTCATTGCAAACATCCCTACTTTACCATTCCAAAGGAACCTTCTCTCTCCAGTCGAAACCAGAGTTGATCTCTTGTATTTTGTGAATACAGGTCTTGAGAGTAAAGACTGGGTTTCCCCTAGAGTATCTACTTAGCACAGAGCTCAAAAACATTAGTTCTTTTCCTTGGATGGAGGAAAAGGGAGACAAACACTGCTCTGTCAGTCCACTGCTCAAATTATTTCCATTTCCAATATTTACACTACGTGTAGCTTTGCATTGCATAAGCTCAAAGTCACTTCCAACTCCAAGCATTATGATAAGCTGCAAATTGCAGGAAACAAAGAAAATCTATTGAAGAACTGTACTTACAACTTAACTTTGCAGAGCGAACAACAAATGCCTTCCTGAAGGGAACCAGTGGAACAACTTCTTAGTTTTTAAGACAGCTCCCAAGTACTTATGTAAGTTAATTTTTACAGCTACTCAAAATTGAATGTACTGGCTTATGCAGTACATACCTTGCACTCCTTCAACATTGCTGTTGTCCATTCTGGTTTGTGCTACATAACACCATACAAAGCATTCTGGAACGACCCAACACACGTGGTCCAACATGAAAAGACATGACTGACCATATGGCTTGGGAGGGGAGAGACAGAGTTGGTTATAGACCATGTTCTGACCTGTTACAGTGAGACAAGACGCAGCTCGATTGCTTCACTCAGTATAAGTGGACACGTGTTCAAATACAGACAATTCCTAACCCTGGGTCAGGAAATGTTGCTGTGCAAGAGTGACAGCGATTCTACATCAAGACAAAGCATCAGCCTGCAACGCTTTGCCTTTCACGTGTTTTTTAGCTGATAACAACATCCTTGTGTTTGAGCTTCCATCCTGTTCACCAGATCTGGCTGCCTCTTCCCAATGACCCACTTGATGCTCAAAGAAACCCATTTCATGTCAGCAGAAGATGTGAAAGCAAAACTGATGGAGAATCTCAACAGCCTTTCAGAAAGTGACCTGTGGAATTGCCTTGGATGTTGGCAGCATCAGAAACAGACGAGTGTCAGCTCATAAAGGAAGTGTTGTGAAGGTGAGTATAGTTCATTTTCTTCATTTGCTAAGCTAGAAGAGTTACAGCCACAGTCTTGTTTTATTGGTGTTGGACCTCATATCTCCTCTGTCAATTCACATTACTATTAGGTCTAAATTAAGAGCTGAAGAAGTGTTTTTGTGTTGTGTAAGTGTTCAAGTCCAAAAGTGCGCAGCTCCCAACTATATTAAATACTGGTACCTTGATTCTGACAATGAGTCATTACAAACACTTCCATATGACCTGACATATGAAAATACTCTTACTAAAAGTTTATATCAGTTACTGAAATCATACTCACTCTGAAGAATTATTTGCCTCTCTAGATCACTGCACTCAGTCCTCCTGCCTCAAAATGCACCCTGAAAGTTTTTGAAACCTCTTCTTCCCACTCCACATCCCTGACCACCCTTTTCATTCTTCTTTCAGACTTCTCTCCACCTACATATGAGAACAAACTCAAGGAGACGAATGGTGACTTAAATCTCCATGGTCAGGACCACAGAGTGGTGGGAAATGGTGTTAACTCCAGCTGGAGGGCAGTCACAAGTGGTGTCCCCAGGGCTCAGTGCTGGGTCCAGCCCTGTTCAGTGTCTTCATCAATGACCTGGATGAAGGCATTGAGTGCTCCCTTAGCAAGTTTGCAGATGACACTAAGCTGGGTGGAAGTGTGGATCTGCTGGAGGGTCGGGAGGCTCTGCAAAGCGATCTGAACAGGCTGGACCGCTGGGCAGA
>WAAB01012980.1:27027-54101 GCA_013389865.1 Piaya cayana | reverse complement strand
ACAGCTGCAGACTAAAACAAAAAGCACAAACATGCCATAATTGTCTTTGCTGAGGAAGTGATCTGTGGTACCACTTCCTCTTTGCAGAACTGTCACAGTTTACATTTCCTGGGTTTTAATTAAATGAAGGAAAAATAATGTGGGTGGCTGCATCAATAACATAGGCTCTGCAGAGCAATCTGACGTTTCTCGCTATAGACTTGCTATAGCAAGTTTTTGTTTGCCTCTTTCTCCAGATGGAAAGGTTAGCCAGACCCCAAGGAATCTCATATGCTTTTGCCATGAAACATGAGCTGGGTTATCTGCAGCTCTCAGTGCTTGATATGGCTTTGCTACCTGTCCCCAGGTACAATAACTGGCTGCACTGGTGACACAGTCACACGCTCCTCAGCACCACGCTCCCTACTGCCAACTCAGCATCTCTGCCCAAGCAGCACCCACCCTCAGACCCCCAACCCCCACCCCACGCAGGTAGGAGAGTGCTGAGGGGCATGAGGATGCTTTGAAGACCGTGAGCCTCTGCACAGGCTCAGTCCGGGCCCACAAACAAGAGGTTTAGCCAATGATTTGTTCTTAAAGGAGAGCGCAGGTGCTCCACTGATGCCATTACAGCCCTACACAACTCACCCCAGAAGCAGCAGATGTTAAACGCTCTTATTCCTCACCCCAGGGGAACAGGTAGATTTTGGAAACCTCCAGCAATTCACGTTCCTTGTCTGGAGAGGCTGTGCTCAGCAGCAGTGCTTTACAGCCAATGGATCTCTCCTCCATCTTTCACCACTTCTTATAATGTTTTATTGATTGGTTTTGTCAAACTATTTTATCGATCGGAAGTATTTCCAACCTCTGCAGTCTGAACATAAATATTAAAGAGGACACGAAGGAACACAGGGTTTATGACAGAACCTGGCTCAGCCTTAAGTCCAGCTGGAAAATCAGCCCTGACCCAGTGCCCATGATTGACCCAGGCCAAAAAGCAGGAGAAAGTGGCTGGGACACACTAACACCATTGTTCATATTTCCACCTTCCAGACAGAGGCATAAGCACAGCAGCCCTGTCCAAGCTGTCTAGAGTAAAGCCTTGGCCATAACTAACTGGGGTGGGGGTGATGCTTTACAAGAAGAGGGACGATAACCACAACTGCTGTGGCTGGGGGCCCAGCAGGTACGTGGGCAGTGGCAGTATTAGGACATAGCCAGAAAAAGCAATCGACAAACCCAGTGCCCTCATCCCTGGGAAGACCAAGGGGATTTGCTGTGGCACGTGGCACTCACCCTGTGGCTGACACCTCGTGCTCAAGCTGCCCCATGCTTCTACCATCACTTATGCCCTTCTCTTGTGTGCAGGGTGAGGAGGAGGAGGGAGGGCAGCAAGGAGCCAGAGCTGGCACCACATCCCGCTGCCTGCAACACTGCCTATGAGCCACAGTGCCAAAGGAGACACAGGGAACAACCGGGAGGCTTTTGAAGTATCAGAGGCAAGTGCGCCTCTGGCTCAGGACAGCTGAGTGTCTGCTCCAGGAATGCTCTCACTGGTGACTGCAGTGGGATAAATTGATGAAGAGGGACAGAGATTTCAGGGAAAAGGCAGTCACAGGCAGACTAGGGAGGAGAAGGTTGTGAGACGGTATGATGGGTCAGGCTAGGGTGTCGGTGGAGCCAGTTCTGCCTCAGCCCAAAGCGTGATGTGCAGCCCTAGGAAGAGTGCAGAGTTGCACATCTCATGGGCCTGGGTTCCTCCTTATCCCCTCACACCGACAGGTTTTCTACTATCAGCTGTTTTAACCACGGTCAACCCAGGGCCTCCCCCTCCTCGTTGAGACTCCCCTTTGCATGTCACCCCCCAGCACAGGCAGAGCAGGGCCACATAGGATACTGGCAGCTCCCACTGATGGTGGGAATATGGAGGTGGAAACATGGTGTTGTCGTCTGAAACACCTCCCTCATATATTAATTATCCTTGTCCTCTCCTGCTCCCACTACAACAACAAATGGATGCTGTACCACACACACAGCCACTCTCTCACTACCTCACCTCGGTCACCTGCCTTCTGTGAACATCCCCATGAGCACCAGCGGTTGCTTGGTGCTCAGTTCGACACAAAGGGTTCAGGTTGGCCTCCACCCTGGAGCGCAGCCCAGGAAAGCCTCGTTGTGTCTGGCTCAAAATCAAATGGGATATGCTCAGGGTGAGACATGCAGTTTGCTTTTGGGTCAGGATTATTTATTTTTCACATCTTTTTTTTTTAAAAGAGCATTCCAGTTTGGTTTTAAGTTCATGCATTTGCCTTTCCCGAGAGCTTGTGAAAGAGAAACACCACAAGGAACGCAATGGGGCAAAACCTCCAGCCCCTCTAACACCAAACCACTGAAAGATTGTCACATTTATCACATTAATGCAGGGAAGACTCTCTGCTGCTTCCAGAGCAGTGGCAGTAGGAGTAAGGTGAGGAAGAACTGATTAAAACAAAGAGTAGCATGCATGATGTAAGGACGCCCATTTCAGACATGAAACTTCAACAAATAAATAAAACAGACCATGAAAAGCACAACCATCCCACTTTCTCATGCAAACCCCCACCTACAAGGTTCTACCTTTGCTGTGGTTTAGGTGTTTGGTTTACGACAGGTTGTTTCCACTGCTTAAGATGAACTGCCTGTGGCTGCTGCTTTATGCTAACGGCTTATATTAGCATCTGTATAAAATCCAAGCTCAAACAAGCGATCACTGGGGGCTTACCATGGGGTAAGATGCACAGTCAACCACAGGCAACAGCTCTCCCTTGGTCCCATTTGCCTGTCTCAGGGGAAAACAACGTAGCTTGTTTCCACCTGGATCTTACAGCAGGGATTTGATGATCTTTTCCACTCCTCCTACGCAAATCCCCCTTTCCTAAAGGAAAGCAAAGCCAAGCCCCCTGCTCTTATTGACAAAACCCCATTTAATTTCATCAGTGTCCCCCTCCAGTTGCCTGAAAGCCTCAGCTGTGCTCTAAGGGGAAAGAAAGATCCAACTCTCACCTCTGGGAAGGAAATGAAGTTAATTTGTTAATCATTGTTAAGCACTGTTATTTAATAGCTTCCAAAACCTCCTAAGCTCCGGTCTTACTGCTGCCCCCCAGTCCTTAAATTACATATGTTAAATTAAATCTGCCGTGGCCACTGCCAGGAAGGAAGGATGAAGCTATTTTCCCCCCTTTTTATCAGGAAAGAGCATACAGCCAGAAAATGTAGTGGAAAAGCCAGCTGTCCTTTAGGCAGCTGATTTCAGAGATAAGTTACTCCCCAACTGCACATTGTATAGATCTGATCTCACAAGTGGCCCCGTGGGGACTCATCCTGCTCCTGCGCCGAGCAGTGCCAGCACAGGACAAATCAATGTAATGCTGTGGAGAACAAAACTCATCTTAACACGCACGTTTTCTAGCCTCAATTGAGACTCTTGAAATCAATGGAAATATTTCCTTTGCCATGTACATCTGCATCACACTGATCCCTGTGGCTTGTGGGGTGGTGCTGCAGGGTCCTTTCCTTCAGGCTGCACAAATCCCTCCATATTTTAGAACCCACAGCAGGGTCCAAAGCCTCCAATGCCAGGTGTTGCCTCCATGGGCAGCAGCAGAGCCGCTTCCTTCTTCCACCTGTTCCATCTGCAAAGTCCCCTGTGGTTCCACCAAACTGTGATTTTATCCTTGGGGAAAGCAGACACAGTGCTCCCCTTTCCTTTCCAGCACCTTTCTTTGCCTGCGAGTGACCCACAGCACAGAGGACACGGTTCTGTGTTTTCCTGGTGGCTCTGAGTGCCTCAACATGCTCTGGGGTGGGTGGGAGCCTGGGGTACAGGTTCTTAGTTTAAGGCAAATGCAAGATAGTGGATTTTATTAAAATGTGATTTTTGCCCCTTCTAGAGTCTGGCTGTGCCACAGGGGGCACAAAGCAGGGATGTTTCCACCTGTGGGAAGGGAGTGATGGGTAGAGGTGCTGCTGAGCACTGCAGCCCCAGTGCAGCCCTGCCAGCAGTGAGCTGGAGAGCAGGAATCCTGCTAAGCTCCTACCAGGATAGGAATACAGAAAAATAAAACCAAAATAAATTGCTGAATGATTTCAAAGCCCCCAGCAGGGTTTCTAGGCTCTATCTCAGCCTGCTCAAAATCCTTGTGGAGTTTGGGAGGATGGGGCAGCATGGGAAGGTGTGGGTCCTCCATGACCAGAAGAGCTCCTCAGTTGAGCATCAGGAGCCCCAGCACTAATTTTGTTTCTTTGTTTTGAAAAATAAGCAACCCCAGCAGCAGCTGTGGTCTTGGGGGGACAAGAGGGGGGAAATGGAGCTCTAGGAGAGGTACAGAACAGAAAGCAGCAGGTTTTTTCTTGGCTGCGGACCAGGGAAGGTCTGGGTGGGGGTAGCAACACAGGCACTTGCCTTCCCTCTGCCCCTCCTGCGGCTCCCTGAATGGGGAGCATGAAAAGGCTGAGCTGTCTCTCCCATAGGAAGGCCAGGCTTGAGGGCAGGAATAAATAAATACAAGGATGAAGAAGAGTCGAACTTTTTTCTTTTCATCATACTTGCATTCCAAACATAAATAAGTTAAAGATGCTAATAATAGACTTGAGCGTTTGCAGACACCTTGAGAAATTAAACAGTTTGGGGATGGGTGGCAGAGCTGATGTGCTGTCCTGGGCAGAGGGCTCAGGGTTGCTGCTGCCATGCCCAGACTCTTCTTTCTCCTGTGTGCAGGCTTTGATAGCAGCTGTTATTGCACCTTGCCTAAAATATTTCAATGGCCCAGCCACCCCAAATGTCTTGGCAGGAACAAGGGCCTTGCAGCACTGCAGATATATCACACTGTGACTGCCGGGTCACGCTATAAATATGCTTTTTCTTTGGAAACAGCTCTCAGTAGCGCTGAGATCAACCTTCATCCCAGGACTTGACCTCTCCTTTTTGGGAGCTGGCCCCTCTGCTTCCTTGGAAAATCCCCTCCTGGATTGAAAACTGGTTCTCCCTGAGAACCCAGTTGAGGGAGCTGGAGGCAGGAGCCATTCCCCTTACCCAGTAAGCCCATCCCCCCAGCACTTCACTGCTTTTTTCCCTACCAACTGCCTCTGCTTTGCAGCCAGAGCTGAGACACCCTCCCTCCTGCACCTCCTCCCTGTGGGACACAGGACATGCAGATTTACCACCAGGCAGCACGGAGTAGAGTGTCAGATTTAAACAGCCTGAACCTTTATTTACACTTCAATTTTGTCACTGCACGCAAACAAACACAAATCACATTCCTTTCCCAGCACATTCTCACCAGCAAGTTGCACACATTTTGTCCCCTGGTATTTAATGCTGGAGTGCAGCCAGAGTAACAGCAAGATATTAAAAATAAATAAATTGGGAAAAAACTAGGAGGTCGCAGCTCTGATTGAAGATGAACAGGTATTTGGATTTTCAAAGAGAGAATGCTTTGACTCAAGCACACGAATGACAGATCACGTTTATACGACTGTTCATCTGCTTTGTACTTGAAGCAGATGACGCACTTTTAAAGAATCATCCCCAGGCAAGCGCTGGGTCTTTTTGGAAATCTGGCATAAAAGCACCGGACAGACAGGAATCACGTGCCAAGTGATGAAACGCAGTGATCACTCACCAAGTGCCACCTCTCACGTCTGGTGCTTTGAACACCATTTGAAACAGAAATGCAAATATCTGTTTTTCATTGGTGACCCAACTCAACCTACTCGAGTTTGGCTGCAGAGACACAGTCTGAACAGTTCACCAGAATAAATATTTAATTATGTGTCTGAAAGGCTGGAGCATCCCAGAAGGGGGAAACTTCTTCCTCAAAAGGATTTATGCTTTTTTCCCCCCTCCCCCTGACAGAACTGCCAGGAAAGGCCATGAAACCTGTCCACAGACTTTTCTCACAAACCCAGAGGACACGGGGGTTCCTCACCAGCTGCCCATGCCCTGCACAAGGTGGTGGAAGTGCTCACATCCAAGCTTCAAGACATGAGAAGCAGGAAAGGTACCCGTGCTGGGCAACAGGGGATGGACAGACGGACAATTGCAGGATGGAACCCAGGCTGGCAGAGTACAGGCAGCAGGAGGTACACAGCATGGGCTGATCTGCCCGGTCCCCTCAGGATCATTTCCTCCAGCCTTCCCCACTCGAAGCCTTCTTTCCACTAATCCGCAGGCTAATTCTCAGGAAAGACTCAAATCCTTTATTACACCTTCCACATGGCAGGTTGGAAATGCTGCTGCTCATTTTACTTGCTTTTGTGGGGATTTTTTTGTTGGTGTTTTTAACTTGTACCTGGAGGAAGAACAGCAGCAGCCTCAGCACAGTGGAGTCAAACCCCTTCCCTCACCACAAACACAGGGATGAGGAGGGGGCCGAGGTTCCTGTGTCCTGCAGAACAAGTTCCCAGGTTCCTGCTCAGTTCTTAGTGGCATCGAGGAAAGGTCTCACCTCACCAACAGCAGGTATTACATTATGTGCCTTATCCTTAATCCAGAGGGACAAAACCATTCATTTAGACATAAGATGGATTCCGTATCTGATGTTGCAAAATCAGACAGCCACAATTTAGCATTTGATCTGCACTGATCTATGGTCTGTTCTGCTTGAAGAAAACATCGCATCTCCTTATCATCACCCTCCCAGGATTCCTATATTCCCATAAGCATTTGCATTTTAAACAGATCAATAAAACCTGCCAATCCCACAATGATGCAGCTTCCTCATCTCGCAGCAGTTTGTGCAGCTTGTTGCAGGTTTCCGAGGTTTGCAGAGGTGGAGGACGCCTGTGTCTGCGTGGAAGAGCAAAGGGGACAAACAGGAGCCACGAGACACTGCAATAGGGGCCACAAGCCCTACACGCTGGAAGTCTGCAAGCTCTGGTTTCCACCCAGGTCTCATCTGGTTTTGGGCCTAAGGCCATCTGCAATCACCACCTCAGTGCCCAGGGACCTCCAGGGAACGGCTCCACACGTGCCAGAAGGCTCAAAGCAGTCACGCTCACTTGCAGGAGGGGTGGTGCCCACAGACCCAGCAGTGTAAGCAAACAGGTCTTGGGCTCAGGGAAGGACTCAGTGTTCACTTATGGGATCAGTCTGGGGCTGCAAGTTTGGAGTGAAGCCAGAGCCTGCTGCATTTCCTACACAAGCTTTTTGCTCACCTGCTGGGGTTTCACAGCTGGTGAGACAGGGCCCCTCTCATTCATCTGACACATGGGATTTTGTGATGGAAGAGCTTCAGAAAGCTGCAGATCAACCAGGATGAGCATTACAACCCCGCTGCCAGGGAAGCTTTCTCAGCCAAAGGGGCCTGTTCTCACACAGCAAGGAGCTGCTTTTCCTGCCCTCACCTACCCGAGCAGGGCTCCCGCTGTCTCAGCATCAATGATTCTGCAGAGCTTTTTGCCTTCTATGTAGCTCTGCGACTTCCTCTTCCATTTTAATGACTTCAGATTTTCCACCCAACACCGCAGTTTCCTTCAAAGCTCAGATTTTATAAAGCAGCACCAGCAGTTTCCTCCTCAATCACATCTCTCTCCACTTGCTGGCAGGTCCATTTTCCTTAACGGCTCTTTTCCTGGGAGATGACCAAGTCCACCTAACTGCCAGATAACCAGCCTGAACAGTATTAACAAATTTCCTGGGTTTCCCCCACTCTTGATACTTTTGGGTTTTTAACATGCATCTCATTGTCTCCTCTTCTCCACTTCCAGGTCCATCTCCCCAAGCACAACAGACTCAGCTCATTGTGCTCATGCAGCCCAGCCCACAGCTCACAGCCCATGATCCCACACTTCACATCATGTTGGTTTTTTTAGGTGGATGCCCGGAATGGCCTTTAGCACTCCCCAACTTCATTTATGAGAATTTGCAGAGCAGCAAAAGGTGTCCAAAGGCATCTAAATGAAGTTGAGTGGTACTGGGATTTGTTACTGTCCCTTTTCTCTCACCCCTGTTCCCCGTCCACCTGCCCTGAGGTTGTGCAGCTCTGGCTCATCACTGCCTTCAGGTTCCCAGAAGTTGGGAATCCACTAGCAGGGGCTGCAGGATTCCCTCCTCTCTGTGGAGGGTACTCAGTACCACTGTGTGATGCCGCTTTTGTACAGACATGCCTGTACGCTGTGAAATGAACCCCCAACTTTGAATGTCTGTGTTCTGCTGGGCTGTGAGGCACTGCATTATTCAGATAGACGTAAGCAGCACTTGTTCAAGAGGAAGTTTGATTTTAATTTGCACGTAAAATTTTGAAAAGCTGTAGAAAGCAGTCTTTTGTGATACATAGAAAGAGATGATTAGAAATGACAATTTAGGTGAGAGGCTCCATGTGGTTTCCATCAGCCTCGCACAGAATCACAGACTTCACCAGCTCTGCAAGATAATATAATGATTCCAGCAAATGTGTCCAACAGCTTAGACACCGCTCTGGCACCAGAGAAGACGTCTCTAAGTCAGACACCTGCTCTACGGTCCCCACAGCTCAGCCTTCTGTCGAGCAGTTACAGTGACAGAGGAGCCTCTTTTTTGCTAAAATTCCACTTTGGAGCATTAGAAACAGCCGATGTCACCTGCTGAGCAAGGACTCAACCATCTCCTCATGGGAATCTTCACGTTTGCATCCACAGCGCCCATGCAGAAATGTTCTACCTGCTGTCAGACAGGGTAGCACCTGCCTTGTGGCCCCACCAAAACAGCCCAAGAAACCGTTCTTAGAGGTGCAAACCCTCACCCCTTCCCTCCAGCACCTCCACCTCTGCTGCAGAACCTTTCTGTGAGAAACTGCCCTGCTTAACACACAGCAACTCTTAAAACAAGGCAAGCAGAAGCCTCTCCATCTCTGAACGTGATGTAACAGGGTGGTGAAAATTCATCTACATGGGAAGTTTCCAACACAAGCCCTTCCTAGAGCACTGTCTCACACATCTTTGCAAGGAGAGCAATAACGAGCAGTTGGAAAACCCTCCAACCACCCCAGAGTGAGGATCCACCAGCAGAGCCACCCATTTGGGCAGAGCAGACTCTCTGAGGCTTTGGTTTCCCCACTGATGAAGAGGGGACATGTTCCTGTGCTGCTCCAGCTCCCCAGCCACTCCCAGACCATCTCCAGTAAGTTGCTCTCCCTCCTCTGTGGTTCCCCAGCACTGGCCCCAGGGAGCACACAGATGCTGAGCCACCACTGAAGAGAGGCTGTAAAACATAAATCAGGCTTACGAAGCCACCAAAGTGAACCATAAAAGGAGGCAAAGTAAACCGATTCAGCCAAGGTTTTATGATCACAGCTTGAGAAAGAAGAGGGGTTTGCTCCCACTTCCTCTGGCATTTCTTTTTATCACTGTAACGATGCTTTGCTGATTGGGAGAGCCTGCAGAGTTTAGCCTGGCTTAAAACAAATCCACCTACAGCACCAAGGACACTGACTACCACTGAGAGAGGGTGGAGACAGAGATATTCATCATTTAGTGAAAAGCATATCAAATTTGATAGATCTTAAATTCCTTTTAAAATGACACTGATTAGTCCTAACCAGCGCAGGAGTCTGCATCACACCAGCTCCACAGCTGAATGTGAAGTCAAATAAATTCCAGTTTAAAATATTCAATTTTAAAATAAAAATTGTGGGGTTTGGAGGTGGTGTTTTTTTCTTTCCATATGCCAAGAACACATTTGACAATGAATCGTGGAGTAAGTTAATAAACTGTAACAACTTTAGGGGAAAGAATGCAATAAATGAATGAAGGACAGCACTTTGGACAGACTGCCGATTTCATACCCAAGGCTGAAAAGAACTAATTTACGTGCCGTTAATGAAATTATATACACATATATCTCATGCCATCATCTAATATATGGCAGTAGCTATGCATTTTCTCACTTTACTGCCTTTATGCTTTACTGGTATCCACTTCACAGTGCCTACTGCTTCAAGATGCCACTGTAATAGCCAAGGCGATGGATGCTGGTGGTAAGACACTGACCCAACCGCTATGTCAGTCAACCACAACGGGGGAGGAAGGGAAAAATAAACCAAATAATATTTTCCAGGCTGAAAAACCTTGTAGCCATGACAAATCCATTCAGAAGAGCTAAGAAAATGGAAATTAGGGGTAAATATGGGAAGTCGTATAACTGGCTTTTGTGGAACTTCCATCCCAAATTCCCACTGAATAAGCTCAAACCTTTGAATTCGTTTTTCTTTCTAGTTGGATGGCCACTGGGAGGGCACAGTAAGACACTCTAGTAGAGAAAATACAGTGCAAGAGAGGTTGACACACATCTTTTTTTAACCTGATTTCAGAAAGAACCTCTTCCCAAAGCCCCAACAAGAGATCACTCCAGTACAGTGAGAATCTCCTTCAAGCGTTACCTTGAGAAGGGCCCTACAAGAGAAAGCAGGAAGAGTGGTCCTTGTGATGGAATAACCAGCTTGAAGTGCATTCAGGTCCCACTGACCCACAGTGAGGGCCATTATAAGGACCCAAAAGCCAAAATGCTTCCCCAGAAGGTGTTATGGTCAGTGTGGAATTTGTATTAGGGCTTGAGCCTCTTAAGGGAGCCCTTAAGGGTTATGCACCTACTGAAAACCAGCACAATGATCACGCTACAGAAGGGGATCATTTTACACTGCAGACAGGCGTCTATCAGGCTCCTGGAGTATCTATGAGGGGAGATAAGAGTTTTTGTACAGCGTAGCACACCACCACTTACACCCCTGAGCTATTCTAGGTCCCAGAATAAATTTAGCTATGTTTATGCTGCACTTAAGCCTGAATGCAAAAGTATTCTCTTCCCCAAATTTCTGGCCTAATGAGAGAACAATGAAGTTTTTTTCCCAGGAGCAAAACATCACTTACCTGACCTTTTCTTCCAGTGGGAAATAGAGCAATCCTCACCACAGTGATGTTACAGCACTTAAAACATATTTTCCATTACACATCCAAACCAGAACATCTGTAAATCACATCCTGACAGTACTGAAAAGTAGTTTGTTCTCAAATTTCTCAGCCACTAAAACCATGTAAATATCTCATGTTTTACCTCTGGCTCCTTTATTTCTATTAGAGGTTCCTGTAGTTTAATATTTTTCTAACATATTAATATTTTCCTAAGACAGAGAACACAGACCATTTTAATCTAGAAATTAATTCCTTTTGGTTTCAAGAGTACTTGGCATTTTGTTCATTAGCACAGAGGTAATCCTCCGTCTGCTGAAAGGTGAAAGTCTCTGCAGAGGTGAAGGCTGCAGAGCTGTTCTTGAGAGAGGAGAACATGAAGCACTTTGTACAAAGACACTTGTTAACCAATTTTATCCTCACCCTGAAGCAGCTTATCATGACCTTCTCTCCTCTGAAAAAAGGGATATTTTTTTTGTTGTTACCATAAAGCAATAGGAACATCTCTGCTTATTTGTTTGTTCTTGTAGAGAACAGTTTGTGAAGATCTGCAGGTACAAAGTGTGGAGGGTGAGGGTGGAAGAAGAGGAAAAAACCCCACAGAAAACCCAGAGACCTTCTCCCAGGTTGTAGCCACACGTTAGTCAAGCACAGCAGCAACATTCACGTCACAGGGCTCAGGTCCATCCCAGACACCGGGCCCCGCAGAAGGGGTCATGCCACACCCCACCTTTGACACTCCATTCTCCTAAGATCATTTTATCACACTTAGTCTTGCCATGGGTGCTAACCAGATGGAAAGTGGGCAGGCTGCAGGGGGTTCTGCACCTCTCCCAACCAGCACCAAACCTCAGAGAAAATCTCTGCTGATGCAGATCCAGTGACTGCACAGGTACAAGCAGAATATTAAGTACTCCCTCAACAAGTAAAATATTAATATGGTATACAGTAAAATATATTTGCCTCGTAATTCTGGAAATACCTGCTGAGACAGCTGAATGTGAGAATTGCTTGATCCCGAGTTAAGTCAATTAAAGATGATGTCAGAGTGAGGTGTTGTGGGTCTCCGCTCCAGCCAGGTCATGCCTGGAGTAGCATGTTGACTGCTGAGCCTGCAGTTCAAGAGCACAAGGAACTGGGAGAGCCCAGTGGAGGCTTCGAGAGGGTCATGACCTGCCTGCCATTTCAATACACTCAAACACTTTTGTCCACTGCCCATCACCTACAGCAGCACCTTAGGATGGAGATGGTAGCTCACATTGCTCTCCTGATCAGTTACAGTGGAGTAAGAAGGGTCATCTGAACTCACACAGACTGGAATAAAAGCACTGCCATTTTTGGTCCTCATTTCAGGTGGTCTTCTTCAAAAGCTATGTAGGAATGAGTTACAACTGCTTCTAGTCTTTTGAGTGTTCAAAAAATGATGTCCTGGGTAAAACATAAGCTGTGGGACAACAGACCTCTTGCATGCTGATGCACCAAATCTGGCTTTCTGTTCCCATAACGGAACAGTCTGAAAGTCTTGGCCCAAAACCAAGCTGGTTTATTTCTCTGCAATTTTCTCACAGGCATGCGAGACTCAACTGCTCAAGCTGAGCAGCAAGAGCTGACCACACCAATCAACAGAAAATGAACTGGACAGCACAGGCAACTCCTTTGGTGGAGTCAGAAGGTGGCTGACCCAGGGTTATAGGACCACAAGGCTACTGGCAACTAACAGAGGAATAAACAATTACTCTTTCAGAGGAGAGATGGGTACTGCATCTCTGACATCAAGCTGCAGGCAGAGCCCAGAGAGAAACTGTTCTGTGGCCAAGCTGTCAGCCAGCAGCCCAGAACATTGACTGGTCCCAGCTGCTATAAACTACATCTGGTGCCATGATTCACACATACATGTGTGTGTTTGGTAGAACATGAGTCACTGTACACCTGTAAGATATGGTATGTCCATCCTACCAAGTCACAATGGTTTTTGATTATACACCACTGCATGACGTGCTTTGGTTCTATGGATCCCTCCACATGATTTGTGGTAAATCACAGGAAATGAACAGCAAATTAAAGGAAAAAAAATAAGTAGAACTTACTTTCCTTGCAGATAGGAGTTTAAGTCTAAATTTAGACACATCTTTTGAACTTTAATAGCAGATCAAGTGACCTAAATCTAATACTGTTAACAAAAGGAACAGCGTGTGAAGAGATGATGCTTCTGAACTGTTTGAATCTACTGAACCTGTGGATCTGTCACATTCTAGGACAAATCTGCAGCATGCTGCAACAAACATAAACGAGTTGTTCTCTTTGGTTAACTTGACACAAACCCCAGGAAAAGAAAGATAATGCAGACAGCCAAAATCATGTCCCTGGCAGTCTCTGTTCTACTGGGCGCCACTGCTTTCTGTCAGATCTATGAATCCAACCCAGGTGAGCTAGAGAACTACACAAGTTAAAAGGCCTTCTGAAGCAGATGAAGTGTTTTGGGGAAAAAAATTGTAATGAAAGCAACTTAAAATAGAACATCTGTTCCTTTTAGCTCCATGGCTCTTCAAGTTGTTTTCACAAGTACAAGCTATGGATACAAGCAAGAAAAGAAACCAGTTCCTAAGCAAGGGAACCCGATAATCCAATCTATAGGCTTCTCCAGGTACATGTATGTACACAACACACCCTTAAATTATTACAGTGCCTCAAAAGTATGGAAGTGACAAGGTGGCTTTGTCACTGAAAAACTACTTCCCTAATCCACACTAGGTTTTGTAGAGCACTTTAATTCCTGGTTGTAATGGAAGACTTCAGTCTAAAAACCACCCCAAAAAAGTACTTTTCAAGATGCAGAAGATAATGAGCCAGCAACAGAAATAATGAAAAGACATTGTTTTGTCAGTTGATAGGTAAGAACAGCTGTCTAAAGGACAGTTCAGTATTTCAAGATGAAAAATACGAAAAGCAAGCTAAATATAAGATATGCCATATCTTTAAGTGCTTTTGCACACAATATGAAAAACAAGTGGATGTGGTTTGCTTTTTTGCTCTTGGTGGAGGTTCAGCTGTCTAAAAAAAAAAAAACAGAATACAAACCTGTGAAAAAGTCACAAAAGATCTGTGCGTACATCATTCAAGAACTGTGGTTTAACTGCTATTTAAAGTGACAACAAATTGCATGGCTTCCTGGAATGGCCATATGGTGTGTTAAGAAAGGGGTTTCACATGGAGCTGCCAAAGCAGAACTCAGGCTGAAGCCTTCTATCCAACAAATATTCAGGCTGAGCAGGGCAGATCAGAAGGCTGGGATGAAGCCCCATCATACACGCAGGTCTGAGCCAACCCAACCACTGACTGCATTAACTACTGCAGTGTTCACATCAATTCCCAAGGAACCGCTCTCCCACAATGCCTGTTGACAGATGTTACAGGCAATTTTGAGAGAAAGGTACACAGGAAATAGTTTAAATTCAGGTCAAATACATTTAATGAGCAGTCTAGAAAAAAGGTAAATAGGCACAAGGACACACCCGCCCCTGAAACTGTGACTAATCAGTCACAACTGTATTAAGGGGTTGTGACAAAAGGAAGGAGGAGGGGGAAAAAGAAAAGGCTTTATCAAAAGCAGTCTTAGAGAATGGAAAGAAACAGGATGTTGGTTACTTATTCAAGAGAGCATTCTAGGTATGTCCACAGCCTGGCAAACGTGAAACAAACCACCACTGTTTGCATCAATCCAACCTGCCTGTTACCTACCTCAACATAAGGACCTGTCAGGACCAAACTAATTAATCCATTTCTCCAAAACCTTACTTGAATGCTTTCAGGAAGTTAACAACCAACTTCACTTCCTTTCCTGTCTTGAAATGTTCCAGGACCCCTAGAGATTTCATCATTTTGATTTACAGTTTACTGTTAATTTTTATTATTAGCTCTTCTAAAAGTGCAGAATTCAAGCTGTTTCCACAGCTGAACATAGATTTCAATTTTAAAACTGGTAGCTGCAGCTTTTTCTTTGACAAAAATAGTTAATATAGGCAAAATATAATCAGCTTTTTTTTCTTCTTTTCCCATCAAAAAATACTTGGAAAAGCTTAGCAGAAATAACACAATCAGTTTTGGGAAGCATGATTACAGTACGAAGAACCATACATTTTCTCTAGTAGAATGCAAGTTTGCATGCAGGGTGCTGCCAGACAATACAACACGTTCAGGATCATTTTAGAGGGGAAAGTTATCACTTCTTAGCACTGTACTGCCACTATAGCTTACACCTACGAAATCTTGCAACAGTTACAAAAAATGCATTAAAATACGCAATTGAATCCTTAGTCAGAAGACATTCATTTACAAAGAACCTGTAACAACTCAAGGTTTAGCTGCTGAAAACTTAAAAAAAATATTAAAATTTAATCGAAGAAATACACTGAAGAAAGGATACAGGATGGAAAGAAAACCAAGGAAAGAGAGAGGCACAACTGACATGGAGTTGTTACTTTTTTTAATAGAATTATAGAGAAGTATTGTCCTACATTACCTTGTTTTCCGCATCATCATCATCATCCACCTCCTACAAAGAGAAGATCCCTTCTGGGTGCCAATAAATACCAGGAAGTAAACAATCTCAGCACTAGAGATTGCTTAGGATTATGAAAACTGAAGGAATGGCATAAACTGTTTCAGAATCATGAACTGATTAAAAAAATAAATTAAAAGTAGAAATGAGTTTGAAGTAATTCTGAAGCACTAATTTACAATTTTGACAAATGTTCAAACCCAAGACATTAACCAGGCTAGTAAAAAAACCAGCAGCTATAGGTTGAAAAGCAGCACACTATTGTGTGAATCAAAGCATCTCAAAAAACTTAAGGTTTTTTATGGGTGGAAGAGTGTTGACACCCTGCAATCCCATGCTAGGATAAGTGTATGTATAAACTGCCACGAAAACAGACGAGTAAATTTTACAAGGGCAATTCTTCAGTTACACTGAGACTAAAGATGGGGACTTACTGCCTCTAACAAGCTACAGGAATCGGCACCACACCATCCAAAGGAAAAAAAACAAACAAACAACAGCAATCACTATCTTCTTATATATTGTCTTTGGTTGTTTAATATCAAGAAATACTTGTTACAGAATATGTGAAGACTATTCCTTTGAATTTCATTCTATGTCAGGATCTTCTCTGTGGCCTCTTTGGCAACTAGAGGACCGGCTTTAATTTCTCTGAATTGTTGTTTTCTACATTTTTATCATACCTCTTCAAAACTTGAATTTCGTTCATTTACAGGCTTCTGAACCAAAATGTTGTAACTAGAACAGACTTTACATTGTATAGCAAAGGAATTTTGCTTGTGTTATAAACTTAGAACCCACTAAAACCATTTTTCACAAGATACTATTGAACTTACAGCAGGATTTAGAGACAGGAATGAACATCTGTAATAATAATAATAATTTTTTTAAAACATCCAAAGATACATTAGCAAGGATTAGAAGCGTTCTAAGACTTTTAAATGGCTCCTTTTAAAAGCCTTGTAACAGAAAGGAGTTTAAAACACAGCCAGAGCTGCTCAGTAGTTGTGCGGGGGGAGTGGGGGGGGTGGGAGGAGATGAGGTGTTTATTAGGGTTTCTCCCCTCAATTCCTTGTCTTGTCAATTAAGCTCAGAATGCTGTTATCAGCAGGTATATAATAAATGTAAGAAATGAAAGTAGCATACACTTTTAGTGGTATCTCAATTGGACTATACACAATATCTCAAATATCTGAACCAAAAGCACTTTGAATAACGTCAGATAAAAGGTAATAGGAAAAGGAAACCAACAGAAAGGCTATTGATACACATTTAGAAAACGTAACACAAAATAATTAAACATTGATGTCTTGGCATTTAAAAGTTCTATACAAATTTTAAAAATTTTATTTGCAGGTACTAACCTTTCAAAAAGCTCACTCTGTATATACACTAATTCTTTTAACAAGTTTATCTCAAATTAAAGCATATTTAAAACAATCATGATTGCATTAACTTTTCTACTTTAAATTATTACCCAATTAGTGCTTTATTCACATTTTAAAAACTTGTACAATTTATTACAAATATAAAACAGTGCAGTTTTCCATACATTATCCCAACTCTGAAACAAACACTTAAAAGACATGGAAAAAGATTTTGATTTCTATAAACATAACATTTGCATTACTCATACCCCTTTCTTCACTGTCCTCCCCTAACCCCGATTTAAAAAGATCAAACATACAACATACTGTAGGTTTATTTTTATTCAAAAAGTTACTGTCTCAAGACATAAATACAAATCAGAAAACAGTACAATTAGGACAATAGAATGTGGAGGACAACAGGTTAAGGTAAATATATAAAACATTTTTAGCTGGTTGAAAACAAAGCCGTAAGAACTGCTTTCACAAAGAAACACTCCTTCAAGAGTAAGAAAAATCAACTTAAGTTTAAAATCATATATACAGTCCTTTCAGCAGTTCTATATTAAATGCAGTGGTGTGAAAAACAATATAGGCAGTACTTTTAGACATGAGAGTATTTATTTATGTAAAATGAGTTAGGCAGATCTAGTTTTGAGTTTGTTGTTAACCCATGACTTAGTAAAATAATTATATTTTATCATGATCCTTTAGATAATCTATGGTTTTTGGCTACCACAGCCGAATGTTTAATTTCTGAGTCTAAAAAACAGGAAGCCTTTTTGTATTCACCCATTTGGGGAGGTTCTTGTATTGCAAGCATATTAAGGCATGGAATGATTAAAATAATATACCTCAAGAACTGAGAGACAACTGACAAAAAATATACATATGTAATATAAGTTAATATTTCCTTTAAAATGATGTCTAGCTGCCTAAGCCTTGCAAAATGAGTTGATGTCAAAATGGCATAGATCCACTTTCTGTTTTAGACCAAATTTAATTTATTTGTGAATGGACACAAAATGAAGTTTAAAGCTTAGCTTTCAAAGAATATTATGGGTTGTTTATGAATTTCTATTATCCAATCTAATTTACATACAGAGGAAATGTACTGTAACCTGTTAGAAGTATCTTTAACCTGAAGACTGCTTGCAAAGACAGATAGATAAAACAATATAAAATACAAATTTAAAAATCATTTTTAAAGCATGAATTCTCATGCTCTTCTATTTTTAAACATTGTTAAACTTTCAATATATTTCTGAAACCTCATAATTTTAAGTTGGAATTTAAAAGTAAGAAAAAACTAAACAAACTGCGCAATTATAAAATCAGCACCAATTTATATATATATATAATTTTATTTAAAATTTAGATCCCTATTCCCACACTCTAATAAGCTGTATAATTTTTGTTTAGAATTTTTCTGCAAACATACTACAATAAGCTTCTTTTATTTGGAGACAAAATACAGTGGCACTACTGGAAGGAATTTCACAACATTACATTTTTCTTAAAGGACAAGCAAACTTTCAGGGTTGGTAATGGGCAAGCATGACTGAGATCTGTTACTTGGTTGTAGTTCATAGTTTATGCACTTTTCTGAGAAGGCGAGCATGAAGCTTTCAGAATAAAAGTGTGTTTTAGATTAATAAAGCTGTTAAAATTCTGCTTTATGTAATTTTTTTCCCCATGATTAATTAATACAAACCTTCTGTTGCTGAAGTTTGCGTTTAATTTAAAATACCGACACTCTTCTGGTTCTATCACTGAGAAAACCAATTCACCTGTTATTTCAGTTCACAGATGTAAACAGCAATCCAGCAGAGCTCATGATTATTTAGTATAGCCAGCAAATGTATAGAGAGGGGCTCACATCTGTACCAAACACCTCTCAGACTGTTAGATTAAAACTCAGAGGGAATTCTTCT
Organism: Piaya cayana; assembly: GCA_013389865.1. NCBI lineage: Eukaryota > Metazoa > Chordata > Aves > Cuculiformes > Coccyzidae > Piaya > Piaya cayana. The sequence continues at coordinate 35,343 of WAAB01012980.1, read as the reverse complement.
TATGATCCAGAAATAAACTGATAACACATAAATAAAATATTGAAATTTTTTCCCAACAAAAAGTGTAGCTTATCCTCAAATTGTTTACTTGTCCTTTACATTTCTTTTTTTTTCAGGCAAACAAAACTGCCCCTTCAATGCACTTGATCTTGAAAGCATGTCATTCTCCTTAGAGAAAAATCTGTTCAGAATTTCACTGTATCTATCACAATTTTGTATTGAAAAACTTCCTCTTCCACTTAGAAAATGACTTCACCACTGATTTATTTGCTGCTCTGGTATTAAAACATTGACACCCCAAGAACCTAAAAAAAAAGTTAGAAATGGTGTCAATTTGTAGTCTACTACACATTTAACAAAAACAAAGCAATTAGTATATGATTTAAGATTAAGACACTTCAAGATATGTTAAGGCATTATAAGTTTATTTCTCTTCCAAACCAAATTAACCACACTTCTGATTTTATGTAATACTATGAAAAGGGCACCTCATTCATTAGGAAGTATTTTTCCCACATTTGAAATTAACTACACCAGTAAGAATGTGATAAAGACTGTGCTTTAATTATTTTAAGGTCTTAATTGCAAAATAATTTTTAGTTAGTTGCTTAACTTACAAATTCTTTGACAATGGCACTCTACAGGCCTTCACTTCAAACCAAGTGTGTAGCTTCCAGCAGCTAAGCCTGGGACAAACCACTCTGTATGCTGCCTGCTGCTCTGTGTGTGTTCATAAAAACAACAAGCAAGCTCGCAGCAGCTAGCCAGGGCGCAAACTTAGTATTTCCCATTAAATATATCAACTCTGGTCAGAAAGACAGTGAAAAAAATCAAACAATGAACAGGTAAAAATCAAATTACTGTCCTCCAGGAGACTGTGTGATTAAGTGAAGAAAAAGCTTTCCTGAAATGAAGAATCTGCTTCCACTTCCAATATGGGAGCAAGTCATATAGTCTTCTATGCCAATTAAAGTAGGTATTGCTGCTGATATGGAAAGGAAAACCTCCAATCCAGAGATCTAGATCCTGAGACTGTCCTAGCTTTTATAGGACTTCATAAAATCAGTAAGTGCCATGGGAGACTTAATTTTCCTGAACCTTAACACTGCTGCTCACATTTATCTGTTTACAGACTGATTTTTACTGTCCTTGGTATTAAATTCAGTTTAGATGCATCATACAATACAGCACACTAAGATAAAACTGCCTCTGGTGTCAGCAATAATTGGACATATCACAAAGTGTGAAGACAAGACTAAAATTTTCATCATAAACAATATGCATTTGAAAAAATGAAATAGCTTTATTATGTCTGGGTCTATGTAAAACAAGTGCAACAACTCCCAGGACAATGGGCCTCTGAAATAAATTGTATGAATAAAGCAAATTAACTTTGCTCAGAGAAGGGTTTTTGCATTTATGAAACTGGTTTTTTACATTTTAAGTACCAACTGATAAATTCAGCTCTGATTTAATATGGATTCATCTTGTCTCCTAAACTCCAGAGCCTTCCCCATCTAGACAGCTGAATTCATTTCAGCGGGGTTTAGGCTAAAGAGCAGCTGTGTTCTGTGATGCAACCGTTTTCTGCAGTCCTGCTTCCAGAATCCCCGCCCTTGCTGTGTCCTGTCTGACAGAAAGGTTTACTAGCTGGTACCCCCGTGCCCACATAGCACCCCGCTCCCTCCTTGCACAGGCGCATCTGTTCCGCTGGCAGATGGAGCCGGCCACCGCTCCATAAGCTTGCAGAGCGATGCAGCTGTAGCCGGCTGCCATCCTGCGGTGCTGCTCCCACAGTGCAGCTAGGGAGAGCCTGGCAAGGCCCGGGGTCACGTGGGGCGATGAGTGAGAAATACAAAACCAGAGCAAAACCTAGCTAATAGTAAACCTACTGAAACTATTCTTAATTAGGTTTGGAAACAGAAAAGCTGAATGGTTTCTGAATGAAATGCACCTGGTAAAGACCAAATTTTCAGCATTGTCAGAATAAAAAAAAAAAGACTGGCATTTCACAGATCAATCAATTGAAAGTCAGGAAGAGGAGGGCAAGAACTATTTTCAAACAGAACGTCAGAAAACAAGTGGTTTACTTTCTTGGTGCTACTTCAAGAACAGAACGCACAACAGATAGGCGCACAACCTAATCTGATTCATCATTACTAAAGCAAAGGCCTACTGGTACAAAATATATGGATTAGCATTTAAAACAGTATTTGACTTCTTTCTCCCATAACAGGAACAAGTTCACACTGCAACAATACTGTAAAAAACCACATAACCGTCTTCCAAATTCCACCAAGCTGTCCAAGTTTCCCAGGAAGCCTTGTTGTACTGTCCTCTGCTGGCTGGCTGCAGCTTGTTATTTCCAGTGTAATTTTCTACCAGCTACGCAAGGTCAAAAATGGCTGCATACATTACAAGTGGTTCAAGACAGAAGGAATCCCTCATGCAGATTTTTAAGAGAGAATAGAGACTGCAGATTTATCAAGTCGGAAAAAAGGGCAACTGCAAGCAGAAACTACAGACTTCAGATGTTTTGGACCTAAAACTTCATATGGAAAGAAAAAATACCTCTCATCTCTATAAACAGGTATCTGCATTATCTCTATTATCTATTTTCTCCATTATCTTACTTATGTACAAAATAAATATGCCAATTTTAAAAAAAAAAAGCCAAATCTGCAAACCACCCAATGCTGACAATTGGCAATGACAGAGTCACCCAGCTAAGCTCATCACAACAGGAAGCTCGTCTTTAGTAGAATGCACAACTGATTTTTTTTTTTTTAAAAGCTCTTAGCTAGCAGCTTCTGCAATCGTCTTCCCCACACTAGACGTGTATTCTTCACAGATCAAAAGGCTTTTGATTTTTACATAACTACATATAAAGTATTAAGAACAAAAATCCTATAAACTTGTAAAGAATACTGACTACCTTAGAATTTATGAAGCTGAATTACAGCAAAAAATATTTCACTGACTGTACCAGTCTGCCAAAATAAGCTATTGAAGACAACCTAAAGATTGCTTTCTTTCCTTTCAAAATTTGAAGAGTATTGTAACCTGATTTTATAGTATTTTCCTCTTATATAAGTTAACCTACCGATTCATCCATGATTGAAGCGGGGTCAAAGAAATCTGGTTTTAGTTCCGTTCTTTCTCTCCTGTTCTTCGATGGTGGCTTTAGAAAGCAAGCAAATAAACATGTTAACTGTAATATCTGAAAGAAAACAGTTTTTCAGGTGTTATAAACGAACCTCAGCTTTCAAGGGCTAAGAATTTACTGGGATAAACGTTCATCTCTCAAATTATTGCTACAGGAAGTGTTGCTTTTTGTATGGCAGTTTGAACAGATGGCACTTGCATACAGGTAATGGAACAACCATTTAAGAATGCAGAGAACAAGAATGTTTCTTCTGTTTCACCAAAAGGAATACTTAATTCAAAGACCTTATTTAAAAGCAGAAATATAAAATCTCAAACCCACTAAAAAGACAACCAAATTTCTTACTAGGTCTATGTCCATGGTGTCAAAATCCATGCCTTCATTGAGATCTTCAATCCGCCCTTCTGATGACATCATCACATCTTCAACAATTGGCTCTTCATCATCTTCCATTAGACTTGTACCACGTCGACTGAAACGAGAAAGCATACAGTTTAGCACTAAATCAAGCTGAGTTTTATCTGAATGCTTAGAAAGTTAGTATTCGGTAAGGAACTGCCAAAAGATGGTAATTCCATTAGATAGAAAAATAAAGCAAATAAATGCATAACAATTATTAAAGAAGGCTGGTATTTAGCCAGACAGAAGATACTAAGAGAGTAGGGCGAATGACTAACAAAGATCAACTTATTAAACTTTGTGATACATCTCTAAATGGGTATCCCCAAGATGTTGTGGAAATTGACGGGGAGAAGAAAAAACACATCTAATTCAGAGATGTCAATGCAAGTGTTTATGCTCAACTGAGAAATAACATAAATTTTGCCTCTTAAAGAAAAATTGTTCCTGTCTTACAACAAGGCGAGGAAGAGTGACATTGTGATATACTGCATGCCTAAATCCCTTTTCAGATATTCCCAAACAGTCTTTCATTCTCTTTCCTCCCAAAGTCTACAAGCAACGATCAGACCTTACAAGAAACGTAAGGAGTTAGGATAACTAAACTACGTTAGTGTCACTATGTTAGTGTGCTACAAGAAATAATGGTATTGAAGAAGTTATACTTTCTTGTACTTCTCTTCTATAGAAACATTAAGTCTTCCTTAAAGCAAAAAGCTTCTAAAACTGTCCTTCTCCTCCCTCAGTTTAACTAGCTCTAGACCATAATTTCACTAGCATGCATGTCAAAATGGACATGCAACTAACAATGAAATAAAGGACACCACAGCAAGAATGTATGACCTCTGAAGGACAACATTCATTTAAGAAACATTAGACTGTCTTCACCTTCTTTCACGTGTGTTTGGGTTAGGAAGTTCTACAAAAACTGGTACTACAGAAATCCTCTCAACACTGATGTCAGTTTAGGTCACGCAAAATCTGCATTGATTACAGAAATCCTAAAGCAGTTTCTTTAAAAGCAATGCTTTTTTTTTTTAAAAAAATAAAAAAGCAGCTGAACTCTGAAGTCAAAAAGAGAATAACAGGAGAAAAACTGAATGGAAACTTCTGCTTCACAGATAGCACATCTATTTAAAAGTGTATTTCAGTTCTAAAAATGATTCTGCAGTTAGGAATACATTATGGCGTTATTTACACATGTTGCACTAATTATATGTATCTGCTCAGCAGGATTCAGTTCAACAACCAGTTCCTGTTATTACAAAGCTCACTACTATTTAATTTTTCTAGAACTTAAGTTCAAAAATAAGGAAGAAGTCAAACCGATCTATTCTGCTAAACACATCACCACGCACTTTTACCAGTGCTTTTCTAAGTCAAATTAAAATTGCAAGACACTGAAGAACACTACAGTGAAGAACTAGAACATATATCCCTCTTAGAACATACGGGAGTAACACCGCATTTAGTAAACCCTCCCCAAACCAGTGAAGGAACATTTCACTCACATAGCGTGTTGCAGGTTGCTTCTCAGCTTGACATAGTTCATCGCTGCCCTCTCCTGTTGTTGTCGCGCGGCTTCTTCCTGTTGCCTTTGAGCCAACATCCACGTTACTTGCGTGCTTAAAAAGACCATTATTCTATTTTAAACACAAACTGGTTTTGTGTATGAACACAAACACAAAGCAGACCTATTCATCTACGTACTTGTAATCGAGTGGAGCTTGGTGGTGTTCAGGCTGCATAGGATAGACACCCATATAACTTTCTTCAGGTCGCAATCTCTTGGGCTCCCTCATTATTGTGGAAGTTAGCTGAGGTGTCTGCATCATGACTGGTGTGTGCATTGTCTGCTCCCTGTTCAGCCACATACTGTCACTACTGCTGCTTTCTTCAGCTGGAATGAAACACAAGACATCAGTAATTCTTTTCAAGTTAGTCTAAAACTGAGTGTTTAAACATGACTTAAATACATGTACTCTCCACTACTGAGAATCACTTTCTTTACCCTTTGCCACAGCCTTACAAGCGCCTCATAGTCCTGGATTCTATAACCACTGGCTGGACTATTTAAAACACTTTTATAACCTGACACTTAATGCAGTGTAGTGCCTTTATTTCCTTTTGTGAATCAGTGTTGTTATTCAGATTCTTCAAATGAGTAGTTTTCTAAGGCCTATGTATATGCAGAGAAGTTATTCCATTTAAAAAAAAAAACACCTTAATGCATATGAATTCACTCAAGGTAATAAACAGCGTCTGACATGTAGTTCATGCGAACATCTACTTTAGAAAATTTTAAGATAAGTTCTACCTACCTTCAGGTACTTTCCGTTTCCCTGTTGCTGGCTTTGTCTTCTTATTTCTTACTGTAGATCCTCGACTACTAATCCCACTAATCACTGACATGGTATCATCATCCCCCCCAGCTAACAGAGAGTTTCTGTACGACATAAGAGGAAGCCACACATCTTCTCTTCGTAGAGACATCTGAAAGGTCATAAACTTCTCCAAGTAAACATACCTATAAATGGAAAAAATAATATAAAGATGAAGAACATCTGCAACAAAATGTTAACATATCAAGGTAAGTAACTACTGAAATGAACACCCAATGCTCCTCACCTCCTTAACAAAAAGGTCTCACAACAGGAAACCCAGAATATAGTACCTGACCATCCACCATAAAATAACAAGGGTAAAAATAGGATTTACCCTTTGAGATTATACTTCACTGTGTAACATAAGTATCTTAATATGCCAAGGATTCTACGTCAGATGAATGCAATACACCTACTAAATATGTGTTTATTCAAATGTCTTCTACAGTTATCATTACAAATATTAATAATGTTAAGAAAATACTTACACTGTTCTTTTGTCTTGTCTGAGAAGTTTGGAAGAGAACTCACTCAGAATATCAAGAAATGCCAGATTTAACGGTGGGTGGCTCTCACCTTGTGGATTAGGCTCCTTAAAAGCGAATTCTATGCCATCCCTAAGAAAAAGTCAAAAATTAAGTCACATAAAGCACAAAATATAAGAAAAAGTTTTAAGCACTAGGAGCTGTCAAAACTGAAAACCCTTCCTCTGCATGAAAATGCAGCAGTTCAATGTTTCCACATTCTCACAAAAAACTGAATACTATTCATAATTTGAATCTGGACCCCTTTCTACCATACCTATTATTTCAAGTTTTCTGCATGACCACCACTAACAGTGAAGTGGATTACATCTTACTGTTCAGACAAGACATTAAAAATACTCTGCATGATAGCATCAACATTGCTATCATTTACAGGCTTTTACAATGATGCCGAAGACTATGTTATTTAGCATTTCAGTTTAATTCAAACCCAAAACTACAATTATCTGATAATTTACAAACAGGCTATATAGTCTCTAGTGCTGATGTGTTTTGTATTAGCAAACTGATTCTGAAAGACTGAAAAGATGGTTTAATATTAGTCAAGATGTGTTTACAAAAAGGGAAGTAATACAAAAGCACACAATTACTTGTGTAACATAGCAATAGCTTCTCTTGTTTTTAACTGATCCAGTCCAAATGTTAAAGCAAAACGTCGAGCAAGTTCCTTTATGCCACTGAATGTCGGTGAAGATCTGTCAAAATTATAACCATTTTCTTGAATCATTTCATTGAAAAGCTGTAAGAAATGAAAAGGGAGATTTTAATTTATTAGAAGATTATGCTGAACTTCAGACTAATCAACACAGAGCTAAGTTTCATTTTAAAAGTTTTTTCTACAGCTTTTTTAAAATTAATTCGATAACCCAAAAAGACAAGTATGGAGGTTTAGGAAAGCCAAGGTAAGGCTACCCCTGAAGAGTCTGCACTTCAGAGTTCATCCTTGAAATGCAGTGTCCAAGCACGCAAAGTGTAAATATGTTGCATAACTCATTTCAGCACTTCCCTATATAAGATGCTCTACAGTTCAAAATACTAAAAATGAGTAGGATTCCAAAATATATACGTGAACAGAGAAGAAATAAATGGGGTAAATTCTCAACTGGTCTCTACTATTACCGTTTGTCAAACTACTACTTTCTAATTATCTTTTTTTCATCTTTCCAAAACACAGAGAATAATGAAGAAATTTTAAAATGGAAACAGGTCTACAGGGAAGTTGCCAAAGACAGCAGAAACAATGCCACCAAGGATTAGACTTTTAACTATTCATCAACAGTTGGCAAAGCTGAACATCCTAAACTTTACCATCTCCTTCTTTGATAATCCTTTTCTCAGCTTACTGAATTTGACTGTAATTCCTTTCAATTAAAACGAATTAACAACAGTTTTTCTATTATTTTCTGACTTTGCCTAACACACACGGCCTTCAGAGTCTCATATAACACAGAATGACCCAAATCCAGACTTACTAGAGGTATAAACATTAACTTTTCATTGACATAAATGCTTTGGCCCATAGTTCCATACTTTTGGTTTATGCTTCTGTTAGATTGGCAAAGTCTGTGAAAGATAACAAAAAGTCTTTCTATAAATATATAAATAGTAACAGGAGGACTAGGGAGACCATACAGTCCCTATTGGATGCAGAAGGAACAACAGTGACAGGGGATGAGGAAAAGGCTGAGGTACTTAATGCCTTCTTTGCCTCAGTCTTTAATTGCAAAGAAAGCTGTTCCCTCTGTGTACAAACCCCGGAACTAGAGGAGCAATATGAGGCTCCCATGGTCCAAGAGGAGGAGGTCAGAGCCTTGCTTGCCCA